>OZ012662.1:28477303-29077303 GCA_963942545.1 Oxycera nigricornis | reverse complement strand
AATAAAAAGTCACTACACGTTCCAGGTCATTTACGTCATTCATTATATCTCGAGGACTAAATATAATCTTTCCATCCTTAAGGTGTCAATTGACGCGGATTATCATTTTCATGATGTTTATATATATATTAAAAAAATCGTTAAAACGTTTTTTTTAGTTTATTTAAAAAATTGAAAAAATTGTGTTTTTTCATAAAAAAATTCATTTTTAACCTAATTTGCACATCGTCATAATAAATGTTTGTAGAATTTATAAAATTTTATCAATTTTCGTAGAGAAATCAGCAAAAACTTTTCTCATGATTACAAAAAAAATTAAATTAAAAATAAAAAATCATTCAAAAATCATAAAAAGGGTTCATTCCAATCATAATAACTTAAATCTCTTATTCTAAAGACATTGTTGTAAAGTCAATCAAAGTTTATTAATATTTGCAAAATTAGAGCAGATTTTCAATAGTCTTGACAGCACCATGTTTTAACTTTAATGAAAAAACTGCTTTGTAACCTGTCCCCCCTCCGATTGATCCACGTGAATAATCAATCAAACCAATGCACCAAAATCCTTACTTTATCAATTGACGCTCGCGTAGATGTTATGATTAATATTAGGTCATTCCAATAATTTTTACGAAAAGTACATTTTTATTATTTGAAGTAGTATTGTTTACATAATTATTATTGTGTTTAATATTTTTAATATCTTTTTAGATATTACTGGGAAGTTGACCGTGTGGACCTCATGGGTCGCACCTCACGGCTTGTTTGGGAATAGTTTGCCTTAGTTTTGAATAACTTTCAACTCAGTCAAAAATTATGCAAGCCTTTTTTCTTGAACAGCTTGACTGAAACTTGCAATCCAGAAGAGTTTCACTACATATTTTATTCAAGATTGTCATTTATCCGACTCCGACTTTTTTCCAATCATTTCGTAATAAAATGGGAAGAAACACTTCTTTTTAAGTCCGTTTCTTACCATCAATGAAATTCATAGATATGTTACAGACAAAAGTCCATTCAAAAATTACTTTTATTAAAGTGTTAATCACCTCCGTCATCCTAACAAACCTTCAAGCAATCAATAATTCGCGAAAATCCAATTTATTCATATTGAACTTTAACCTGACCAGAAAATCGATCCATTTCACTTGAACATTTTCCTTGACAAAATAAAATTCAATGTTTTACGGCTGCGATAATTTATTTCGATACGTTTCGTGGAGATGACAAATAAAATTACATTTTATGAATTCAATAAAACGTTCGAATTGATACCACATCAAGAGACTGGTGCGAGAATTACATAAGGCCTAAAAAAAGTAAAAAAAAAAGTCGAAGCAAAAAGCTGTTTCTTGACAGACACACACATCACAGGATCATAACGGGTAGCATTTGTGCGTACCATAATGTCCTTATGACGGGCTGGTAGACAATATGAAATTCAGACAGATTTCGTGTCCAAGTATCACACCCGTTTGTAAGTGAGTCTAGACATGTTTTAGGGAATACGTGAGCCCGACTGGACATTCGAATAGGACCATTCAAGGGTTCTCTATGATATGTGTCATATGGTGGAAAGTGTATGGGATGCAGATGTCATTTATCATATTTTTTCCGTGTGGAAAATAGATTTCATCTGTAACACAAAATTACATTTGATATATGTATGAACGTTCATCATAAATCTTCGTTGAAAAGAATGCCCAGCCAATATTTGAGCTTCTGAACAAATTGTAGGCTACAGAACTTTCTTCAGAACGATGGCAGCCATGTGAGGTGACATCGTTTTTGGCCTCAAAAACTAAGGGATGAAATATGGTTCCAATGAAATTTATTTATTGAAAACCTCAAACCTGAATAAGACATGTGTTTGCATGATCTTGGTTGCTGGATGCTGGATTGGTTGGGGAAACACATAAATCAGGATTTATTATGCTGTCACCTTCACAGGCAAGGTTAAAGATTTTTTTTTCTATTATAACGTCGTTGATAAGCACTCAATAGAAGGCAGTCTACATGCTTCACAAGGTTTTTTCAGTATCTCAAGGTGAAAAGTACTCTAATTGTAGGTTATGAGGAATCGCTATGCAACAGAATATTGAGTTTTGTTAGCATAGCAATGAAATTTTGAAACAAGCCGCGAAGTGCGGCCCTTAAGGTCCACACGATCAACTTCCCAGTATTATCTACATAGACATAAAAAGTATTAAACACAATAATAGTTTTGAAAATACTACTTCTTTAAGTAATAATAATGAGAGGTATTCATAGCAGTAACAGGAATGAGTTAATATTAACCATATCTTCTACGGGAGTATCCATTGATTACGTAAGGCTTTTGGTAGATGCGGGTAGATTGATTTGATCAATCAATCGGTGGGGACCTTTTCTACGTTATATGATATTTTCACATCGTTGCTCGAAGGACAAAAGAGCGCTAGCAAAACTGAATGCAGTTTTTTGTTATTACTCTCATTGAAAAGATTTTGTCGCGTGATGACCATTTTGAATAGTTGCGTTCAAAATTGCCATGAGCTCAGCATAATCGCTGAATTTATATTTTTTCCGGATTTTACATCAATGAGATTAATAATTACTGCATACATTCGTTTGATAAATTTTGAATATGCAGTCAAAAATAGGTTCATTTTCATGTAAAAAGTAAAATGTTTTACAAATGATGATAGAGGAAGTAATTGAAATCTTACGATTACTAAAGAATGAATCTATTAAAAACTACAATTTTTTTACTTGATGAAAGCTTTTTAAAGCATATGATCTTGCAGAGTATTGATTAAAAAAACATTTTACCATTCAAAGCGCTGATTACCACAAATGCAAATTTGATTGAAATTTTGATTCTTTTCAAAATTTAAGCGGTTTTTTTAAATTAAAAGACTGTAAAAACTGTCTAACTAAAAAAATCTGCTCAAATTATCCAAACATTTTAAAACTTTGATTGAATTTACAACAATCTCTTTAGAATAAAAGATATAAAGTAAAATCATTCGTATGAATGATGAATCATGGTAACTTTAAATGATTTTTTATTTTAAATTTAGTTTTTTTTTCATAATCATGGAAATTTTTTTTGCCGATTTCTCTTCAAAAACTGATTAGAATGTATAAATTTTATAAAAATTTATTACTGTGTTGCGCAAATCAGATTAAAAAAATATTTTTTATGAAGAAAACCCTGAGTTTTCGCATTTTCTTCTATTAAATTGAAAAAACTGCTGAAAAGATTTTTATAATCAAAAAGATTTTAAAACACGTCAATAGACACCCTTATGATTCAAATATTATATCTGGTTCGTGAGATATAGTGAATGGAAGAAATGATCATGAAGATCGTGATGACTGTTAATGATTTTTTATGATGAATTTAATGTTTCTTGTTATTATGAGAAAAAGTTTTGATGATGTTTTTTCAAGTATTTCTTGAAGTATAAAGTATAAATTTCATAAAATTAGATAATTGTGTTCCGTAAATCAGGTTAAAAATTTATTGTTTATGAAAAAAACCAAACTTTTCCACTTTTTTCTCAAATTAAAAAACGGCTCAAAGAATTTTTTTTGACAGATTTACAAAAATATTAATACGCGTCGATTGACACCTAAACGATGCAAATCGTACGTTTGGTTCACGAGATATAACGCATGGCAGAAATGACCTTCAAACGAGCAAAACAGCAAACCACCCCCCCCCTCCCCGACCGAAGGTTCCAAAAACTAATCACCTCTTAACATTGCAAAGACGCTTCGATTGACACCTCAAAAAAGTCGATGCAACTTTGTTTACGTGAGTTATGCTCGTAGAACAAAGTGTCCACGAACGCAAATACGTACGTACGTACACACAGACACATTTAGCCATAATCTAGCTGTTAAAGTTGTCCTGCTCAAATTTTCTAATCCAACACAGGACTATTCTCATTGATTTCTGTTACGCTCTTAATTTTTCCAAGGCGCCAAACGAATACGTAGAGAAAAGCTTCGCTCGGGGCCTCGCTCATAAAGAGGAGCAGAGTAATTGATTTGAGTGCCACTCAATTCGCGCGCCGATAGTATCCTGACGGGACCGAATCCGAGTTGGGAAGTATTTCGGAGCAAACTTTTCCGAACAATCAAACTAAGATAAAATAATTGCTTCACCAAGGAACATACCCTCACTCACATTCAACACATTACCCACATAAAAATGCAAAAAAAAATCAGATGGCATCTATGAAAACATCACTCCACATCAACTTAAAAACAAAACCCAGCCTAAATATTCATTAACAGCTTTGAACTTATAGCGTAGCACAACGCTATAAGTTCAAAGCTGGCTTCTTTGCTTTCAACTCTTTCCTAAATCTGTAGCAAAAGTATTCCTCGCAAGCTACGTTACACACCCCTAAATACAACCATCGTAGTTTTATCGACTGTCTTTCCCAAGGAGCTTCTCCAAAACGCTGTCGTTTCGTTTTCGTAAAAACTTCTTTCTCCAGTCACTGGTCACCTGCTTTTCGATTCTCTCGATTCAAAATAGGACTAACAGTATGTCCTCAATCAGTAGCGTATGCAGCATTTTGAAAAGGGGGGGGGGTTCATATTTTTGAAGTCTTGACTAGATACGTTTGCTAGTGCTTCGGTGTAGATATGAAGATATAATTATGTAATACTTTTTCACCGGTCAAAGTTGGAGTCCTCCAAAAATAATTCTGGCAGACTTTAGCCGGATTGCATGTCTGGTTTCAGTTACGTGGCTAAAATTGTTTACCCAAGGGGGGGGGGTTGGCCCCGTACCCCCTCCCCTGGGTACGCCACTGTCCTCACTTACCTTGATAGATTCGTGGTACAATTGTTGTAACGTTTTCAGACAAAAGATGGTTGACTTACTCGTGAAATCGGGTGCGGAGTTTACGCGTTTCGGTTCGTTCCAGACTATGATAATTTCCGATCACTTCCCTACTGGTGGTTCATCTTGACACTATGTGAAATTTGTCGTCTAGACATTTTCATAGAGTAATTTCGTGTTTTTGTTTATCTCGTCGCGGTCGACGAACATCCGGCATCAGAAGTGTAATTTATGATCTCAATCTAATTTCGCAATGGTCCATTTGTTGACAATAGAGCGAATAATAAGTTGCGACCATCACAGTCTCTATTGAATCTGGCATGGGTAAAACAGAATTTGCACAGCAAGTGGACCTCTTGGGGTAACTTTCAAGAAGATGGTGCCTCATTGAATCAGCGTAAGCGGATGGTGTCTTCGTCTTTGCAGCTTCACGGCTTGTTCCATATTATCATACTGTGACCACGAGTCTTCCGGAGCTTCAACCCTTGCTCCCATTGCGAATTGTGGGGATTGTTGTGTATTCTATATTCTCATGCTGACACAGTCTTCTGCGCATGTTATTTGGCACCTCCGTGCTTCCGTCTAATTTTTCTCACCACTTTCTTTGTCACGCGCTATAGCTAAGCTAAGCTAATCTATATAGCTTCGTCGGATTTTTGGAATCAATTCTTTGGTAATGCATGATTTCATCGATGCTTATGTCGGAAAATGGAATTGATTCCAAAGGAATGCATAGGGAATCTGAAAAGTAATCATTGGGTCATTGAAAGTTTCTATACATTACCTAGTAATGCAAAAATGAAGCGATGGTAACATATTGTGTGGAATGGGTGCCTTTCAGAACCGATTACCAAGTAAGCATTACGGAACACTTTCTGAGGCATTGATTCCAGCATCGCTTCCTGGTAATGCGAAATGGAGTTAGCACGGATCCTGCCAATGACATCGCCATGTTAAAGTAATCAATGCGGTATTGCAAAAACGATCCGTATTAGCTTCCGAAGAATGATTACGGAATCGAAGCAGTAAGCATTACTGGTCCTACTGGGTATGCTTCAGGGATTATTTTACATGTTTAATGCATGTAATGCAGATGCGTCTGTATCAACTGTTTAGCTTATATTGCTCCACGTCTTTCTTTTTCATACTTAACTGCTGTACCTCTCCAATTTTGAAGACGCTCTTGTTTCTGGTGCTGGGTCGACACAATGTAATACAAGTCTAACTTACAATTAATTTACCTACCACAAATCTAAACAATTTTCCTAATATTTTCTATCATATTTACGATAATCAAATTACTTTCAAAGTAGTCAACTGGTAAGTGGTTATTTATGCTGCGGGTAAAAACTAGTCAGGGTTTATTAACTTCCCAGTATATGGGAAAATCGTGTAATCGCCTCGAAAATCGAAATTGAAATTTTCAAAATTTCTTTACGTTTTGAGGTCTAAAGAGTATATATAAAGTGTTTTTAGAAAGAAGTATGTATGTATGTGTGCGTGTGTGTGTGTGTGTATGTACGTCCGTACGTACGTATATGCGTTCGTGGACAGTTTTTTCTACGAGCATAACTCACGTAAACAAACTCCTATCGACTTCTTTAAGGTGTCAATCGAAGGATCTTTGCAATTTGAAGATCTGATTAGCTTTTGGAACATTCCGGGCGGAGGGATTTGTTGTTTTGACCCTTTGAAGGTCATTTCTTTCCTGCGCTATACATTGTGAACCAAACATACGATTTGCATGTTAAAGGTGTCAATCGACGCGTATAAATTTTTTCGTGAACTTACCAACTTTTTATAAAAATCTTTGCAGCCGTTTTTTAATTTAAGGACAAAAAGTGCAAAAATTAGGTTTTTTTTTCAAAAACAATAAATTTTTAACTTGATTTGCGAAATATAGTAATCAATGTTTATAAAAATTTTATACTAAAAACAATGTTTGTAAAAACATCATCAAAATTTTTTCTCATGATTACGCAAAAATTAAATTAAAAATAAAAAATCATTAAAAGACATCATGATTTTCAAGGTCATTTTTATCATTCACTATATCTCACGAACCAGATATAATATTTGCATCATTAAGGTGTCAATAGACATGTATTAACATTTTTGCGATTTTTTAACATTATGTAAAAATTGCTTCAGCCACTTTGTAATTTAATAAAAGAAAATGCAAAAAATTAGGCTTTTAGGGTTTTAGGGTTTTTTCATAAAAATAATTTTTTAACCTGATTTGCACAGCACAGTAATAAATGTTTATAAAATTTACACATTCTTATCAGTTTTTGAAGAGAAACCAGCAAAGCCATAATCCTTGATTATAAAAAAACTAAATTAAAAATAAAACATCCTTCAAAGTTATCATCATACGAATGATATTACTTTATATCTTTTATTCTAAGGAAATTGTTGTAAATTCAATCCAAGTTTTATAATATTTGCATAATTTGAGCAGATTTTTAATATGTAGTATAGTAATAGTACAGTGTTTTAGTGTTGATAAAAAAAAATGCTTAAATGTTGGAAATCCAAAAAAAACCTTCCGTAGATAATATGATTAATATTAACTCATTCCTATTACTGCTATGAATACCTCTCATTATTATTATTTAAAGTAGTAGTATTTTCAAAATTATTATTGTGTTTATTGTTTTTGATGTTTATGTAGATATTACTGGGAAGTTGACCGTGTGGACCTCAGGGGTGGCACCTCGCGGCTTGTTTTTTTAAATTGCCATGGTGAATAACGAACGCAGCAGATCGACCAATTTCAATTGAGTTAGTACAAAAACTTCTAATGAAGTTTAATGAAAAAGCCTCTTGAGTGTCTATAGCCATGAATATAATATAAACAAGCCGCGAGGTGCGACCCTCGAGGTCCACACGGTCAACTTCCCAGTAATATCTACATAAACATTAATAACATTACAACAATGAGAGGTATTCATAGCAGTACCAGGAATGAGTTAATATGAATCATATCGTCTACGGGAGGGTCCATTGATTACGTAAGGTTTTTGGTCGATGAGGACAGATTGAATATTCACGCGGATCAATCGGTGGGGGCCTTTTTGGTCTTGAAATTTTTTGTTGGTTTTCAAAATTTAAGCAGTTTTTTTAATTAAAAGACTATAAAAACTATTAAAAATCTGCTCAATTATGCAAATATTTTAAAACTTTGATTGAATTGACTACAGTTTTTTTAGAATAAAAGATATAAAGTAATAGCATTCGTATACCCCCTTTTTACATGGTAACTTTGAATGATTTTTTATTTTTAATTTAGTTTTTTTTCATAGTCATGGAAGAAAGTTCTGCTGGTTTCTCTTCAAAAACTAATGAAAATGTATAAATTTTATAAACTGGTATCACTGTGCGGTGCAAATCAGGTTAAAAAATATTTTTTATGAAAAAACTATAATTTTTCGCATTTTCTTCTATTAAATTAAAAAAACGGTTGAAAAGAATTTTTATATTGTAAAAAACTTCACAAAGATGTTAATACACGTCAACTGACACCTTAATGATCCAAATATTATATCTGGTTCGTGAGATATAGTGAATGATAAAAATGACCTTGAAAATCATGATGACTTTTAATGATTTTTTATTTTTTATTTAATTTTTTACGTAATCATGAGAAAAAGTTTTGATGATGTTTTTACAAACATTGTTTGCAAAAAAAGAATTTTGTAAAGATTGATTACTTTTTCTTGCTTTATTGTTTATGAAAAAAAGCCTAATTTTTTCACTTTTTTTTCTTAAATTAAAAAACGGCTCCAACGATTTTTGTAAAAATTTGATAGATTCACAAGAATGCTAATACGCGTCGATTGATTCCTTAAACATGCAAATCGTATGTTTGTTTCGCGAGATATAACGCATGACAGAAATGACTTTCAAAGGGGCAAAACAGAAAACCCCCGCGACCGAAGTATCCCAAAAACTAATCAGCTCTTAAAATTGCAAAGACGCTTCGATTGACATCTCAATCAAGTCGATGGGACTCTATTTACGTGAGTTATGCTCGTAGAAAAAAGTGTCCACGAACGTACGTACGTACGTACGTACGTACACACACACACACACATACATCTCCCTTTCTAAAAACACTTTATATATACTCTATAGACCTCAAAACGTAAAGAAATGTTGAAAATTTCAATTTCGATTTTCGAGGCGATTACAAGAACTTCCCATATACTGGGTAGTTAAAAAAGGAAATCCAGTTGTAGAAAACTTGATCAGGTAACACATATAAACTTATTTTCTGGTCCATGCAAGACAAATGGGTTTTTTCCATTACCTCTAATACAAAAGCATAATTTTTCGATATTTAAAAAAGTGGAATGAAATTTTCCATAAAAAATGTAATGTGTGGAGGGAAAAGATTTCATTTGCTTTCAAGAATGACAATGAAGGTCAGTTTCCATGAGTTCAGTGCTGTTGATGTTTCTAAGAATGTGGAAACTTCATAATTTCAAAATTTTCAAAACTGCTTCATAATTTTACCGTTTTTTGGGACTCGGACATAGTACAAGCCAGGTATTAAGCCTATGGAAAAGATTACTTTAGGTTTCTAGTGATGGATTCCGGCTATATTCTGAAAAAATTGTCGAATTCAAAGCTAGGCTCATCTTAAACGTCTTCTAGTCTACGGATCACGACAATCCTATTGGCAAGTAAAAGGTTCTTATCGAAGCCAGTAAAAGCTATCTTAAAGGGTTACATAGGTCTTGAAGGAAAAAACAAACAACTTTTTCAAACAGCTGTATTTTAAAAACCAAAAATTTGTTTTATTTTAATTTTAAACACATAAAAGATTAGCATTTCAAGTAACTGTTAAAAAAATTCAGCTAAAAATATTGGAAATTGTCAATTTTCCTGCAGTTTTCTTCGTCCAACCTTTTTAATTGCAGTAGGCAGAATATTTCAGTGTAGGTTCATCTCAAATCAAAAATTCAAAATTTTCTTACAGTTTATGCCCTTGGCTCGTGCTTGAACGAAAAAATTGGAAGAAAAAATAAATTTAAAGTTTTGAAATGGATGTAAATGAATTTTCGTATCATATTTTTTAGCATTTTTCCGATTCGCATCGTTTTTAAAATATTTTTTTTTTCGTATAAAACAAAAACGAGTCGACCGAATAAAAATCCCTCGATCGTTCAAGCACGAGTCAATACTATGAAGAGGAACTGTGCAAAGTTTCAGCAAAATCGGTCAATTTGTTCTCGAGAAATCGTGCCTACCGCACGGAAAAACAAAGTTTCGAGAAAAACGCGTTTAAAGTTTTTTTATCGTGATTTAATGAATTAAAGTTATTTTTAGCGTCTTACATCGAGTCGTCGATTCCAGGTTCATACAGTAATTCGTTCGCCTCATTCGCGATGTTCAGAGCATCCTTTTGATGTTGTGATGTTGGATGAATAAGAAAGGAGCTGATTTTAGGCGGTAGAACCGCGCTGCATGCGTATAACGTCCCGACCGCGTGGTATTCAAATATAACTCCGGTAATATTACTCGAATTCACTTCAAATTTGGTGTGAATACTCTTGAAGTACTATACTTTCTTATGAACAAAAAAATCGATCAATTTTTCGTAACCCCTTAATACATTCATTGACAAATCACACGATGTTGCAATGTTCACCACTCCTTTCGTATGGCCGACCACGCGTTATCGCGTTGCTAGAAGTATCTTTTAATTGCCTTACATGGTTAAAAACGTTTTCCAACGTAAAACAATATTCTTGACCACCAAAGATAGCTATCGTTTTTTAAACTTGGCAATCAACATGTTAAAATAATTTGAAAATTGACTTATGCTTTTGGATGACAAGAAAATACGTCATTATTCACTTGCTTTGTGCATTTTATGTTCGAAAATTAACGATGATGTAAATACTTGGTAGGATAGTGTTCATGAAACCTTTTGTATATCAGACTATTGATTTCAAAACATTCAACACACCGAGTAGTTTGCGAAAACGTTAACAAGCAATATCAAAGGCGACAATAATTTCTCAAGATGAAACTTAACATGAGCTACCCAAACCTTTTGATAATACCAAAATAATCCTTCCTCAACACTTACGTGAACACATGTAACAATAAACTTAACACAATACCTCTTAAAAGTTGTGCAAGTCATTTTACACCTCATTCACCTTCAAATTTGCCGCATTATTGGATTACATCCATCTTATTTATCAGCCATTCAATAAGGTATTACCCGCCTCCTGTAACACGTGACTTGACATATATAACATATTCATTTGCCTCAAGAACAATAATGTCATGTGTATTAAATTGTAATCCTTATGCTTTATTTTGGGCGCTCTATAATTAAGGCACTCCGGTTCGGTGTCTACCCGAATATTTATCCTTGTCCAAAGTGTTGCGTCACGTATCCACCATAAGATTAAGATGCGGATGCAATCTATGGATTCAGTTCCGTTTTGTATGATCCTCCCTATAGGTTTGTAAATAAGAATTTTTTATTGTGATGTGAGAACGGAAAGATTGCTTCAGGGTAGTTTTTATCCAGATCTGAAATTTGATTTTGTTATTGCACGGAAGTGAAGAGGAGATATTAACGGATGACAAAGCAAATTGATATCAATTTAAGGCGTAATGTGAATATTTTCGGATAAGAGCTGTCCTAGTTTTTCACTTTTCATCAATCCAAACAAAGATATCAATATAAATTATTATACGGAACAATTACCTTTGAGCACTTCTAGAAATAAATCAAAAAAGTGAAGTTTTCACGTCATATTTTTCCATGTTTAAGGAAATACTAATAGAACATGATGACAAATTGATGATTATCACACGAATTGATGTTCATAGTTCTAGATAATACGATTATAATCTTGAATAAGAATCATTAAATTAATTACAAATAGACTCAAACACTAGAATGATTTCAATAACAAGCCGAAACAGACATACATGAATTTATTTGACTTTGATTGATTGGTCAAATCTCTTCATCGAATATGATCATGTTTTCATCTGCTTTTTCGATTTTTTTTGGTATTATCCTAGTTTTTCAAAGTCATTTTATTATTCCCACAGCATGTTGCTATGAAAACTTTGCAAACTGTTTGTCAAATATTCATTTTACAATTATTTCGAGCTTTGTATGGGATATTTTTTTAGAGGAGAATAATTTACAATACAATTGTTTGTCATTAAAGCTGTCCAATTTGTTGCTGTCAAAATTTTACATTATGTTTTGCTTACTTTGACAAACTACCACACCGTGACAACGTCTCAAAATAGTTCTGTGCGACAAATTTATGGAGCACTTCATCCATTAATGATGCTCATAATCGTCTATCTGAGCAGCTCATAAGCAATACGATGGAAAGATTTTTACTCTATTGAACAATGCTCATCCAACAGGAGCTCGTACAGTGCGTACCGGGATAGCTATTACTGCTGCGGAGGGCAGTGTGACTGATGATCCAAATTTCCCGATTCGACGCCGTTCTCAACAACTTGACCTCTGTCCATCCACTACATGAATCTTAAACCCATGCTCTATAATATGCAATAAGTTTAACAATTACAACCCTTATACCATCGCTCTGTCGTTTGCGTCGTTTGTTCGATGAATGGGCTGAGATTGAGTTGAAAATTGAACCGCATACTTACTGTCAAATCATTTTCAGCGATGTGGATCATTCCTGGCATAATGAGTTCGTAAAAAAGTCACAACTGTCGATCATGGTGTGAAAATAATCTTTATAAGATTTTGCAAGCCCTATTATATTTCGAAAAAGCCATTGTATGGTTCGATTTGCATGCCGGCAGGATAATTGTCCATTTTTTTTTTAAATCTGCAAACATACCGAACGTTTCCGTGAATGATGATCGTCGCTGACAAATGAGTCGTAATTTTTAACTCCCAACATAAATGGTAATTGCCTGAAGGGCAAACGGTTACAACAGGATTACGAAACATAGAATACAGCGATTAAAACCACAAATTTCTTGGGCCGAATTTTTGGTGAACGAATCATCTCAAGTATGGATCATATGATTTGATACCATTGGACTACTTTTTGTGGAAGTACCTTAAATTATATTCGCTGATGTACCAGAAACTACAGATGTCCTGTCAGTCAACATTGGATGCGTTATTGGTGATGGATAAGGCCAGCTATGCCGAGAAAAGTGGTTCAAAATTGGGTCGACAGGATAGCTTTCGTTAGACACAGTCGCGGTGTTTTCCAAAGCGCTGCTGATTCGCATGGAGTTTGCAAGTTAATATAGGCGAATTATAGGCTATTCGAATAATTTATGTGTTTAGTATTTATTTGAAATATATTTTGCCTCTTGAAAATATACTTTATTTGAATTTTTTGTGCTTTTTTCACTTATTGGTTCAATATCTTCATCATTTATGATCTTACCAGATTACAAACAAGAATCATGCTAATTTAATCATTTTTTTCTAAATTTTTTGGCGTATTTTTTTTATCTCGAAGTCACTTATTTTATTTCCACTGCTTACGTCGTAAAAAATTCGCACAATGTTCATCAAATGTTAATTTGTTCTCATCTGTGATATGAGTTTTTACTTTTTTGTTGATATCAAGGATGCATTAATTCTTCTTAAATATGTTAAGATGAAATGGTCTCACAACATTTTGTAACATTTAGAATGGACTTCAATGTTTGTAAAACCATTGCTTACTTGGTAAAAACTACCAATCAAATAGCGTTTCGACATTGCATTTGCTTTTAAAATAAATAAATAAAAAAACAATAAATAAAATAAACATTTATAAATAAAACAATTATTTATTTGTCATAATTACATACTATTGAATATATGTTACGAAAATCATGCAGAGTTATCCATTCTATGTTTCTGAAAGTAAATTGAAAGCAAACCCACTTCTGATTTGGATTTTGGTCAATTTGTCTCCATTATAAAGTTATTATAAAGACTAGACGAATGTTGGTTTTCATATTGTTTAGGGTTTGTAGATTGTCAGCGTGAACCCAATCTTTAAAATGATTTCACAAAAAACTTCAGCGAACATGCTTTATAACCTGAAGCACCGTCCTGCTGAGACAACATATCTTCCAGGTCCACATATTTAGCTGCAGGTCCGAAAAATTGGCAGTCATTGAATGTAGCACCGAGGATTGTCGATAGAGGACACAATTTCATCATTTTGGAAAAATCCCGACTCAATGACACTTCCAAACCAAATTGCGCACCAGTCACTTTTTGAGGAGGAGAAATTTTACAGATTTTAATTGCAATGTGTGGTCAATTTCCTAGTTAGCTTGAATTCAAGTTCCTGGGGTTGCAGCTCCATATCGAAATGAAGAAAAAATGGACACCCCCTATTTCTCAGACACCATGACACCTACAAGAAAGTTAGAAAATTTGTGTAGAATAGAACAGCAACTTATGCATACATCATTTATATGTGGTGTAAATAATAAAAGAAATAATAGTCAAAAACGACACCTGAAAAGGGAACTCAACTTTCGATCTTTTGTTTTCCCTATTTCCAGGAAATGCGCTCGGTAACAACTTTTAGACAATTTTATCACAAGCCGTTTGCGGTATTTTTAACTTCCCAGTATATGGGAAGTTCTTGTAATCGCCTCGAAAATAGAAATTGAAATTTTCAACATTTCTTTACATTTTGAGGTCTATAGAGTATAAATAAAGTGTTTTTAGAAAGGGAGCTGTATGTGTGTGTGTGTGTGTGTACGTACCCACATACGTACGTACGCCTGTACGTTCGTGGACACTTTTATCTACAAGCATAGCTCACGTAAACAAAGTCGTATCGACTTTGTTAAGGTGTCAATCGAAGCGTCTTTGCAATTTTAAGAGCTGATTAGTTTTTGGGACACTTCGGCCAAGGGGGTTTGTCGTTTTGCCCCTTTGAAGGTCATTTCTGTCGTGCGTTCTATCTCGCGAACCAAACATACGATTTGCATAGCTAAGGTGTCAATTGACGCGCATTAACATTTCTGTGAATTGTTCAAATTTTTAAAAAATCTTTGAGGCGGTTTTTTAATTTAAGAAAAAAACTGCAAAAAATTAGGTTTTTTTTAATAAACATTAAATTTTTAACCTGATTTACGGAACACAGTAATCAATGTCTATAAAAGTTATATACTTCAAGCAATGTTTGTAAAAACAACATCAAAACTTTTTCTCATGAAAAAATTAAATAAAAAATAAAAAATCATTAACAGGCATGGTCTTCAAGGTCATTTCTGGCATGAGTTATATCTCGCTAATCAAGCATACCATTTGAATTGGTAAGGTGTCAATGTACGCGTATTAAAATCTTCGTGAATCTGTCAAATTTTGAAAAAAATCGTTGCAGCCGTTTTTTAATTTAAGAAAAAAAAGTGAAAAAATTAGGTTTTTTTTAAAACAATAAAATTTAAACCTGATTTACGGGATACAGTAATCAATTTTTATAAAATTTATAAACCCCAAGTAATGCTTGAAAAAACGTCATCAAAACTTTTTCTCATGAAAGCAAGAAACATTAAATAAAAAATTAAAAATCATTAAACGTCATCATGATCTTCAAGGTCATTTCTTTCATTCACTATATCTCACGAATCAGATATAATTCTTGCATCATTCAGGTGTCAATCGACGTGTTTAAAAATTTTTTTCATTATTTTAACATTATAAAAATCCGTTTCAGCGGTTTCTTTAATTTAATAGAACAAAATGCGAAAATTTAGGGTTTTTTTTCATAAAAAATATTTTTTTAACCTGACAACAGAATAATAAATGTTTATAAACTTTATACATTGCTATCAGTTTTTGAAGAGAAACCAGCAAAAGTTTTTCCATGATTTTAAAAAAATATTAATAAAAAATAAAAAATCATTCAAAGTTATCATATGAAAAGGGTTCTTCCGATTTATATTACCTTATATCTTTTATTCTGAAGACTTTGTTGTAAATTCAATGAAAGTTTTAAAATATTTGGATAATTTGAGGAGATTTTTAATAGTTTTTGCAGTTTCTTAATCAAAAAAAGCGGCTTAAATTTTGAAAACCATCAAAATTTCAATCAAATTTGCATTTGTGGTAATCAATCATCATCACCCATCCACCAAAAGCCTTACGTAATCAGTGGATGCTCCCGTAGATGATATGATTAATATTAAGTCATTCCAATAACTTTTATGAGAGGTAAATTTTTATTATTTAAAGTAGTAGTATTTACAAAATGATTATTGTGTTTAATATTTGTGATGTTTATCTTAATATTACTGGGAAGTGGACCGTGTGGAACTCAAGGGTCGCACTTCGCGCCTTGTTTTGTTTTGATCACTGTACAATGATGGGAGTTTTTGTGTATCGAAGTGGGAAAATCAAAGAAAAATGCATTTTAAAAGCAAATGGAAGGTTTGCGGGAACAAATCCTTCCAGTGCGAAAACTTACAGATCATTTTGCTAGCCCAAATTTTTTTCCGGAAACCACATGTATAAAGCGCACCTTTAAATTACACCCCGTGGGTTGTGTGGAAATAGTTACCGCATTTCGCGGAAATGTGGAAAACAAAAAAAAATCATGTCACCTTTCCAGTGTTATTTTTGACGTGTTATTCTTTTATTATTGACACGTAATTTTTTTTTGTAGTGTTAAGTATATTAATTATCAATAATGGTGCATCATAGAAAAACATCGAAAAGATACTAGACATTTTAATTCTATTCTTAAGATTCTAATTACATTTTGTAACAAAATGTTTAACCACCATAATTTCTATTTCAAGTTTGCTTCAAAATAACAGCAGCCGTAATAATCACAAACGTAAGCAACTCTCTACAAGAGTAAAAACAAGAAATAACAGATTAATGACGTGTTACAGTAAAAATGAAAGGGTTGAAAAAATGTCAAGCACTATTCCCGGAGGCAAAAGAAAATATCCACTACGAAAGGTGCTTTTTCACATCCAAATGCAGAGAAAAAGGCTCAAATAACAGCCAGCAGCATTTCCGAGTACAGCAAATAATCTCATTTTCTTGGTCTGGTCTGGTCTTGTAGCCGTTTTATATCCTCAAAGTCGTTTACAATTCCGTACACATTGTTTTGGTTTACGCCTTATTAACCATCATCAAATGATTAATGACTACCATTTCCAACATTGCTCCTGGCTAAATGAGGTTGACCATTAGCCCTTACATTGGTGTTTACCCTTTTCATATTGTCCGTCAAGGAATAACGTTGTTCGTTCCGTTTAAGGAATCTTTAAGCAGGAGAATTTATTCATTAGAATGTTTGTTTGAACAGTGACAGGTGATTGTATTTGACTGTTTTGAAATTAAGTAGTTGAAGTTGACTATTGTTTTGTCTACATATTTGCACATATACTGAACATTGCTTAGATCAATTTCCTCTAACGAAGAACGGATGAATGAATTTAGAGGGTATTCTTCTCGCTTCAGGGCAGTAAATTTCTAAACAAATTTCAAATAAACCCATTAAATGAATATATCATATATCATATTCCTGAGCAAAAGGCTCACCCTGGCTATTGTCCACCACTGTTTTCTATCTTTTCATGCACCTGAGTGTCGTAATCATGTTCACCTCAGCTATGATTCCCCTCGTAAGACTATCAATTAACGTTTTATATCAAATAAAAGCTGACGCACACGAGGAACGTCTAACGTTGTGATTTACGCACATACAGTGTTTAGCGCTGTTGTCTCCCAGCTCCAGTATAGAAGAGTCCTTGCAAAGGCCACACGATTTATTTGGCTGACAAGTGAATGATGGAAAAGGAGTATGTCAAGTGGCAAATTTCACACCAGCATCTGGCAGATGTCTGGTAAAAGGAGGCTTTATCTAAGAGTTCTTAATACCCTATTCGAAGAACGAGAATATTATAATGGGAAAGGCAATTTTCATTACTTTACTGAAAAGAGAATTATGTGAGACGTGAAAACATTGACCTGAATTTCCAAGACGAAACATCAAAAGAAATTAGAACGCACGAAATGCTCGTCAAATTAAGGACCTGAAGAATTATTTTCAATTTTGTTTTGAGTCATGATGGCATTTGCCTGACGTCAAGCGTAGAATAAAAACTTGTTAGATGTGTTTTTCTTTTATCTAAAAAGGTTGCTTTTACATCCAACGAATTAAAGATATTAGTGAAAGTTTACTAGATGATTTGGAGCCACGAAATTGTACTAGACTTTTGTGGTTTTATCATTAAATTCTTGTATGAGAATATAACGTCCGACGTGGGCTCGTCACCATATGAAAATGATACGTTAGTTTTAATTTTTTTGCATATATGCTAGAATAATTTTTTTCTTGTTTTTACACATAATTTCAAACGAAACTGTTAATATGATGTTTCGTGTAATTTCAATTGGTTTGAATATCAAACCAATAAATTTACGCAAAGTATAATTTAAAGTTCCTCGCCTCCGACTTAAGAAATTTCTTGGATGAAACACATATTTTAAAATTTTAAATCTTTAAACTGGGATAAGTAAATACCATAAAATTTTTCAATAAAAAAAATCAATCAAAACCTTTAGTTCCCTAGATTTAGTATGTCATATCCTTCGTAAATTCTGATTGTAAAAATCTGCGGGAGCTGAAATTTATTTATTTTTTGAAGGTGTCTGAATTAAACTAAAGTAACTATACATTTTAAAATTGCAGGAACAATTCCGCCGATTACTTGAAGTGAAACCCTGATTTTATTTGTTGACGTTAATCTGATGACATGAAAATAATGAAAATGAAACAGAACTGACTCTTCCAAAGACTTTTATTTGAGTAACTCTCTCTTCAAGGTAGCCTCATGAAAAATTTTACCACTATTCGTATGTGAATTTTCAGTTAAAACTCAAGGGAAAGATTTGGGTGCTATAAACAGTAAACAGAGTTTGTTGGTATAATAAAACAAAGTTGAAAGACAGCTGCGTAGCATATAGTGAAGATGAGGAAGTCTCAGTATCGCCGACTTTTATGATCGACGATTTTGAGGATGCTCAAATTGCACCCATAAGTAATGAAAGTAGGAATATGGAATATGTATATAATATTCACAACTAGTACCTTGCACAGTTTTTATATTCCTATTTAAAGGAAAACTTACATGATGTTTTGGTGAGGCATTAATAACGAAGCCACCACACTTCCTTGACATGCAGAAAAATCTCATAAAATATCCTTTATCCCAACAAATTCTTCCAATTACTTGTTATTGTAAGAGGCCACCAATATATCAAAATATAAAATAATGAGATGACTTTTGTGTTACAGATTACCTGCAATTGGGTCATATATATCTGAAGTTCTCTATTCTAGTATAAGAAAAACAATTACAAGTGCATATTGTTCATATTGTTTAGAAGTTAGAACTCCTTGAAATCCACGAACACCGAATTTTCCTCTGATTTTTGAAACATCTCGCGTCGTGCAAACTAGTTTTGAATTTCAAAACAACATGAAAAACTTCTGTAAATTTTTTGAAAAGGTGTAAAGTTTTTGAGTATGAATAGTAAAACATTTCAACTAGTTTTTAAATCTTGAAACTACAATCATTAACTAATTTTCGCATTTTTCCCTAAATTTTCATGTCAAAATTTACCTGATCTTCCAGCACTTACCAAATCGCAAGTTTTCTATTTGATCCTCTAATAAAAAGCTAATGGTATTTAATTTTACCTTGACAACGAAAACAAATGGGGTAAGCGCTGTTTCACTCCCATTTTAAATGAACAGTTTTAAATAAGTTACAGATACATATGTTTCAAAATGTTGTATATTTTTGCAAACAGAAGACAAAAGTCTCCCTCAAATTTCACAGCGATAACAAACTGTAGGCATGTAACTCTATTAGTATAGGAAGTAACATATTTACTAATATTTTGTGAGTTTTATTTTAAATTGTTTTTACATCAAAACATTTTTTTAAATGTTGCTTTTGTCCTTTCAAATTTCAGAATTGGTGGCCGGGTTTCATTCCTGCTAGATGCATTTCATGAAGAATGATATGTTGCATTTACCATCAATTAAAAAATTTAGTTAAAAAGAAGAGAGTTTGAAGATTTGTCACTGTTTTTATCGGCGGTTCTTATATAAAATTTTGAGTCACAATAGTGTATCCACTTTATTTCGAAATTTTTCATAGCTGCTATTTAATTTTTATGAAAGCTGTTGGTATAGATAATACAATTTCCATCATAATCCATGTTAATTTTTTGAATATGGGTTTTCACTAGTTTTATTTAAATTTCTGTCCAATTCAGCTGGAAAATTCTTCTTCACTGCAAGTCATTCGGGAAAACTTGAATAGACGTTGACTTCATTACTGCTGTTGGCAAAACTAAATTTATGATTCCGATTTCCTTCTTCAATGTTGACACTTCCTTGAAATGGTTCTCACTTGCAATTATTGAAAATTATTTAATTTTAAGTGGAATCTGAAAAACCTACTCATAAATAACTTCACGAATGTTTAGTCCAACGACCGTATGTGTCGTTCAGACCGATTCGCTCAGTTTCTTGAAGACTAGAGAGTGGGTAATTTCTGGTAGGCAGTCTCAGTGCAGTTGGAATGTGGTCGTGGTTAGTTTTCTCTAGTCATCATACCAAATCTCCTTACATATAATATGCAATTCCAATCAATAAAATCCCTCACACCTTAAAAAATCAGGCCACTTTTTACTAATTTTCTTTGGATTTTCCTCTCGGTTTCGGTGTATGTTCAATCCCGATATCCGTTCACACTTCACTGAAGCCACAAAATGCTACTATCATCAAGTCCTATTATCTGACCAACGGCATATTGGTTTTTCTATCTCAGTGGGAGCAATATTCATATGGTTCGTGGATGATATAAGAAATACATAATTGGAAAGTGGAAAATACCTTGTTTCAATATAGTAGATAAAAAAAATTATGGATCTTCATAATAACTACTTTTAGAAAAGAGTAGCTGGGAAGTATTTTAAGGCACGCGACAGTTATTCGGAAAACAGAGACTCATTAAATAAATGTCGTTACTTCGTCACACGAAGGACCTACCTTACAGTCAAATAATGCAATTGACTTGTGGAATCAAGCAAATGAACCAGTTTGTTGTATCAAACAAGTCGTTTCCAACATAATGAAGTATGTTGCCGCCAATTCATATGTTTTGTATGATATTTTGTTGGATGGGAAACATTGAGTACATTTTTTTCAAAGACCGCTATAAGGTGAAATTTGTGAAATTTTCGAATTGCTGACCAAGAAGTCATTTTTCTCATTTGTGATCAATACAATGACCTTTTGCTAATTGTTTTATTCACGATGATATAGTGCCAACTGATTATGTGTCAGGACTACGCAGACTATGCATTCTGATAAGAGAACTGGATCCACGTCAGCTCTCAACCACTAGGTCTTGAAAACGAAGCAAACAAATAATTCTGCAACGCACGAAAGTTCCTGCAAAAATTTCCGTGAAAAGAAAAGAATGTTCGCACCCTTCACATGACGCCAAAAAAACAAAGAAAATAACATTGTGCTATTAAAACGATTTGATCCACTCAATCATGAAATGTTATCATGCTCTAACTGTCCTTACGTTACCATTAATAACTACTTACAAATCCTCTTTAAAGGCTCAACTCAACAACAAATTTTGATGCCGTTGGGCTTACGAGTAACCGACCATGTCAAATGCCCATATTTTCGCATGATCCACCAACTCCAACATCGTGCAACACCCATAACGTCCAACAAATAAATGCTATGTGCATTAGTCTGTTTGTAATTATTTATGGGTTTGAGGCCTTTTATGGTACCACCATGGATGAACGCGAAGAATGTTAGACTACTAATTGCTCTTTGGATGGTTATAATCTCCATTATGAGTTGACCCTTATATTTATAAACAAATTGACATGATTCGATTCACTCAATGACTGATTTCCATCTTCCTTTAATGTAAAGGGCACGAAAATAAAATTGAGTATATGAATCCAAAAGGAGCAAGTGTGATGAAATGCCCCTCCAAGCATAGCCAAAAATTTGGTCCGTTTGGTGCTGCAAATGCTGAAGATGAAAAAAAATTAATACTACTAGGATCCTCATAACAGTACCAAATTTTTCTTGTTACTACAACTTCTTCAATTCGTTTTTACATTTAAGTTACCGCCGTAATGTAAAAGAAAACTTTCGTTTCGGGTTGGAATAAAATAGAGTAAATCCTAAGACCTTTATTTGTTTTTTGTGAAATTTCTTCTTCTCATTTGCAAGAAGTGGTAAAAATCCTAACGGCGTGAGAAGGGACCAAATCGTACACATTATGCGGTTCTGCACATGCTAGGCTGTGAGCTCAGGGAGATAAGGACTGGACACGGAAGTTTTGCACATGTTTTACCTGTTAGTTATAAAATGAAAGAATGCCTGTGCGACTCTTACTATGCACTGGGATTGTTTTAATGACTCATGTGGTTTATTGAAGCAATTATGAAATAAGTTTCCTTAACGTATTACTAGTCATGAATTCGAAAATTTCGGAAAATAAGTGTTTGTCGTATTCCGCGATTGCAAAAAAGTGAAATGTTCGCGATGGACGGTTAAACGCGCTGTAGACAAGTTCGACAAAGGGTTTACCCAGAAATGGAAGACCAAAAGGTGCAAGTGATGCAAATTTAGAAAAAAAGATAGTTGGTTTCATTGAAAGGAACAGATCGATGTCAATTCGTGGCAAAAAAGTTCGGTGTGAGTCATTCTTTAATAAATAAAATAGATAAAGAAATAGTATAAAGACATTCAAAAAACAAAAATGTGCAAAACGAACCGTCAAGCAAAAACAAGAGGCTATTAGAAGGTCAAGAAAATTATAAAAAAAAATTTGCAGTGAAGAAGCTTGCATTGTAATGGATGACGAATCATATTTTAAATATGATTTCAGTACACTACCTGGACCTCAATACTACAGTGCAAAAGACAAAAGGGATGTTTCTGATGTCGATAAACACATCCAGGTAGAAAAATTTGGTAAAAAGGTGCTGGTGTGGCAAGCTATCTGCCAATGTGGGATGAGAAACAATCGTTTTTTTCACAGAAGGGACCTTTAACACTCATGTTTATCTTGAGTATCTGAAAAGGAGATTGTTGTCTCTTATTAAACGTCATGCCGGCAATATTATCTTTTGGGCTGATTTAGCAACATTCCACTACGCAAAAAAGACGCAGGATTGGCTTAAGGAAAAAAACATTGATTTTGTGGGAAAAGAGATGAACCCACCCAACGTCCCGGAGCTCAGGCCAATAGAAATATACTGGGCTCTAATGAAAAGTATTTTACGGAAAGACGGAAGAAGTGCAACTTCACTGCGAAATTTTTCCCGTTTGTGGTCCATAGCAAGCAAAAAAGTAGCGGATCGGGTTGTGCAAAGTTTAATGTCTTCCATCAAGAAAAAGGTGCGAGAATTTAGTCGGCAAGCTATTAATCAAAGAAATTAACTTGATTTTTTAAATATACGATGTGCTTTATTGTAAAAGAAAATAAACTATAATAAAGCTTTATTTCTATCTTTATTTATCATTGACCAAAAACCGTGCAGAACTTTTGTGTCCAGTCCTTACACAAAAACCTGGTTAACCCAACTGAAGTAGCGCTATCCATAAAAAACAAAAGCTTCCACAAGAATTTGGGTTGTTTGCGCGATTTTTTTTTCATTTTAACGTTTATTCGGAATAGACTTTGACTCAACGAAATTATTTTTTCTCTAAGGATGACTTTGTTTTGCCAAAGAAAAGTTCATGATCGCCTTAAGAAAGTAGTTGACAAAAATAGAAGCCTTGTTGGGTGGTTGAGGATTTTTGTTTGTATTTTGAGAATGTCGTCGATTCGAAAATTTCTGAAACTTAAAGTTTCATGGCTTTGGATCAACACAACATTTCATTATAACAAACCACATTCATTTCAAAAATATCTGAAAGACCAGTTGTAGAGGAAATTTCAGTTTGCCTATATATTGCTTAGATTGAGAATATATAAAACTTTTCTTACGATAAAACACACCCAAACAAAAACCATTCACCCTCATAGGTTATGTGTTCATATAGCAAGTTACTTTCAATTTCTTCCCTTTACGAGTGTTTTAGTATAGAAATGTATGAGGCTAACCATTACTAATCAACTTGGCCATCAAAACCAACAAGTCCCACATTTACTGCCTAATACCTGACCAAACTATCTAACATATTTCAATAATTCACAGCGACTAATTTAGGCTATGGTTCACTTTATTACACTTCCTAAGTGTTTCATAAATTGTTGGACACAGTTCTTAGATATCCTCAACACGCTTCCATTTAAACAGTATTATGTTCCGAACTTTCTATTTAATTAGACACGAGTTCCATCGAAATCATGTCCCATCCATAAATAACCAAAATGACTTTGCTCCATTAATCAAGGGGTCGTCGCCGAAAAGACACAATTTATTTTGATAAAGAGAACAGTTCCCAAACAAAGCAACACTCTATTTCTTGCAAAAATGGATTTTCTTCATGTTGCAACGAGTTTCGTCGTTGCCGCCATAGAAAAGATACTACCACTGATTTTCAAACGACACTGAAAAAGATACACATATACATTTGTTGTAAAACAGCTCCCAGGACTTGAATAGACGGATGGGTAATGAGCATCGCAAAAGGTGGTAGCGTGACGAGGGTGGAAACGCCAAGACTATTTCATACGAACAAGAAATTAACTTTCACTCGAGCTACAACTTCGAAGTTGATTTCAGCTGAAAAGAAAAGATAGACCTTAATTTTTTTCTACGAAACGAAGAACTCAAGGAGAAGCAGTGGTGGGATTGCCCATTGTTATCACGATTTGTGATTCCTTTCTCAGTGTTTTGCCTTTTTATAAAACCAAGTACGAGCGAGATAGATTAAGTGTTGTCCTTTTATATTGCCTCGCCATAGAACTGTTATTTTGATGGGAATCGTCTGGAAGAGTGTTGAGCTATTATGGCTGATAAAAAGGAATTCCTTAATAGGAAGCCATTGTCGAATGAAAAGTTTCGTGAAAGTTGCCAAGTGAAATCATTCAAAGCTACGAAAGAGTACCTTTTTATTCCAAGGTTATTATTGAAATATCTCAACATTCTACTATGTATTTATGTAAACGAGATTGATAGAAGAAAAAATAAATTATTCCAATATCACAAGATCTTACTTTCAAGATTTGTTTCAAACTTTTTCAACAACAACTGGAATCAATGATGTAAACTTCCACCCAGTAGCGATGGTGAGAGACTTATTAAAAATCAAATCAAAAAATAATAACGAATTTGAATTTTGGCAAACGCTTCGACATGTTCGTTCCAATAAGTTTGCCACCTTTTTACAACAGACGTAAAAGAAAAGTTGAAACAAATTGTTGGTAGCAAAAACTCTAATATTGTTCTTTGTTTATACTTGTTTGTTCGAAGTTCTAATTTCTTTTTTTTTTTTCAAACTTCTTCTTCCTTGGTAACTTTTACTAAAAATCGAAGTTCAATTTTTGGTTTTCCATTTTTTAGGCTGTGAAAAATCTAGAAGATGGTGCATAAGTTTCTTGCAGTAAATTGTCTTTGCGTGTGAGCTAATTGTGATACAATTATAAAGCCAATATATTAACAATATTTTTTCCTACAATGACTGACTGTTGCTGGTTATTGCAATGCAATTTGATAAGCCGCGCTGATCCTCACTTGAGGAGTTCATACAGAAGTGAAGATGAATTTTTTGGCCAATATCAATGAAAAGCAGAACTCTCCTTATGCTTATAACTCTTCTTGGCACACATATATTAAGTACCCTTGCTAGTTGTCTTTGTTGGTGTCGGAGGATACGAAGCGGCCGGGATTTTATTTTGAACCAGCAAAATGTTGAAGCCTTTCAAATCGTTGTGAAGTTCCAATTGTTGTGACCTCCAACACACATACAACTCAGATCAGAACACAATTCAATTCAAACTGGATAACAGACATGAATTCCAGGGTGAGCTTTTTCTACCACATACGGCGGGAAGACATTCTATTGAACTGAATACACAAAACACTCACCGCTATCCAAATCCACCTCAACAGTAGTGCCGAAGTAAATCTTCCGCTCTGCCGGAAAATTTATTCCTTAGCCCCACAACCCTCGCTAGAATCATCATTGGTGTCAAGTTTCTTGATCACAACCGTCTTTCCCAGTACATTACGTAACCTAAACATAACCTGGACAACAGGAGAGTGAACCTACAAAAAAAAAGATTGGACCAAACAAACAAAAAGTTCCGTTACAAAACAAAACAGGTGAAATACGTTAACCAGGACGAACGATTTATCAAAGACCTTAGTTGATAAGGCTAACTTATCTGTCGTCTCAATTTAGAAATCCAACAGAACAAACAGAGAAAATAGACTACGGCTCTACAAAATGACGATAAGACCTGTGCTGATTTATCGCTGTGAGTCCTTGAATTTGACAAAAGCATCAAAAAAATACTATTGACATCTTCGAAAGCAAAGTCCTTAGAACAGTATTCGGGCCAATACTGAAGAGAATGAAGTGGAGAGTACTGTAGTGTATTCCTAGTTCCAAACCTGGAACTAGCCTATACACAACTAAGCTCCCCCAGAAGCTCCCAAAAATAATTTCCCACAGCAAATCCACAAATTAATCCCTTAGCAAAGATCTCATCCTCAAATTAATCCTTTAGCAAAGATCTCAAACTCCATACTACCTACATTGGTATGGTGTGTGTGAAACTCTAGAGGATCACTGAACCTAGAGTAAACAAAAATATAATTGGGGCAATGCAAAGTGCATTGGTGTAAGCAATATTGCAAGTAAACGAATTCCGTGAGAATTAATTTGAATCGCGATTGATTGGTTAGGGTAAATAGATTTAAGACTAGAGTAGGGATTTTTATATGATAAGCAATTTTAAATGTACATAACAGTAAGCGAAATTTTAAAATAAAAGAACTGACTGAGCTGAGGCTCGGAACAATAGTGATCTCCTAATACAACAAGTTGGTTGTCATTAATAAACGTTGCCTTCTATTCGGCAACTCGTCTGCCTTTACAATTTGGCAGACAGCAATTTGCCTCATACATTGGCAATTCATTTTAGAAATATCGGCTGCCTGTCTACTCGGACTGCGCCAAATATGTGGCAACCCAAGGGATGCCTGTAGGTGATAACAAATCTTTTTTAACTTTTCTCTGTTGACAAGCTCATATCCTAGAAGAGTGAAGACCCTCACCTTAGAGGAGTACCAGCTTAGAAGACAACGCGTATCATTACAGTACGATACAACCATGAGCCATACAATATATACACTGTTGTGAAAATTCGCAAGCTCTAGTGGGCTGACCATTTGGAACACGAATATCTAAAGGCACCCTGAAGTTTTAACCCCAAAATATCCAACCACAAAGCAGGCCAAAAAATAGATGCAAGGACGTGGGTAGCAGAGCGTTGTTAGGAATAGAGAACTAGAAAATGCAGTCACTGAACCGAGATAATTTAGAGCATCTACTACAGGAGGCTAAGGACTGATCTGGGCTGCCGCGCTATTGATGATTTGCCAGCCAAACTTTCTTGGTTAAAACTCGATCAAAAGTTTGGAACTATAATGTATTCAGAACTATTTCAGCAGAACATAGAAAATCGCTGACACATACCGAAACTGAATAGCGTTGAAGTACTAAACAAATTGTTCGAAAGCTTGCATTTGTGAAGAAAATAGATAAGCCAACATAAATACTTTTTCATTTATAAAATTTCCATTGATTTAAAAATATAATTTTTATTAAGTTTAAAAGGATTACTTCATGTTTTTAAAATGAGCTTGTGAAATCTCTCAACTCCGTTTATTGTTTGTAGTTCTTCGTCGAACATATTTTCAAGTAGACATGGTTAAATTTATACAAAGTTGCAGAAAGGCAGTATAGAATAAACCCGTGTTCCCAAATACGGCTTTTGTTATCCATGGTATTTTGGAGGTTTCAACCTGACATTTGAGGATCGTCACTTCCTACGAAATATGCCAAAAAGATGTTCAAACGTATTTCAAAAGTAGTTTTATTCGGAGTTGATCTCATGAGTTGACGTGGTTTATTTAGAAACTGGCTTCTCATCATATTTTGTACCCGAGTATTTTAGATTATACTTTAACAATTAACGTTTAATTTGAAAATTTACTGTAGTTTGTGGCGCAAATGCATTTCATGGAGTATAAATTCAAAATTTAAATTTTCTAATTAGCCAAATTCTAGACTTGTTGTCATCTTAACACTAATATTCTGCCAGACAAACATTTCTCATTTGATTTCCACATCTTTCAACCATCCATATATTTGAATAATACACTTTCAAAATTCTTTCACATCTTCTTTTTATCTCGAAAAATCATAGTGTGACCTACTTTGCAAAAAAGGCATTTCCATCTTCCTCCACTTTTTCTATTTGACCTGAACCAAGGCCACAGCGACATGTCGCAACTTTACTCCAAAAAGGATTAAGCTACTTTCGTCTAATGAAATGCTAACAAAATGCTTTAACAAGTGTTTTTACATGACTTGACAATCTCTTGCCATCCGGAGTGTCATCGTCTTTGACCCATTCGTATTCATTGTCTCCTTGGTCCTTGCGAAATGTGTGAACGTGTATTCTTAGTGTTAGCTCTAGTTATTCCAGGTGCATAGTTCTCAGCTTGAAGTGAGAAAAAACACATTAGCGTTGTGTACCAAGACAAAGTTTTCCGACCGAGAATTCAAGTTTTCCTGTCTTGCATGAAAATATGGAGACTCCATATACGAGTCTATGGGCTAAGGAGTTGTTGTCGTAAAGTAAGTAAGTTTCTAATGAAATTTCGGATGGTAGAAAAATACTAAGAAGGTTATATTACTTATTTTGATTTTGCAAAACTTTAGTTAAATGTAAACGTGAAATGTTAGAAATTGTTTCCACAATTATAGAATAAATTAAAGATCTATGTGAAGGAAATGTTAATATAGTGTTTTCTTCAATTAAAAACAGGAAAGTTTAAGCCAAAGGATTGTATTGAGAGAGTTATGGTGAACTCTTGACGTTATTGAGGTGTAGCTACATCTTTGTTGCTTTTCGCCTAGAATTTGACTCAGTCTATATTTTCTTTTTGACGTTCTCTGAACAATCCAACAAATTTTTCTTCTCTTCAAGATCGGACATAGATCTTAGTTGCTAAAAAAAATCTGTATTAGCACTAATATAAAGACTCTAAATAGTTACTTTTATTTCCCAACAAAATCTTCCATAAGCATTTCTAAAATTTTACGAAAATATACGAAAAACAAAATTTCGGAAGTATCGCCAAAAAATTACCTGTTTCGGTTATGCTGACCTTCTCATTCGTGGTGTATTTTTTGGCAAGTCATTTCCAAATGTTTAACAACATGAAAAAATAGCTGATTCGATGAATACGATCGATACGGCATAAATTCGAAGTAAAATGTATAAATTTCGCTATAAGAGCTGCAATCGTTGAAAAAAAAATTATTAGGGAAAATCTTTTTCCTGATTACTTTGCTGGAATTTTCGTAAAACATTCCGATATAACATCCAAGGAACACCACTTATCGTGACTTGTGAAGATTATTAGGTGTTCTAGGAAGCGAGATTATTCATTAAGTAAGATTTGTTAGAAGAACTGAATTATGTGATAAAAATATGCGAAGTTCAAAATGCTGGAATCTTTAAGATCTATGAAATTATTTGAGCGGTTTGGTGAAAACTCCATTCGACATATAAGAAGAATCAGGTGCCGGGTTGTCATCAATCAAAAAGAATATATTTAAAATGAGTCAAATTTCGAAACAAAATTAAAAGCGAGGACATACGTACATTACCAACGACAAAGCCTACAGTCCGAACGACCTCTAATCGTTGATGAATAAATACTTAAGGCTTTGATCGTCCACTTGTTCTGTATTTTAGAAAAAATACCTTGCCAACACAACCTTGACGGCTTACGCCAAAAAAAGCAAGCTCTTTTGCGATGAATCACCGATTGTGACAACAAAAACAAAACCACTAAAATAGTAAAATGACATTTTCAGATAGTAGCAAAAACTATCAACATCAAAATGTTGTGCACGGAGGATTTTCTGGTTGTATTCTTAAAATCCCATCTCGGCAATGTCATCTGTGACACAACACCTTCCCTTAAAACGTTGAAAACGTTGTTATCAATTAATGAAAGGACGTGGTTGATCTCGTTTGCCTTTCTTTATCATGTCAGTATGACGTACACAGGTAAGCAGGAAGTGTCAGAGATATCAAATTCGGATAGTTTTTGCAACCTTCGGGTAAACCTTTTCCAGGCAATTTTATTGCATAGTTTGACATCTGTGTAATTTATTACACCTGTCAAAGAGTACAGAGAGAGAGAAAAAGAGAGACTAGAGAATTCAGCCAGTCACGGTCTTCAAAAAAGCTGAAAATTTTTGTATAGACGATTTATGGGTAAACATAAGTTATAAGTAAAACCAGAAGAGCAGGCAAGTCTCACCTTATTATTTTGAATATATGGTTATAAATTTTTGAGTCTGAATTGAACAATGTAAAAAATGCTAAACTAAAAGCACAAACTTCAAATTTTAATATATTTCAATTTAAGCATAACAAATTTTCCATAAGGGTAATGCCTGAAATGATTTAAATATCTTTTGGTTTTATCAAAACGCTCGTTTAAGTACTAAACCAAAAATTTGACATAATAGAAAGCAAGCTTTGACCAGCATCTTGAATCTAAATTTCGTACGTATATTTCAAAAGCGGTATATTCTACGAAAAAGATATATACGACATTCTTCGTATAAAAATAAATTTTTTATTGAATATTTTTTATGTAGAATCTTTAATTTTTAACTACCGTGTCTTTAAACTTTGATAGATATTCTAACATCAATACGCAAAAATAGTTTTTACTGTGATTCCAACGATTTTTGATGTATTATAAAGAAATTAGTCTGGCCAACATACTTTGAATTGTGTAAAACATGTGGAGTGCATTGTTTAAAATAAGTTAATTAAATTCTTTGTACGCTTTTAGCATAGAAATTTTCTACTGAACAAAAATCACGCGCTCACTAATTTTTTCACAAGAAGAATATTTAATTTCAATGAAATCAAGTAAAATTTGCACAACCAGCTGCTGAATTGAGTATCTCAAAATTAAGCCCATAAATACAAAAAACAAGAACACTTTCGCAGTGTAGATTGTTTCTCAAAAACTGTAATTTTACTTATTCTGCGCCCAGAATTATCTATGATTCAATGTATTTTACAACTTATCGTTATTATTTCATAGATCTATTACATTGCTAAATGAATAAGCAATCATAGACTAGAATCTAAAAATTAATATCTAAAATCAAAAAAATTAATATCCTAACCCCAAAAAATAACATCTAAGATATCCTAGACTCTGGCATAAACTTCCATTGATGCCATTAGAGCCACTTCCATGGAAAATCGCCCACGCTGGGCGCACAAAAGTTTTATAATAAATCTAGCTATCAATTGCGAATAATAGTGTAAGCAAATGTATTTAATTTTATATCATTAGTATCCAAAAAGTGAAAATTTAGTTCATTGTATTTACAAAGTAGTTTCGAAGTTTCAGTTGAATATTAAAAAAATATATTGGAAAAGCCTGAATGAAAGCCAGATTAAAACTTTCAAAACGTTACTCCAAGATAGTTTTTTTCAATATCTTTAAGAGCTTAATTTCTATTTCCAATTTAAGTGTCCCATATCAAATAATCAAATAAAACGTCTTATCACTTTACAAAACAAGTCAATCAAAGTCCGGCATCATCCCGAAAACAAGTTGCATAATCCAATTTCCCGCTTTTCACACGCCAAAACACATTTAACCTCAATCACAGCATGAAGCAGTTGTTCACCCTGTTCTCTATTTCTGCCGGTTATTGTTTGCGACTCCTCAAGCACGGAAAATGTGTCATTAATAAAAGCAAAGCAAAAAAAATATACACTCACCAATTAAGTTTGCTCTTGAAAACATTGTCACTTGCCATGATCCTAACATCATGAAGCATAACCAAGACAAAGATGGAGCACTTGTCTCCACCCCCTTCATTTTGTGTCGTGCATCATCTGAGCCATATTTGAATAAAAAAGAAATCAAGCTGAAAGCAAGGACACCAAAGGAACGTTGTTGAGTGTGGGGATGTTTGGCTAGCCCGGGATAGCATTTAATATGGCAACTTGAGTGAAACGACTCCACATAAAATAGCAACTGGTTGAGAAGAAAAACTAGGAAGGGTTGGAAATTATGCAGTTGTCGCAGGATAAGTTTCTGACGATATCCAAAGCACTTAGCTGGCGAAGGGCATTCATGAGATGCGTTCTTGTCGGCACTTTCTGCGGACATGAAATGCATTTAGTTTTCTTTGAGTAAAATTTTCATTGATGGCTTCTTGTCTGAATACTAATGAAGATGGTGGTTTTACGAAAAATACTAATTTTATGAGCTCATCGAAAGAAGGTTTTAAAGAGAAAAAATGAGTTTGTAAATAAGATTAGCCTTTTGCTTGATTTTTAATGTTTAATTGATTTTCATTCGATGTTTTTGAAACAATTCATAATAAATGCTCAAGAACATCAGTAGATTTTCATGTTTTAGGACAGATTTCAATTCAAGTTGAATCCACAAAAATTAAAAAAAATAGCTATTCATAATTACCATCATTTTTAAGCACATTTCCTCGATTCTTGTACTTACTTTTGCACAGTTAATTTATCATAAACACAACAAAAATTAATAAGATTCACAAACATTTATGCTCTTCTTTAAAAGAAGCACTTGAACTTAAATTTTGAAAAATTTTATATTTCCGGGAGAAACATTACAGAAATTGAGCAAATGCTTACCCATTTATTTTTTCCGAGAAAACTGAAGAGTTTTCTGTGAATTTCACTCATAAAACATTTGTTATAAAATATGGATGTTTATCTTTTGCTCCTTGATTTCCAACTTGTTTTGCTCATATTTATAAATAAAATATAAAACGTTTGACCTTTGCAGCTTTAATCATGTGTAAACTTATATGGACGTAAGTATAATGGAAGCTAGCATTTGAATATTTGTTGATGTATTACGGTAGTCTCTTGTTTTAAAACGGAAAATCTATAGAGAAACGTTTTTTTAATAGAAACAAAGTCATTTACAAAATTAAGTGGTATATAATGTTACACGTTCACGAAAAAATTTACGGAAAGATATGAAAGATGAAATGAAATACTCGCGATTTGATTTCAAATCTTTAAAGCTGAAAATAAAACTCACAATTAACTTCCCAGTCACTTTTTGTTCTTTACTCTCCTACAAACTCTTTTATAGATTCTAAATTCTAAAACGAAAACTTCCTTTTAATTTTGTGTATATTTATTTTGATTCGGAATCGATTTTCTTGTCTTAAGTCTATTTATTTAGGAAAATAAGTCCTAAAGTGGCAATAAACTATTTCGATTAATATTTATTTAATAATAACTGCAGAGAGAATTTCTTTTTAATTTGATATTTTTAATGTTTATGTCACATTATTGTTACAAAATATGAGATCAGTATTATAGGAGAAATAAAATAGCTCGTTTATTTAAGTTTTATTCTATGCCAAATTTTGCTTGTATTTTTTAGAATTCCTTTAATTATACCTTGTTTATAAATTAATTTATTGTAATAAAACCCAATTCATAAATATTTCACAGTATATTCTTTCGAAACTTCCGTACAGTTTTTTATAAACGTTAATTTTTTAATTAATTCACAATTATTGTTAGTTCGTACAAAATTTTTATCAATGTTCAGGAAATATAATATACATATATTTTTAATTTGAATAAAATTACCTAAAACTTTGTGAGCTTGGAAATGAGTATCTATAGCAGCGTTTGTGCTTCAAATCCACACACCTATGATTCAGGTAATTTTGTTTATCGCAACTTTATTCGAGCTTTATATGGAAAAATCTTATGAAATCAATAATAAAAATAGTTTTACAAATTTTATATATATAATTATAATATATATTATAACAATTTATTAATTATCAAATAATAATAAGAAAAACATATTTTAAATTATTTAATGATATTTTTTTTCGACTATTTAGTATAAAAAATGACTTTTACGGGGAATCCACTTGGAAAGTTGTTAGTATTTCCACACAAAATTTAGGTGTTTTGGTGGAAATTTAAAACAACATTCTAGGAACATCAATCAATTACAGTATTTTTAGAACAAAAAATTTTTACTTACATTTAACTGGCGCAATCTAAAAATGGGGAATCTAAAAATGTGGGGATTACGTCAGTAGCGTTTGTAAAATTGAAAAAAATACAGATACAACAAAGTACTCAAATAAATATTTTAGATTAAACCACAATTTTTAGAATATTGCATATTAAATAATTTAATTTTCATTTGTTTGATGGTTTTATAGGAAACGATTGTAAAAAAATAACTTTTTCCTTGAGGTTTGCGTAGAAAATCAACAATATTTTCCAGAAATATTAGGATATTGGTAAAAATTCAAACTAACGGTGTACATTGTGGTACTACAACTTTTAAATGAAATATGTTTTTTGATGTGATTGTTTAAAAACTACAATAAAAATATAAACTTCAAAAATGATGATGTTCAAAAATGGTACATGGAACATTTTTGAATTTTCATTATTGGAATAATTATAGTAAAAAAGCTATGAAAAAAAGTTCACCTACTGGTTTTCCAAGATATTGCCTACCTAGCATTGTAAAGATGTTTTTATCTTAAAGTTAACTAATTCAACTACCTACAAAGTTTCATCCATTTTGTAATTTTTGAAAGATTTTAAGAAAATTATGTGTACTTTTGCTACACTACCAGTATTTGCAATTCAAAAAATATTGCAGACATATATTTTCCGATCTAAAACATTCTCCTACCTATCAATTTCTATGATAGAATTACACAGTGATTTAAACATATAACCCGAACTGGTTACGCAATTTTCTCGAAATTTCTTTAAAGTAATAATAGGCACAATTGAAAAGTGGAAAGTGAAAATAATGCTTCCTTTGGAAGTTTGTTTGTATCTCTGAATGAAGGTCATAGTGACCCAAATCAAAACTCTGAAAATTCAACACTAAACCTAACCAGTAGCTAAACTATTCAGAAAGTGTCAGCTTCAAATTATTCAAGTCAAATATAAATGTTAGCTTTTGTTTCCACTCGAGCAATTTGAATACACGCGCTCATCACCCAAGAGCTAAGAATTTCCGAGTATTTTCCCTATCAGAGGAAAATGCAAATGAAGTGAAAATTCAGTGATTAAAATGAATTTATGCGGAAACATTGAGAGATCTTCAGGATGAAAGTGTGTAGAGCGAATGGACGAAGAACGAGAAAAATGCTATGTGATTTTTTTGCAAGCATATGAGCGGGGTAAGTCACATCCCTCACAACGTTACCGAACTGATATGAAGCGTGTTGAAGGTTGAAAACGACGGTTGAGATGACTGTGTCATTGAAACAGGAAGCACTTTTCATTTGGAGCTGTATGTCTGTTACTCTTATCACATAAGTGGCATCAGTGCAAGTTGAACAGGAAGAATTATTCTCAAAAAGAAAATGAGAGTCGTTATCATCTACTTCATGGAAAATTAGTTCGTGAACGGCGAATTTTTGAAAATTATTATTTAACATTACTTTATTATGTTTTTTGTAAGTCATGAAATTACAAAGTTCAATAAAAGTTCATAGTATCCAAAAAGTGTTGTAATTTCTAGTAGGTGGGTTACAAATTTGGAATAGATCAACTTACGTGAATTAAAATGTTAGGGATATACTAAACATAAATTTTAAATGAATGAACTCAACATAAACCTTACCGTCAATCCCCATGCTAAATAGTTACATGAAAAAAATTAAATTAGTGCGTGCAAGAAAGACCAGATAACTTTATTTTTTCCCACTTAGACTTATTTATATTGAATGAAAACATTGATACAGACGTTTCACAGCAAGATAAATATCTTGTTTTGCTTAATAAATGCAAATAAGATGACAAAACCATTTGAAAGCAAAAATAATGCAGGCTTAATTGCACCTTTTCAAAGGGAAAATACTCTCATATTTTAAAGAAAATGCTATTATGTGCATGCTTTTCCCATAAATGTTCACTGAAACCTCATAATAAAACTAATTGAGTTCTGAATAATGATTCACTTCGGATAAGAGCAACCAACAAATATTTTAGAATTTTGAGCTTGAGCTAAGGAGGAAGACTACTGTGGGTTTTTCAAAAAATCAAAAAAAAATTGTTGCTCATTATAAAAATCATGTAGCAAAATTTCATACAGTGGAAAAATCTCTAAGTGTTTGAAATTTTAAATTAGCACGGTGCCTCTCACTGCTCTTTTGGAGCGCAATCCACGCGTATCTCCGCGCACTGTCGGTATTGAAATTTGGAACAATTTTAAATATAAATTTTTCAGAATTGTACACACGTGGTTTGTTAGTTGAACGTTAGCAGAGAACGCTGAATTACGTATTTTCCAAACTAGACGTATATCAAATTTACCCATGATTTTTCAATAACTTCAACTTTAAACGCGTTTATCTCGGTACAACGTTTTTCAAACTGGCCAGACTCCTTCCTCAAACAATATTTGTCCGAATTACTTGAAATTTTCACAGTATGTTCAACACTAGTGTCTGCATGGAATTACGAAGTATTTTTTAATGTTGCATATTGCAGCTGTTATTAACAATTTTCGATCGTTTTTTTTCATTTTTTACATATTTTTTCCCCAAAATGTCGCCATTTTGTCAAAAATCAATTAAAAAAATTCTAAGTACTTCTCTGGCTGCTATTATGCTTTATCGACAATTATATGTTTAATAACCATAACCCTAACATTTCAGGAGAAAACCGTCCGGCCGCAAAACCATGAAAAAACAAGCCGCGAAGTGCGACCCTTGAGGTCCACACGGTCAACTCTCCAGTAATATCTACATAGATATTAAAGATATTAAACATAATAATAATTATGGAAATAATACTACTTCAAATAATAAAAATGTACTTCTCGTAAAAGTTATTGGAATTACTTAATATTAATCATAACATCTACGCGAGCGTCAATTGATTACGTCAGGATTTTGGTGCATGGGTTTGATTGATTATTCACGCGGATCAATCGGAGGGGGGTACAGGTTACAAAGCAGTTTTTTCATTAGAGTTAAAACTTGGTGCTGTGAAGACTATTGAAAATCTGCTCAAATTTTGCAAACATTAATAAACTTTGATTGACTTTACAACAATGTCTTTAGAATAAGAGATTTAAGGTATAATGATTCGAATGAACCCTTTTTACATGGTGACTTTGAATGATTTTTTATTTTTAATTTAATTTTTTTTGTAATCATGAGAAAAGTTTTTGCTGGTTCCTCTACAAAAATTGATAAAAGGTTATAAATTCTATAAATATTTATTATAACGATGTGCAAATCAGGTTAAAAATGAATTTTTTTATGAAGAAAACACATATTTTCCATTTTTTTTAATAAATTAGAAAACCCGCTTTAACGATTTTTTTAATATATAAAAATATCATAAAAATGATAATACGCGTCGATTGACACCTTAATGATGGAAAGATTATATTTAGTTCTCGAGATATAATGAATGACGTAAATGACCTTGAACGTTTAATGATATTTTAGTTTTAATTTAATTTTTTTTGTAATCATGAAATAAACTTTTGTTGGTTTTTTCACAAAAATTATTTGGAGTATATAAATTATATAAACTTTGATTACTTAGGTTTGAAAATCAGGTTAAAAATTTTGTGTTTTTGAAAAAAAACCTAATTTTTTGTACTTTTTTTTAAAAAATTAAAAACGGCTCCAAGCATTTTTTTTCAAAATTTTTTGAACCACATAAATGTCAATGCGCGTCGATTGACAGCTTGTTCAAAAAAATCGTATGTTTGGTTCGCGAGATATAACGCATGACAGAAAGGACCTTCAAACGGGCAAAACAGCAACCCCCCCCCCAACCGAAGTTTTCCAAAAACTAATCAGCTCTTAAGAATGCAAATACGCTTCGATTGACACCTCAACAAAGTCGATACGACTTTGTTTACGTGAGTTATGCTCGTAGAGAAAAGTGTCCACGAACGTACGTACACACACACACACACATACATCTCCATTTCTAAAAACACTTTATATATACTCTATAGACCTCAAAGCGATTTTCGAGGCGATTACAAGAACTTCCCATATACTGGGAAGTTAATAAGGCGTTTCTGGTGAAATGCTAGGGAACCGCCATTTTAAAACCAATCCCATATTTTTATCTTGATTTGTTTTGAAGATATCTCAGCTCAAAATCAGTAACTTCTAGTGTCATAGTTGGGCTCGTCTCCATTTTCCTCCAAAATCTGCTCCTCCTAATTTTACCTAGTTCTTCTTCTCATTATTCTTGCTTCTCGAATATCGAATTCAGATTTCTTTTTAGCTGCTTCAAGTAAATTTTTTAGAACAAACAGTTTAACCTGTGATTGGTTCCTAGTAACTTAATAACTCGGAAGCCTATGATTGTTTCTTTTTCTTCATTGAAATTTTGCGTTTTTCCATGAACACACTTCTGAAGCAAGTCGGGATGTAATTGGTATTTGAAGAAAGGCTTTATCTCTTATATCACTCCTGTTGCTAGATGAAAGTGATTTTTAAGATACCAGTCTTCGTTTTTTTCCGATTATTTTCAGTCCAGTGCCACAAAAAATGAGGCACGGTGAAGTTATTCTTTCAAGGGTTTATTTAAAAAGATTGAAAACTGCTGATAATTATTTATTGGTTGTTAAAGAACTGTGAAAACTTTTTAAAAAAATTTCTCAATCATCAAAAAAATCGATTTATGGTTTTTTGCAACGTTGGTATGTAAATACTCCCTCTTATTGAGCATTATACCATTGCTAAATATAGATAGATTTGACTTAATATTGAATTACGTGACACACTACCGTTATTAGGACACCGGCGATGCACAAGTACCGAGCCTCGCAAGTGGTTGTACCATGTAGCCAAAAAATTGCTGTCTTATTTCCGAAATTAGCGTGGGAAGGATACAATTCCTGTCCTGTTGAAGTATTTTAACTTGTAGAACCTAAAACCTTTGAAGCAATAGCTTCACTTGAAATTTCAAAAATTACAATTTAAAGGTTTCAGATCCTTGTTATCATGTAAAAAATTTCATATCACATTCAATCTAATTTCGAAGATCAGCACCGTTTGTTCCATTTTGCATGAAGCCAAAAAAAAATTTTGATTTTCAATGCTGTCTTTTGAGAATCAAAGTCTTTTGGTTATTTGTTGCAAAATACCAAAAAAAAACAAATATCTTTAGTTTTTCCAATATGCATGCAACAGAATTAAATTTTTCGAATAGTTTTTTACACATTTCAGGAAAATTTTGTATGCTATTCTTTCAAAACCCAAACCGGCTTTTGTCTACATTGCTTTTTTAAACTTCCTAAATTTCAAATATATATTTTTTTTATTCTTTTAAATAATTTTCACTGTTTAAAGGTTTCTCTTCGCCTTCAAATCATGCGCACCATCAAAATGAAGAACAATAATTCCTTGCAAGTCAAAGTCAAAATTGTTTTCAATTTAAATACAAAGCCATCAATCAACAATTTCATGAACTAACGCGACTAAGTTAATTTATTCTTGATACTTTATCATCAACTAATTTCCACTATTAGCGTAACTCAAATTCAACCACCATTGGGACACACTCTACACTTCAATGCACTCTTAATCTTTATCGTGAATCTAAGCTATCGTCTTACGAAATTCCATCAAACTTAATACCCAGCCTCGCAAATTCCAATTAACTTTCCACACAATTTGACATTTTAATTTGAACTCTTGCTTTACGAAAGGACACCCAAGGTCTATGCATGAAACATGAAGCTCGCAACTAAGCAAAGTGGGTTCTGTAATTAGTTGCCAGGCAAGGGTGATTGAAGAACGTACTGTTTGATGAAAATCATTTAGTTTTAATAAATGATTGGCACTAACTTAAATATAGTTTGAATAGCAATATGCTCTTTAAATAGTGATCTATATAGTAGAGGCAACGCTTTCTTAGCTGCTTTCTGGAAGTTAATGTGCTCTTTAGATGCTACTGAAATTTTAGCTGCAGTATGTTTATAAAGGGGAGAAAATTGTTGGAATAACTCTCATTTTTCCATTTACGTTTCCAATTGCATTCTTTATTTTGGAAATTTCAATCATAATAAACCAACTTACGGTGAAGAAAGTATGAAAAGCATGTGTTTCATGATTTTAGCAAGAAATGAACACATATTTGCAGAAAGCCTTTGCTATCTTCATTAAACACAAATCAAAAAACACTCCTAAATCCAACTTTAACAATATCAACTTTTTCAAGTATTGAATTTACCGAAATTTTACTTCGATTAAAATGAATGAACGACTAAAATGATATTTTGATGTTTATTCATCTGCTAAGAATCCAAAAAACTAATTCAAAGCTTTAATGAGAGTTTATTTACTCATAATCATAAAATATAGATTTGCAGACAAATAAAAAGTCACTGTGTGAGTTCAATACTATTACAGCAATGAATAATCAGTGAATAATTTAAATTAAATTTAATTTTATTTTAAAATTACAGAAAACCCATATTTTCACATAGACTTTCTTTTCAGGCTCGTTAACCACTGAAAAAATGAAAATGCTAGATATCACCCGAGACAAACCAATTAAAGTTGCCGTTAAAGTTGCAGTACCTGTGCGGGATCATCCAAAGGTAATTTAAATCTAAGCACCAAAAACTGATTTCCGCAGAAACATTCAAATACTTATAATTCTTTCAAAAGAAGATTTAATAAAATACTACTTTTTTGATTGCCATACTCATCTGTTCACATGCATTTCATTTTACTCGGGATATTATACTCGTCGAAAAGAATTCTATTCATTTTCAACATTCATTTGATGGTATTTTTTTGACTCCGACAAACTAAGAATATTTTCTAGCGGATGCATTCTTATGAGTAAAAATTTTTCAATTAAATTGAGTTGTGCAGATTTTTCATGCAAGATGTGAGACCCACGTTGGGCGCTAATACGACTAGCAATTGAATCAATCAAAATGTTTGGATAGAGTTTCTACGCTAGCACTTCAATTAAATTGAAAATGTGTTTTCAAGAATAAAATCGTTATCCACGACATTAATAATAATGAAGAAAGTTTCAATATTTTCTACGAAATGCAAGATTCTGAAATAATCAGTTTCATTTGTTTTGTAAAAGCAAAAATTCATCGCCAATAATGTATGATCATTATTTGTCAGCGCGAGATTACTACGGTTACAAAGCTCTTTTTACACAGTTAATTTCGTCGATTTCTGGCTTAGTAAGCAAATCCTCCTCATTCAAATTAAGAAATCCCAGGACATACGCAAACACGTATGTATATAAATGGGTTTTTGGTGAACATGAAGCTGAGACCTCATTTTTTGATTGAAGCAAACAACTGTGCCACTCCATTCACTTGGAATATTTTTTTCAACCACTTTTTTTTATAAAAAACTGTTAGTTTCATCTTTAACATGCAGTATTTGAGATGTTAATTTACAATAGCTGAGAAGACGCTCTTTAAAGTCCTGTTCTTGTAGCTTTTTTAGATTTTATTGTTTTTATGGTTAATAGAAACTCTTCACAAAAGTATCCAGTGGATAATGATGACATGGATGGAAAGTTTATTTCATTTTTATTGTGTTTCGTTGTTGAAAAATTTTGTGACTTCCCCTTACTTCTATGGTTAGATGGAGATGATAGAACAATATCACTTAGTTCAATATTATTGGATCTAGTATTTTCGTTTCTTATAACCGACATCACCATCAATTTTTTAAGAATTTGTAGTTTTCAAGGTTGAGTAACGGGTCTATGTTGATTTGCATGCTAGACGAGCAAAGTTTTTGATGAGAGCACAAAATCATTGCTAATTTTTAAGTGATTTTAATAATCTTACTTGCCTATACACATATTTTTAAATATAATTAATTTTTACTATTTATAGATATCCATATTACTAATATCTAAAATGATTACATATGAACTTTGTGCAAATGATGACATATATTCGTCGTATTTAACCGAATTTTTTCGACGTGGCTCAAGATGGATTACTTGCTTTTCGTGAATTTCTGGCCGAGCCGATCTTATCCGACGAAACTTTTCCATCCCACAAGTCAATACTACTACTGACTGTTTTGCTGTGATGTGATTTTTTATTGAAATTTTCCTGCTAGTAATTGGCGGAATAAGAATATTATAAATTCCATTTAAATAACAGAGATTACTGGAACTGATACTTTTAAAATTATCACACACTGAGATTGTAAAATTGAAGTATTTTGTCTTGTTAGGAAAATTCGCGAGACAGTATTTTTGAAAGTATTTTGAATATGCGATGCATTTATATCGGGCGTTTTTTAGAGGCCTAAAATTTATGATGAAAATGTTTGTTAATGTGGTTGTAAATTTTCCCTGTCACTTTGCTCCATTTATTTCGGCAAATTACCATGCAACGTCTCAAAAAAGTGGAAATGTATTTCCGAAATTTTCGTTCTGTGCGTCAAACTTATAGACCACTTTTTCCAATTTATGGTGTTCATAATAGTCCATCTAAGCACCTCATACGCAAAACGATGGAGAGATTTATGTCCACGAATTCTTTATTGGACAATGTTTATCCAACACGAGCTTTTACAGTGCGTATCAAGACAGTCACCGCTGACTGGCGGTGACTGACAATTAAAATTTATCGAATCGGCGTCGTTCTCAACAACTTGCCTCCAGTCCGTCGGCTACATTGAACAAACCCCCTTTCACATCCAGCAATGTAGTAATTAAACCCATTGGACTATTGGTTGCTTCATACTTTCGGTGAATGAGCTGGAAATGAAGTGAAAGTTGAACCGCATTTTTACCGTCAAATCATTTTCAGCGATGAGGCTCATTTCTGGCTAAATTGTTCTTAAACGAGGAAAATTGTTGTTTTGGAAGTGAGGATAATTCTCAAAATATTTTTGAAGCCACATTAAATCCCAAAAAGTTCACTCTTTATGGTACGGTTTGCATGCCGGCGGTATACGTTACCGTTAATGAGGATTGCTGCCGACAAATGATTCGTAATTTTTTGATTTTCGACATCAATGCTAATCATCCAAGTGACAAATGATTCCAACAAGATGGTGCAACATGCTGTGCAGTGCGTGAAGCCTTTACTTTATTAGCCCGAACCTTGGAAAAAAGAACCATTTCAAAGAATGGACCTATAGCCGCTCAAATCATGTGATTTGTCTTCATTAGGCTATTTTTTGTAAAAATACGTGGAATATGCTAATAAACCAGCAAATATTGATAGCTTAGAAGCCAATATTTGAGGCATTATCAGTCAAATAACTGACATAATTGCCTTCCTAAGACACAATTCTGGAGATATATACCAAAAGTTATAAAAAATTTCAAGCAAGCAAAAGCAAAAAACTAGCCGCTTTCATTTTTAACCTGCGACTTATAGTTTAAAAAGTTCCATGACTTAAAAAAACACCCCATATAATCAGATTTTGAATTTTCGCTGATAATCAAATATTATTTTAAAATCAAAATGAGAAATTTTAATTTTAATTTAATTTTATATCTTTCACCTGAGTATTATTCTGTACCAGTGTCTACTCATTTATAACTCAGATAAGTTTATTATGTTTTTATTTTGTACATTCTGATGAATCCATGAACTTTACTTGTTATCCATGAAAATCTTCTAGGTACTAGGTAAACATGGAATCAGGTCGACAAAAAATGTTAAGGCCCCCTACCACGAAAAATGTTTACTACAGATTTGAAAAGCTTTAAATGATTAAAAAGGCTCTTGCTTGCTGCTTTATTGTCCAATTCTTTAATCAATACTTTCCCATAAAAGTTAAACACATAAAGATTTTGTAAAAATCCAAGTTCTCTATTTGTGTATTATACTATTCTAAGGTTTGCCTTTGCCAAAGTAATGAAGGTAAGTTTACTCAAACAGTACAAAAAATGCTTTTTTATTTTACTAATACATAATACATGAAAAAACTGAAATGGCATTAGAGAGTATGTTTTCATTAAATAAAATCAAACAAATATATCATCACTTTGGTAGACCACACACTGTCGTCTGCTCAAAACATTTTTCTTCAGCGCAAGCAAACAAATCAAACTTAGCTCATTTTAATATTTGAAATTGTCTACCAAAGTACTGCAGGCCCGCTTAAAGCCATCCTTCACAAAACCCTACATCATTTTTAACTTGGCCACTGTTCCCCGACGTCTTCTGTTATAACATTAGCATCATTTAGTTTAAATTTAATGGCTTCTGCAATCCATTCAGCCATTATTATACCTTCAACGTAACCATTCTATCGCTTATTCCAATTTTTTCTGTACTTTTTGCAGTTCAACTTTGTCGGCAAATTGCTAGGACCAAAAGGAAATTCAATGAAACGCTTACAAGAGGATACAATGTGTAAAATGGCAGTGCTGGGGCGTGGCTCCATGAAAGACAGAAAAAAGGAAGAAGAGCTACGAGCAAGCGGTGAACCACGCTATGCTCATTTATCAGAGGATCTTCATGTGGAGATTTCTACTTTTGCTGCACCAGCAGAAGCACATGCACGGATAGCATACGCCTTAGCCGAAGTACGAAGGTTTCTTGTTCCGGTAAGTAATTTGATCTGACAATGTACCCCGTTCTCGGATATATGCACCTTGATATGTATAGTTTTCCCGGGAAAAACTTTAAGAAAACGCCAGTTAGAAGAAGAACACCACGTTTTTCTGTTCAAGTTAAATCGAGAGAAATTCCATTGTCATGAATGGCATTCCTAGATTTTCTTTTCATTTAGTGGAAATGTTCATTTAAAGTTTTTGGTGTTGGAATGTGGTCAGGATAGTACGAGAGTACTTTAACATTTTCAGGATTGTTTCTTTACCACATTTGAAATTGCTGTAAAATCAATAGCTATATATTTGGATTTTCTAGAATGGTGACGTAGATTAGGAACAACTAATCGTCATTATCCGCTTTGTTCTTCATGTTCGTTAAGAAATTGTTTCCACTATATCCACGTGGAACAGTGCTTATTGAGTAAATCCTATTAGAAAACATCTTCAGGTATATTTCATGAGATATAGTATAATATTGCTGGAGTGACGAAAATTATCCTTGCAAATATTGATGAATTTATGAAACTTGGCGAAAGGCTTCTACATTACTTTTTAGAACGGTATTAAAAGGTACTCTTCCGGCATGTAAAATTCTCATAAGTTTTGACTTAGTCAAACTAGTCCATTAAAATGGTCCAGATTTTAAAGTAAACTGTACATTTTGAGCTGGCAAACTGATTTTTATTGGAACGTGTGATCAATTCTATAGTTAGATTAAGTTCAAGTTTCTGAGGTTTTCAATTCTCTGGGTTCCATCTTGAAAACAAAACGAAGTAAGTTATCGGATATCTCACAAACCATGACTTCCACAAAAAGAATTTGTGTGACAAACTTATGCGAAATTGAATTTTTACAAAAATGTACATAAAAAGAAAACGTACATATTTCATATAAGAAGTTACATGGCAAACGCCATTGAAAATGAGGATAATAAATCAAATCACAAAACTTATGGGTGTCCCACGTTTTCTTGTTTCCAACGCCATATTGGATCTAAATTATTACATATATTATTGTGACCCTAAAAACTTGAACTTGAGCTCACGTTAAAACTCACTTTGTATTGCAAAAAAATATGAGTTTTTACACTGAGGGGTTCATTTGACCTAAAATGCATTTTAAACGTGACTTCTCTTCCTTCGGGGGGAGGGGGACGTGGCCGATGCTTAAATTTCGACCCTTTGAGATAAACTTTCTTTTTTTTAATAATCGCAGCTTGCGCCAGCAACTCCTATTACTGCCGACTGTGTGACTGGCGATTATCAATACAATATTCCAGTGGCTTCTTAGTACTTAAATTATCATTAACATTACTCTGCATAGCTAAAAGAACGGAGACTCGCTCCGAATATTTTTTAGCAATAGAGAACATTGAATATTTCACTTTTCAGGGCATAACACCCGATCAAACAGTTCTCCGTCTAACAGCTATTTACCAGTTATCTTGACGCTAGTGTAAGACCTCCAAAGCGAAACAAGTGCATCTATAAATACATAGTGAAAAAAGGACACCTGATCAGTTTTGACGGTAGACTTGTGTGGAGAGAAACGTGAGATCTCCTTGATTCAAGTGTGTCACTGTTTTAATATTATAAATATATAAATAAATTCTTTCAAACCTTAACTTGAATGAATGCAGTGCATTCAAAACTTGAATTGAGGTTATTAGTTCAATGACTGAAGTATTTTTTGTTGCCTACCTTACAGATTTGAAAACATGTTGTCTAGGTGCGACCCTTATGATCTACACGACTAACTTTCTAGTGGAGTGAATAAAGAAACTATGTTTTTTTTATTATTTATGTTTATATATTCTATTATTATTCTAAAATATTATAATTATTTTTTCACTTCCCAGTTCCCTATGGGAAGTTATTGTAATGGGGTCGATTTTGCGAATCCCAAATTTTGACATATCTCCACGTTTTAAGGTCTCTAAAATCCAAATCCATCGTTTTTAGAGAGATGTCTGTGAGTGTGTATGTGCGTATGTGCGTATGTACGTATGTACGTATGTGCGTTCGGAATAATTTTTCGTCTCGATTATCTCAAGAACCACAGATCGGATTGACGTGGGATTGGTTTTAAACGACGCATAATTACGTAACTTAGAACTGAATGACTTTTCAACAAATTCGGTTGGGCCGTTTTTTATTTAGGATGAAAAAACTGAAAAAACGACTAAAAATTGCTTATTTTTATTTAACTTTTAATTCGTGCAGATACCAAATACCTTCATAGTAATGTTGTTATTATTGTGCGTTTTAGCAAAATTGTGATCAAATTTGTAAAAAACGTTATTTAAAAAAAAAGATTAATTTATAAAATTCCAAACTTATATTATCAGGTTTGGGTGAATGGGAGTAGAGACACTAATGCGGTAAATGGTTGGATATTGTTATAAATAATTTAATATTGTTAATAAAAATCAAATAATATTAGTTATAATTTGATTTTGTATATATAAAGTCAATTATAATTAACGATCAAACATTCTTAATAACGAATGATTATTATAAATAATAATTAAATACCCTCAATAATAGTTGTGGATTCCGAAGCCGAAATAAAGAACGAGGTTGAGGACAAAGTGGAGGACAAGAAGGATGACGAGGACGAAGAGGACGAGGTTGCCGAGGCTTTGGTAGAGGATGAGCAGGTGGTGGAGACGTCTTCCTCTACCAAAGCTTTCATGGTTAGATAAAAAATTGATAAAAATAATAAAAGTAATTATATTAATTCAGAATAATAATGTTTAATAATATTAATTATTAATAAAAGCAAATTATATATTTTTATACACCCCACTGCGAAGTTAGTCGTGTGGGCCTCAAGGGTCGCACTTAGACCACATTTTATTTAGATTTTTTAGCCATAAAAGCCATTTGATAGTGGAAGACGTCTCCGCCCTCGTTATCCACCAAAGTCTCGACCAGATCCAAAATCTCCTAGATCCTGAATCTCTCAGATCCAAAATCCCCCAGATCCTTATTCCCCCATATCCTAAATCCCCCATATCTTAAATCCCCCCGATCCGAAATCTCCCAGACCCGAAATCTCTCATATTCTAAATCCTCCAGATCCAAAATCGCCCCGATACAAAATCCCTTAAATTCTGAATCCCCCAATCCAAAATCTCCCAGATCCTAAATCCCCCAGATCCTAAATCCCCCATATCCTTAATCCCCCAGATCCTAAATCCCCCAGATCGCAAATCCCTTATATCCTTAATCCCTTAGATCAAAAATCGCCCAGATCCTAAATCTCTCAGATCCAAAATCCCCCAGATCCAAAATCTCCCATATCCTAATTCCCCATATCCTAAATCCCCCATATCCAAAATCCCCCAGATTATATATCCACCAGATCCTAAATTCCTCATATTCTCAATCGCCCATATCGCCCAGATTCTAAATCACCCATATCGTAAATCCCCAGATCCTTAATCCAATATTAAATTACTTATAACATTATCCAATATTTACTGCATTAGCGTCTCTCCTCTCATTCTCTCAAATTTGATGATATAACTTTGGAATTCAAAAAATAATCTTGATTTTTATTTCAAATTGCATTTTTTTACAAATTTGATCAGAGTTTTGCTAAAACACACAATAATAATAATATTACTATGAAGGTATTTGGGATCTGCACGAATTAATAGTGCGTTTCAACAGTTTTAAAATCAAGCATATTTTTGTATTTTTTCAGTTTTTCATCCTCAATAAAAAACGGCTTAACCGATTTTGCTGAAAACTCATTCAGTTTTAAGTTACGTGATTACGCGTCGAATGAACCCAAACTCACATCAATGTATTCTTTGGTTCTTGAGATAATCGAGACGAAAAATAATTCCGAACGCACATACGCACATCCCCACATGCTAAAAACGATGGATTTGGATTCTAGAGACCTTAAAACGTGGAGATATGTCAATATTTGGGATTCGCGAAATGGACCCCATTACATTAACTTCCCACTGGGGAGTTAACAAGCAAAACATCAATCACACGGTTAAGGCTGGCAGTAACCCTGCAGCATCAGGATTTAAGAATCGAAGTCTTAAATCATTATTATTATCCTGCTGTTTTGCTAAGAGCAATGAAAACGAGTGTTAAATGTCATGAGAATCGATGAAATGGAAGTAGGTAGGTGAAAAAATTATTATAAGATTTTAATCCACAATACAAAATTTGATGTTTAATAAACCTATTTCGAATTCAATCAAATCCCGATACTGTTCAGGGTTGTACGTTCATCAATAGCTCATTTCAGACGCATACAAGAAATGTTGAGAAATATTGAAATTCCATAGGTTATCCAATTGTCATCATTATTAAATGCTTAAATTATTAAATTATCACCATCAAAACGTCATTGAAACTCAGTACACGTTCAAAGTTTTATGAGTGAACCAAGCAAAAGTACTTTAAAAATGGATCGCAAACTTGAATTGATTGCAAAATTCGAAGCGTGTGAAGCTAAATAGGACCACACTTTTTCTGAGTAAAGTTGATTCAATTTTTTTCATTTGTTTCATTATGCATCACATATTGTTAATATTGGACAAAGTGAAAAGCTGTTTGCTATTTCTTGAGCGTCTTTTAAATTGTCTAGACAATTTGTTTGCATGACAGAACGACTTACATTTAGAAAATCACAGCAATAGGAAGATTGCAATTATATTTCCATCTGCAGTTTGAAAATAAATCAAACTCCTAAATTATATCTCAATTAGAAACCTGTTTTTCACGCTTTCACAAATTTAAGTTAAATTCGAAAACCCTTTTTCAAAATTACATTTAAAACCGTGTATTTAAACTATTGAAACAGATGTACATTTAGTCTGGCACACTCAGACTTCTTCAGTGTATAACTAATTCTCTATGTTCTGCGTTTCTATTTTAATCCCTAACGTTTTACATTTTAATCGCAAAATTTAATCAGCTTAATTGATTCTTTCCCTAAGTCATTATTCATTCTAATCCTTTGAGGTACTCTTCCTTACTTATGTCTAACTCATTGACTTTCCTTACCTGTTTTATTACTTTAAGATTTTCCATCTTTATAATATGATTATTTTTTAACATATGTCTTGCTATTACTGATCGCACAGTATTAATTCTCGGCGATTGTTAACAAAGACATGGCCTAAAACCAACTTGTTATTATAAGCAAGGTCCATCCGAGCATTAAATTTAAACTGGAGATTGATCAAGAGGGAAAACTGCCATATTTTGACTTCCTACTGACAAGAAACAAGTAGAAGATAGAGCTGTCGATTTATTGTAAGATAACAGCTGCCCAAAGAACGATCCCCAACCCGTTGAACCACGCCTATCAGCACAAAATGGCGGCGTACCACAGCCTGTTAACAATCTCGATGAACAGGGATAACTACGAAAAGTGCAATAATAGTGTTAGTGACTTGCTAACCAAAAAGCACACTAGAAGGCGAAGTTGTCAACTAGACTAGGAGGTTCTAACCTATGCTAAATAGATAATATAGAATAGCGACGTAGGCAGATATACCAAAAACAAATTGACAGTCGTTATACTTCGCGGCTAGAAATAATTATACAAACCAGTTGAAGCGCAACGAGCTTAATCCATCAATAAGCCTAACCGTGGTCGTGCTGTCTGGAGGCGGATGGTAAATAACAGCACCTGAAGAGGATGCCATCAGACACCCCGAAACAAAGCTTCCCATTAAATATACGAAAAGGAGTTGGAATACCTGATGGATACAGCGGATAAAAACGGATACGAGAAGCAGCCAGATCATCAAAAAGAAAAGGAGACGAATGAGAGTAAAAGAATGTACGATGCTCATTCCTGAAAGACAACGGTTAAAGAGAATCAGTACAACGTTTTCGAATATGCGAAGGGACTTGAAATGCATGTTTAAAAAATACAACATCGAAGTGGTGCCAAAGAATGATATTCAACTAAAAAATAGCATATCGACGCAAAAAGACAAACTGGAAGGAGGACAAAAAAAGTGGCATGTACCAGATTACGTCCGGGAATTGCCAGCATATCTACAACGGGCAGACGGAGAGGCTTGCAATCTCGAGATTCGAGGAACACATGAAAGAAGCAGCATTAGCTAGGAGGAGGAGGAATAATACTGTGCGATCAGCGGTAGCAGAACACATGTAAGACAATAATCATAAGATAGAGATAGAAAACCTTAAAGTAATAAAACATGTTAGTAAAACTATAGGGATAAGTAGAGTACCTGAAGGGACTAGAATGACTAATGACTTCGGGAATGGATTTTTTTCATCTTCTAATTTGACCTGATTACGAAAAAAATACAGGCCTACTATGTAAACAATCGATACCTTCAAGATTTCGAACTCACAGAAAGTTCAGAGAATTTTAGTTGCTTTCTTGCATTCAAGTAGTTGAAATCCAAACAATACACCTAATCTCAGATTTTGTGTAGTTTATACAGTTTTTATCTGAAAAACACAAATAATCTTCAGATATTGTCTTCGTGTACTTCCAAGGCAGAACAGTCCTAAATGCATCTAAGCTTGTGATAATTTCCGTAGAAATACCTATAGGTATTCCTACTCCAGATGACACTATGCACTATGTAGTCACGAAGTATTTTTGCTTTTTCATACCAAACTGTTTTATTGTTAAAGAGTCCAATTCATTTAATGAAGTTTCCCAAGTGCATGTGCTTTTGGAATTTCGATTTAAATTTACATCCTGTCTGTAATTTACCTTCATGCCCCAAACAGTAAACTATAGTGCACATTCAAGGAAACATCTAAAACTATACCTCTTGCTACGAGTACCGCATGAGAACGAGGTCCAAACACAATACCAGCTTGTTTCGCAAATGGATTTTAAGTATACATCAAAAATATTATGGGCCACAGATGCGTATCTCATGACATTTTTCAAATAACATTCTACACTTTCAGTTCCTCTCTAAATCACACATCAGTGTGATGAATCACTATCGGAGAATGGGAAATGGGGTGGCCCCGGGTGAAATTCTAAGCACGAATACCAAAAGTTATTCGAATAGTGGGTTGATAGTTGTGGTTATCATTCCCAGGCCATCAGACCCGAAACGAACGATGATACAAATGCGGTTTCTATGGCATAGAAGATTGATAAAGTTACTCGTGTTCTTGGGTAGATGCTGAAAGTTTTCGGAAAAAAGTAGCCCTTAATAGAGGGACCAGCAATGTGTCCTGATGGAGAATGCTTGCTGTTTAATTATCATTTTTAACTGATGCTCACTGGTATGTGAGGTGAACCACATCTGTTATGTACGTTTTTTCGTTGCGCTTTTTGCAAAATATTGAATTAAATCTAGTGTACGGCAATTCCATAAAAAGTTTTGAATAATCAACTCAGTTATACATCATAACAACACTTTTGACCGTTTTCCTAGTCAATTTTCATCCTCCAAACAAAACGATGTATTGTCCCCCAAAATCATTTTGTTCAAAGCTTGGCTCTTGTCGTCCTTCGTTTCGCAGACAAACACGATGACATATCAGAAAATTGCATCAACTACTCGAACTGAGTCTAGCGCAAAACTATTTCTGGGAAGTTAAAAAGGTCTTCATGTTTTGGGAAATCGTGCATAACTTGGCTCCTTCAAACGAGCCACCTAGACGTATAGTCACTCAGATCTTTCACTGGACTAACAATGTTGCCAAGCCTTGGAATGTATATTTTGTACGGGAGGAATCACAAAACGGTTGAGAGAACTCCCAAGTCGTCCAAGTCTATAAATATTTCAGACCAGAGAAGCGATAAACAAGGATGACTTTCTTCACGGTAATTTTCGCTTAAGTTGTAGCACAACAGTGGTCGGGGAACAGGAATGAAATGTGTTCTGACACCGACAACTATGACAACATGACATATTTTATTGGAAGTGTAGTAAATACACGTAACGATGATTCCTTTTCGTTGGAGCACTAATAAACTGAACGAAGTGCCATGATAAAGTATGTCAGGAAAATTAAAGCTGGGAAGATGTGACACAACATCGTTTTAAAGAGGGTGACTGGATGTTATAAGACATCATGGTTTTATGGCTCTCTTGTACATATTGAAATTTTATACATTTGCACTGATATAGGAGAGCAGCACCCTTTACAACAGTTTAAGTTGGGCAACATTAATGAAAAAAGTTTTCTATTGAATTAGATTTAAGGTAGAGATGTTCATGTGAGATAGTTTCTCATAATATTATTTCATATTATTTATATGGTGCAGATAGATGTGGAATTTTTTAACATAAAAACTTTTTGGATGTCAGTTTTTATCACGATGTATAATTATGAAGGATGCAAGCACCTAAAGTTTGTTTGATCTGCTTACGAAATCATTTATATTGTTTCAGTGAAAGTCCTTGAACAAAAAAAAATTGAATAATACGGAAAGTGATTCCAGAAACTTTTTTGCTGTAATCATGTCCTTAATTTCAAAATATTCTTTTCTTGTTTGTGATCTTTAGTACATAACATTGTGATTCCTCATTATGAAGTCCTAGACGACTCCTATCGATAGTAACAACATTGCAATTACAGTTTACTTTGGAATTAACTTTTTACATTCGCCACTCATTTTGGCTAGTCAAAAAACAGGCTTAAATAAGTTTCACCTGCTGCAAACATTACTCAAAAATTTCAAAAACTTCAAAAATTAGACCGAAGAATGATATTGATCATTATCATAGTTTTAAAGTATAAAACTCAACTGAGGATTGAAGTTAAAAATGATATCATTAAATGTTCATTGAATACTGTACATACGAATGGATTTTAGGTGACAAATCTGAGCATGATGAGAATTATACACTACTTGAAGTTGAGACGACTATTGAAAAATACATTGGATAGCGCCGAGCCAACATGAGGAATTCAATATGTTGAAATCTTGGAGACTTGAGTACAGTATCAAACCGCTTCACTTTGTAGGTTTAACGTCGTTTCTTTAGCAGAAAGCACCTTAAAATCACGGCTTCTTAGGCACGTACGTACAAGTCAGTGACCCATGTTAAAAAAATGGTACCAGTTTATCAAGAACTTTCAAAGTCTGTGCGTTTCTTTGGTACGGATCAAACCCATCATCATCCTTGTCGCTCTTTGGAGCGTGGATCCCTTGTTAAGAAAGCAACAGCATGCCTAATGCACCACAATATAGAAGGATTGTTCAATATCTATTGGTTTCAAAATGTACTCATATGCTTTTGAAATTAGCCACAATCATCAAGTTGCAACCAAATAGGTTCCTCACCGACGCTGGCAGGGACAAGTCCCTTCATACCATTAAACCCCTGGTAAGGTTTCGCAATTGTGCAAGCATATTGAGCCCCGTAGCAAAACTTCGGACCGATCTCCGTTTTAAGGGTTAAACATCCCTTAAAGTGCTGCTGAAATATATGACATTCTCTGTTTATCGTCGTCCCTTTAACTCAGATCTGCGTTGTTGAAAGAAAGGATTACCTGAGAATCAGTCATTGCACTGGCTTGTGACCGTTCATCTAGCCACTTTCAGCCAAATACTCGGTATCTACTAATCGACACTTCTAGACACTATTTCTGTAACGCACTAGTTCGTCTATGTGACTTTTCTGAAGCATGCTCGAGTCTGGCTATGCCTTCACCGTCCATTTTTTTACCATGTACAGCAGCAAAGCAAGTAATACCGATGATTGGGACCACTTCATTAGTAGCACAGAAAGAAGCAACCCGGAGTTGTTGGGGACAATTGACGTGCCTTTCATAAGCCCAAAAAACTTTTATTTTCGCAGTAGCCCGCAATGGAGCTCATGTTTGGTTGGGTTGTCCAGAAAGACAGTCAGGAAACACATGAAACCATGAGCTTAAATTCTATAAATTTTGCCCGCGGTAGCGTTACCTGTTGGCCCCACCAAAAAATAACCATAACCGGGGAAAGTCGACCATGTATTCCAATATGCAAACCGAATCACTTACAATCACAGTCGTGGGAAAAACTTCTCAGGAATTGCGCGGAGTGAAGGTAACCAGCCTTCTTAGGGATGGAGCTACATTATCGCTTACGATGAATGATCCATCAAATTAAGCCTTATACATGCTAAATCCATCAAGAAAGCTTATCAAGACAGTCACAATGACCTTGTTAGTACATGATGATAGCAGTTGTAGCATCGATGAACGGCACACAATTCCCAGCGATTACGACGAAATAAACACAATTTTCGATGCAGTGTTGAAATTCAACACCAGTTTAGTTAGCACAAAATGAAACTTGAAACAATTGATTGAAATTCAATAAAGAGAAGTGATGAACACACCCATTTTCTTCTGAACAGCGAAATCGCCAATAAAATGAGTGGTGTCTAGAGGTTAATCGTTACGGACAGAAACCAGGTAATTTGAATTGCAAAATTGATGGTCCAGTGGGACAAGGAGTTAACATAGAAGCAAGAAGCAACACAGATAGCGGGAGGAAAAATTAGTGGAAGAAGAAATGGATATGGTAGTACGACGGCAGTACGTGACAAGCAACTTAACAAAAGGATCAGTAAAAGTTTAGACTCTTCTATGTAATTTAAACAAGTAAAACCTCATTGAAGTGAGTTTGTTTTCTCTTTGCCTGCATCAAGAAAATGGTTTCTTCAACAGTTTGTATCAGGTTGTGCAGTTTCGAAATAAAGACTTCGAAAGTTTTGCAATCCAGATTTGGAGTCAAGGATATTCTCTATGGATAAATTGGATGGCAGATAATATATTCACCTCTCTTCGCGATCGAATGCAAGTAGAGGTTATCCACTCCGTGCAATTTTGGATGCAGGAAGTATTTTCCTCGTAACAAACTCTAAAATGGAACTAAATATATCCAATTTTGTCTATATTATCATATTTTCTGGTAAATTTAGAACACCACCGTATTTTTTATATTTTAAAGAGATTTTACTTGAACTTTGCAGCTATATCTCATGTCAGTTGGGGAGCTCGAACCGGTGTGAGGTGCTCAACAGGTCCTTCCATGTCCTTCCTATCACCCACTCCGCCAAAACTTCTTTACTCAAATTCTACTTCTTTTTGGACACTATCCCATACTTAGCAAACTGTGTGTCTTATATTTGGCAACACTTTCAAATAACATTAGATTCAAAGGTTTTTATAAAAAAATTATTATAGATATTATAATTATTATTACTATTACTAAGCGTGCAAAATCAATTTTAGGATTACTTAATTATGGATCGAAGAAGCATTAATGCAATTTTAGAAAAATTATCTTAAATTTGGTCACTTTTCCCAACAAACTCATACTTAGCAAACTGTGTGTCTTATATTTGGCAACACTTTCAAATAACATTAGATTCAAAGGTTTTTATAAAAAAATTATTATAGATATTATAATTATTATTACTATTACTAAGCGTGCAAAATCAATTTTAGGATTACTTAATTATGGATCGAAGAAGCATGATTGCAATTTTAGAAAAATTATCTTAAATTTGGTCACTTTTCCCAACAAACTCATCCTAATTTTGAGAATCAAAGTAGCACAACAGTATCTGCAAAAATTTAAAATTCCGATGTTGAAACAATTGCTAAGTTGAGTTTCATGTGCATTGTGAAAAATTATCTGATTATAAAGTGTTACATGCACTTAATAATATTTATTTGGGTCTGAAAGAGAGGTTTGTTAGGCGAGGGGCAAAGCCAAGTTTATAATCATAGGGCGATAATTTTTGAAATTTGCTTGAAACATATAAATTTTTATAAAGCTTAAAATAAGAACTGCTTTTGAACAAACTTAAGTCCAAGTTCGTGCCTTTTGAAAGCAGGATTCCAGATCGAATTGGAAAAGGAAAACAGTGTAAAAGAACTTAGTGACCGAAACACATATAAATTCTCTTGTGCGTTTCTTAATAAAGCGAAGCTGTTTTTCGTCCTTAAGTTTACTCTAAACAGATAATGCAAATCATATCCTTTTCAACCCAATTATTTTCAACGGAAAAATTGGAGCTATCAGCAACACGCAACGGTTAATGTTTTAATAGTTTTTCTGTTTTCATCTATAATTACATAACGTATATATGCGCATATTTGTAATATTCAACTGACACAATATAACTGACAGGGAAGCAACATAAAATGCGTAGAACCTGATGAAATTCATATGTGCGTGAATGATATGGGAATGTCTTTGCATTACCAGTAGATACTCGTAAATTCTAAGAAAAACTTAGCATTATATTGGATCCTATTAAAATTAAAGGGCGTGAGATTCCATGTCATGCTACATACTTCATAATGCGTAACGGAGGAATGGAAAATTAAATTATGCTCAACAGCATATCACATCAAATGAAACGAAATTTCTTGCATAAAAACATGTGTTTCAAATACAGTCATAGGGTGTATTTGAAGTGTGCTCTTCAGTTTTTCTATCATTTATAATTTCTTCATGAAAAATAACGCCTTCAAACGATCCTGGCTGATTTTTAATAAACTACTACTAGGATAATAGAGTTCGACGCCACTTCCATGCAATGTTTTGGGTGAAATAATCTTGAGAAAATGTTTATTCTAAAATTTAACAACTTTTTGAATCAAAAATCAAGTTCAACTCTTCAAATATAGTAAAACCACCTTCATATCTCAAAAAATTATCCATAAAAACCTCATTTCGAACATACCTAAACTTCTGTTGAAATTATCGTAGATTTGAATTTGAACTGACCTTTTGGAAAGTTTTGTTTAAGGAAAACTATAGTGAGTAGGATTCTCAGTGGCAACTCGTCAAAGCGAACAGCGTTTGGTGAACCAACCTCGTTAATTACGGAAAAGGTGGAGATCTTAGCTTTCAGAAAAATTACCCGGAAATCACCTCTGGGCTTTGGAAAGGAAAGGACGAGCGTCTCCGATCACTTCTGCTTGGCTTTGTGTACCAGCGCGCTACAAATTTGGCTTCGGAAACTTATCCAATAATTCAGTTGGCATACGAAAATTATTGTCTTTCAAAATCAGTAGTTTCCAGGAGGCATTTTTTTTTAATTTGTTCCGAAAGTTTTGAATTATAGTCGAAAAAACATTCGAGTGCTACTTTGTCAACAAAAGGAGCGGTTATCTGAAGACCCTAATGTGTTTAACTGTGATACCCAGTATAAGAAAAATAAATTTGTTTTTTTTTTAAATTTCTATTATTTTTGAATATATAAAAATATTACAAATGTGGTCAGTCGCCTTGAATAACTGCCGCGTCTGTAAATATAATAAAAGCAACACATTAGAGTTATGGTCGAGCACAATGAGTAGCGACTCTACTTCGATTGCACAAAAGACATAAACTATATTCAACTACCCGTCACTGTTTCATTAAGGGAAACATCATAGACAATCCTTCGTCTTTATAGCTTGATATGGGCATCCAACCATCGTCAATGGAGTGCGCACGAGACGATACGGAACCTACACGTAAGCTGACATCAAGGGAAAGCGCACGAGATGCCAGCCGGGGTGGAGAGGTGAGCCATCAACCAACCCCACGGGGAGGAGCCCCATCCCCGCTATCACTAAGGTGGAGTACCATCCTTAGCTCCAAGGTTCCTGGTTCGGTTACCAGATAAGCCCTCACTTAAACCGCTTGAACACCATTTAACTATAATTCTTTAACCCAGGCAGTTGAATATCGTGGTTAATTCCACTGTAACAGATTCAGTATACAAAAAAACACAATCACACCGACCACAACACTTAATAAGCAAAATTGCTTACCTTTCCAAAAAATCGACGCTCCTTAATTTTGCTCCTCGTCCACACACTACTTACTCAACTTAAACTGTCACGTATGCACTGATAATAACGCGCTGATCCTAACTGCCGCCAAGATCAGGCTAATGCAACATGTGCCGCATATGTGCGTAACATGGGGTGTGAAATAACATGCAAAACCGGTCCGCTATCTTGGCATCGAGGACAAAGTAGCGAGCCGGCTTCTTATCTATTTTCTACGAATAAATCTTCAGGATATGGGCACTACATATGCGCTTGCAAGGATGCTGCTCAATATGAGATTTCAAGGATATTTTATGGATGGAACGAGAATTTACGTGGGTATTGCACCAGTGATGATAGCTGGATCTTTAGGTGCGATCCAGAAGGCCAGGCGGATGAGTGCGGAATGGTAAACAACAACAACACAACAACGCCTCTTGAACAACAGCAATGCTCATTTTTTTGACATCCGTGGTATTGTTCATCAATAATTTGTACCACCCGGCACAACTGTGAATGCTGCTTCTTACGTGTAAGTTTCAACAGGTTAAAAAAGAAGATCACCTATGTCAGGAGCGTCATCAATGGCACCCGGAAGCTTTACCACGATAACGCGCCCAGTCACAAAGTGTTCCTCGTCAGAGGCCATCTGACCCAGATCAATGTAACAGTGATCCCGCACACTCCCGACAGCCTCGACGTGACACTATCAGACTTTTTTCTATTCTACTACCTCAAACAAGCCTTAAAAGGTGACCTTCGGTGCCCATACACACGATTAGAGTGGTCGTACCACATGTCCTGAAAGACATTTTGAAGCGATCTTTCCAAGAATTCTTCCAAGCATACAAATCTCGTCTTTGGGATTGCAAAGAAGTAAAAGGACGTTATTTTGAGAAATTTTAATCATTTGTGTCGATCATTTCAATAAATCTTTTTTCGAACGGAAAATGGTCTCGTAAAGAAATATTTTAAAAATTAGGGATGTGTATCTACATGTGAGCGTAATTTGCCAAATGAAAAATTCGATTGTTTCTTCTTGGTGCTTCCAAATTGGTGAGGCCAGATAGGCAAATCAGTCAGATCTGGTGTGCTTGATCGAGAGATAACATCCCTTTTTTTAAGAATGCTCAAGTCGTTTAGACCAAACGCGTGTTTGCGATAATGTCCAACTAAGATGATGTATAACATAACAAACTGCAACATAAAATTTAATACTTTTTTTCAAATTTTGATGCACCTTTTTAACGACGTTTTCTGATTTTTAAAATACTTAAAGTGACCAAAACTGACAATTGTATAGATCGACCAATTTTGAAAGACCACTTTCGCCAATTTATACTATTGGTAGAAGTATGAGCAAGGTTCAACGTTTGATGCATGAAACAAATTAAATTTTAAATGCGTATAATCACAGCTTATTTTGGCTAAGACTTAAAAAAATCCAGGTTAAACAGCTTGCGGAATAGGTTTGGAACTGCAGGTGACAAACAAATGATGTGAATGGAAACTTACTCTAAAAATTGAAAATAATTTACAGCAAGAACATTTTTGCTGCAAGCTATCCTAATTTTGAATCTTTATTATCCTATACAATTGGATTCAGCTTCGTTATGACTCAATGATATAAATCGTTTTAAAAAAGTGATAACAGTTAAAATATTTTGCGTATTCAAATTCAAATATTTTATACTTGTCGAATATTGAAACAACAAAAGTTTCTCGGTTTTTTGTAAATGTTTTTTTTAAAAAACAAGCAATTTTTATTGTGGAAGTAATAAAATCATTTAATTTGAACTTTAAATTTTTGAATATTCAAAATATATATCACCTCCCGGTGCGAATGTCAGAAAATCAGAAGCATATTTAAAGAAAATTTGGGATAATTAAAACCCACAAAAAAGCATCTTCAATGCCTAACTTCACCAAAATGAATGTCTTTTGCACTAAAGTTTTAATGAATAACTGTCCCACAAGGTATGTCACCCTTGAGATACGACATAAAATTCGACCATAAAAACGGCCAACCAATTTAAATGACAATTATCACAAATCATCCCACTTCTTTAAATTTTATTGCCTCTTCATATAATTCAAAAAATGTCCTAAATTTCATAAAATCGCTATTGCACGTGAACGCGTGGAGTTTAGCCGCGGAAAGATAAAACTGAAGAAAATTCAAATTAGTCATTTCGTCTTCCCAAAAATAGAAGTAAAGCACCCGAAAAATATTTTGCGTTCACGTCTGTCCCATTATAATGTATTTTGTTACGATCCAACTCACAATTTACTCAATTTGTCGCAAATTTCACTTAAAACTTCTGGTGCGGACACATTTCAGCAGGGACAAGCAATTAAGCATGCCAATAATCAAATTGTTCCCTGGAGCGGTCTTTTTCATTAAAGGTCCTTCGTAGGATAAGTTGTGGGTAGAAGCAGTTATACTTGAAGTTCGTCATATTTGGTTTTGTGAATGGGAAACACTTCGTTTATATGTCTATATCAGAAGTGATGGGTCCAAATATTTTCGCTAGTCGATGAATAATAAGTAAAATACTATTATTTTTGCTAATATATATCACGTATTCATTACGAATTCCATTTTACATCAATTGAAAGTACAACTAATGTTTTGAAGACAAAAATTCAATATCATGAGAATTTCAAGCAAGCCTAAAACTATGGTTTGAGACTATTCATCTTCCTATAGTCATCAGCGTTTGTTATATAATCTGTTAATACAACTCCATTTTTAAATACAACCGATTACAACCCGGATCAAAATAATAGCACATTTAAATCAAAATTCTTGTCGAACCACAGCTAACTTTCACCATAATTTGTACAAACAAACATTTCTGAACAGCCGCTCATGCTCAAAAGTCCGATTTTTTCTTCATCATTTTACAATTAAACTCCAATATAGATCGGATCCCATCTGGTCCGGTCATTTATTTCAATTTTATGAGCGGATATCCAATGATTCTGAAGAGCAGAACAGATTTTTTGCCGAAGCAGCATGGATATACGAGTAGTTCTCAGACATTTTAGTCATTCATTTTGTACAGGATTTTATTTGTTGTTGTTGCTCTTCTGTACTATGTTGTTGGATTATCTCTTCTTGAGCATCGGCAGTTAGTAAAGGTAAAAAGAATCTTTATGACTTAGTGGCTTGGTTTCGTAGGTCATTCTGTTTTCATTGTTTTTCAAAAAAAATGTTTCGAAGAATAGTCTGTAACAAGATATGTTTTACGATATTGAACAAAAGTTTAGAGCCCGAAAAGTGACTTTTTCCCTGCGGAGGCATGAAAACGATTTAATCAAATATTCATCCACCTTATAAAAGGAAGCAACATTGCCAAGTAGTCAATCATTATATAAAACAAAATGTAAAGAATGAATTTGAAGTGTAAGGAATATGGACGAAAATATTATTTACAATCTCACACTGAGAATACGTGGAGAAATCTTTTTATTATTTTCTTCTTTTTCTTTCTTTTTGTTATTTTCTGCGGTAGCAGGCATAGCCTTCACCAATCTTGCTACCTGAACGAGAACCATGTATAACAAACAATCTGGCTTTGTTCCTGATACAAACTACATATCCACAATAACGACTTCCTTTAAGAGTTTTTCAAACTTTTTTATACTTCTTTTAATGGTGCAAAGTAATGGCCATATCTTCCACATAATATCTCTCCTGTGGCCGAGAAGGTGAAAGATATATTGTGTTGCGGTGACTGAAATTTCTTCGTAATGGCGAGTAAAAGTTTCTTAATGGCTTTCCGATATCTATGCTAATCGAATTCAAAAAGTTTTAAATGATGAATTGATGCATTTTATGGTCTGGCAATGAATGGCTATCATTCAAACGAATAATGTTGGATATTTTATTCAAATTAAGGCGAAACTTTGCAGGAGCAAATCGAATACGCTAAAGTGATTGAAACATGTTTCTTGTTTTTATGATGGCACATAAATCAATCGAAGCCTAAATTTTAGTCAAATTGTATACTTTCATTCGATATCAACATTAATCTGGCTCTATTACTGCCAGTCTGGATGGAATGATTGAAAATCATACTATATGTTGCCCACGTTGGGCGCTGAATGTTAGAAACGATTTTTGTGTTAATATCAATTTAGTTTTTAAAAAATGAATGGCTGTACGAATTGATTACAACTTGTGGCAGCCCCTGATTTAATCACCATGAAAGTTCGTTTGAACAGTTCGTATTTTAAGAATATTAGGAAACTGATTGCTGAAAATGAACGAAAATATCTTTAGTAAATGTTTCAAGGCAGTTGTAAATGAAAACACTTTTCAACTTTTTTTGAATTTAGTTTTATTATTTAAACCGAATTTTTTTTTTTCAAAGTTAAACTTTAGACTGGAAAATAGGTTTTAAAAATGAAATGAAAGCATAGCCAAAACTTATAATACAGGGTCTGAGTTTTCAATAAACAATCTAATTGTAATTGAAAACAACGTCCTCCCAAATTATTGATAGCAATGAATGCTGGTTGTTATTTAGGATATAACTACATAAATTTATGAAAAAAATCAATTACAATTAGTATTTTAAGATTCACAAGTAGATTTTTAAGTAGTGTTGAAGGATCAATAACAGAACTTTAGTTAACAATATTTGAAAAGCCTTATGAAGTGCAGAAAACGATTAAACCATTTTTTGGGTTCCATTAGCTTGTATACTTTATGGCATTCAGTGTTTTAAAATAATTTTTGACATATGACCACCACGACTGTGTTTTAGGAAAGCCATCTCATCGGTCCAATTTTGCACCACTTTTTCCAGCATAGTCGTCCTTATTTCACCGCGTCCAAAGATGGCTTCCATGGCCCTCGTGCAACGCTCACCATAAAATGACTTTTTTGGGATGTTATGGAGCTTTTATAGCCTTCTGAGGATTATCTTTATATCAAAACTGCAATGTCTATGATTTTCAAACCGATTAAACCAGATTTGAGCCTCATTACTAAAAATGATTTGACGGTTAAAATGAGGCTCAATTTCCAACTTATTCTCACCCCATTCAACGATAATACGACGCAAACAATAGTCCAATGGCATTCATTACTGTATTAGTTGGATTTATGAGGGCTTTTGTCCAATTTCAAGATTCTTCTTTAAAATTTTCAATGTAGTGGATAAACAGAGGCCAAGTTATTGAGAATGACGACGAATCAATAAATCATACTGCATATTAGCTGCTCAGATGGACGATTATGTGCACCATAAATTGAAGGATAAGTTTGGCGCACAAACCGCGAATTTCGGAAAATAATTTCCACTATTTTAAGACGTTGTTCGAGTGTTTATCTTTGCATGGTTATTTTCCAAAGTAAATTAAATATAATGTCTGAATTCCAACAGAATTTACGACTTAAATGGCAGATATTATTGTTGAAAATTATATACATTAAAAAACACTTTCTGCTAACATGGTTATGGTGGAGTTTTACCTTACTAATATACACCAGCGCCTTTCAGGAAGATAGTTAAGCTCGGTCAATATAATGTTATATATTGGGTAGGTAAACTTGACAGTTTTGGGGGAAGAAGCTTACAATATTTGATTGCATTAGTTGATGACTTGTTGAGCAAATACCTCAATTAGAGGGGACTTTGATCATGTGCAAGTACTGGACAGTGGTTAACAGGGAAGATTCATCTAAATATTTGAATGTTGTTAGCATAGGGTAGACAAGGTAACAAAATAAACTGAGGTATGTTGGTTGGTTGTAGAGGCAACATTCGTTGCTCATGAGATGGCTCACTTGGGCCACGACCGGCCCATTGTGATAGCACAGAAAATTGGAAAGGCACTAGAACCCAGCTACGGTATCATGGAAACCATTTGGATTCTCTTATGAAGCTGGCTCTGCAATTTATAATTTAAATAAGCTACTTTCGTGAGGTTTCCCAAAAATATGAACTTAGGAATTGCATGTGCCTGACGGATAGTGCCGAGCATTTGGATAATAATAGTTTTTTCATCAAGAACAAACCTAAAGAGACCCAATATCACCCCCTATGGAACACTAAACAAAGAAGTGAATGGATCAACCGACTGCCCATGCAAAGTTACAAAACAAACCATCTGAGTAGTAGTAGTAGCTGGAAGTACGAGAAAGATTTCTTGTTTTGAAAATAGGGACTATGTATGAGAGTCTCCAGAAAATATCTTTAAAAATACTGTTTGTGGATACGATATCCAGAAGCTGATAGAGAAAAGACTAACTACAAATATGGGAATCCGTCCAGACCAGGGTTTTTATTTAGATCAATTTTTTCGATAACCAAAGCCTAACCGGGAAATAGTTGAGTTAGAGGGCACTATGTAAATTTAATAGAATAAGGAATATGGAGGCGGTATATGAAGTGGATATTGGGTGGTGCAATTATGAGATACCAAAACAGGTGCAGAACAGGTCTTACGGAAAGGGCGGACGTATGACCAGAACATCTTAATTTCATCTCTGGTCATCGAGTCTTCAGGACGATGTAAATTCTGATTCTTTGCTGATCGATTGAAAACTTTAGCATAGAATCAGGATAAAGACCAAGAAAGACAGTCTACAGGCATACACTATTTCCTGCCTAAACATTATTTGTACACAAGATTAGTTGTATTACTTTTAAATGAAGAGAAACTCAGTGGTTGAAAAGATGATCGATATACACAGTGAAAGTTGTAAACGAAGAAGTTTTGTAATCGAAATTCTTTAATTCACAATGTTAACCGAAAGAATTTGGAGTAGACTCTTCTGAATTTCGGCTTTAAATTTATTAGCTGTTTTTTGGATTTAAATATTTTTATCACGCTATCCAGCAGAAAAGGAGAGAGAATAATAATCGATTCTGTTACATGCATAAGAAGATTTAACTATTGATAGCAATTTGTTGGGTAAATAAGTAAGGATATTTTATTTTCGCAATTAAGGACAAAATATGGCAAGTTGAATGAGACGGCTGCTAAAAGCAAGGAAATAATTCGAAGATATAGTTCGGTTTTCACGGTAATTACAAAAAAGGAAATAAGATTCCAGAAAATTTATAAACGGTTGAAATCCCTACAAGCAATGAAATGAAAAAAATTCTGCTCATTAATTTTTGCCATTACAAAAACTTTCTTTGTGATCCTGAAAAAATTTCATTCATGTTTCACAAAATAAAATATAAAATTTTCTATCGTCAATAAATGTTTTTTTTTGTTTTATTATATGCGGGCGATATATCTTCGCGACATCTCATTTTGGTATGATTTATAGCGTAAGTCTGTGAAATGCACTACATTGTTCACAGTTCTATAATATTACTTTTATTTGTCATGATGTAGATTTGAACCGATGTAGCTAGATCAAAAGTCTGTTCCTCTATGCCTTTATACATGGTAACTTAATGACAAATTCGGTTCGGCAGAGATTAAAACTTAAGAAAAATACATTACACGGAAAAGTAAGTACGTTAACTAACGAAACGAAATCTTTAATACAATGCTGAAGAGGAGTTACTATGTGCACATTGAATAGAAAGAAAAAAAATTCCTCGAGGGTTTGGAAACAGTGGGGCAAAATACTTCAACTATAATGCTTTATATCTTTCTGTTCGTGCCACCTTCACACGAAAAAGCAATGGACGGATTTTGATGAAACTTGTCATAATGATGGCTTATATCCTGAGTCATGCCTTAAGATAATTTTCATTTCATTTCGAGGATTGTTTTCACAAGTTCTCATCCGCTCAAAAAACAAGCTGCTGGCTTAGAAAACGATCATCAATTCTATGTAAATGTACGTGAAATGTGGACACTGACTCACATGATTGAGCAAACAATTGAAAGACATAAAATATGAACCATAAAAGAGGATTTTTTTCAAAAACAAGGCTTTAAATCCCAATGAAGCTAAGAAAATTTCAATCGACTAGCCAAGGCAAACGGATGATAAGAAACTTCCAGAAGGGAACCAGGGAATAGTTATTGAGATTGCAGAACTAGAGATTGTAGTCATTGGACTAAGACAATTGAATCTGTTTGAATCTTTATTAGCAATTCTGCTTATATTTAAAAGCGACAGCGAGCACTACATAATTTATTTGATTTTGAATCACTACATTTCCATTATATCTGTACAGCTGAAATAAAGCTACCATTAGTGAAAGCAAAGTAAAGTTTAAGTAAACTTTGCTCTTGGGTTTTCAAAACTTAACAAACCAAAAACTCAAATTTACTATTCATCAAACTTTGCAGTCATAATATCACAGAAACTACAACATTTTCCAACACAAATATTTTTGCATTTCAAATCAAGCTTTCAGTTTGACTTGAACCAAGATCCTAGTCTTCCGCATTCAAAGTAAGGGTTACGCATCAAAAATTCATGACCTCTTGCCACTGTGCAATCCAGAATAAATTTGCAAACATTTTACAGAAATCATATTCAAACATTTCACTTGGTGCAGTGAAATACAACCGAATTTCCTTTCGCGTTGCAACTCCGTAAGGAGTATTCAACTTGAACACCGAAATGCCCTGGCCAACAATTTCCTATCCACGTGGTTGACTTTAAAAATTCACCAACAGTTCTGCATACCGATTCCATTTACTGTGCGGGAATATTGCATTTGGTAATTAACTTCTTGGCTTGACACTATGTTTCAACGAAGCGTCACAAATTCAGCAGGAAAAATTTCCGACCGCGTGCCCAAAAGCATATTTTTCATGCAAACGGAATACATATTCGCTACATAAAGCATGAAATAAACAACTGCAGGCGTATGCAAACGTACTGTAAGAATTTTCCGGGGGAAATCAAATGCATTCGTTGTGCAGTCGCTAGGAAGGATATGTGAGATACACCGATTGTGATACGTGGCAAGGAAATTTAATTGGAAAACGCCATTGTAAAGTTGTTCTGCATGAAAACCATACTATTACTCCTGTTTCTTACCGCCAACTACAACTATTCCGAAGCATTGGTACCTCATATTTTCGTTTATGGAAATTTATATGCCCGACTCTTGCAATAAACGGGGATGCAGAATACCTAGAGTACAGATAACATGGACAAAGTGTCGCTCTAGAATGAGCTTACAACTCAATGGTCTAAAATGCACGGTAACTTCCGTTCGTTGAGGTGTTACAACCTGTAGACACAGAGCTAGGTAACTCAACTAACGACGCCATAACAATACTTTGTCAAGGCTGGTTGCTATGATAAGCTTGCATTGCTATAGTGATTTGCTGCAGCTGATATAGAAATTCATCATCTGAGTATAGAGCTGAATAGAGTTCAAAGAAAAGATGAAGGTTTCCATAAAACTGAATTAGAAATTCAGAAAACTAAAGAGAGCGTCAATTCGTGATGCGCTGACCAAAACGTAATGGGACAATTCTATCAACAAGACTCTCATCTATCAAAGAACTCAAACGTTATTCAAAAACTCCAACCACACATACTATTTGGCTCTACATTTTTCGCTTTTGACCATATTTTTATGAATGGTAGCATGCAGTCTCGAATTATAAATGAAGTACCCGATATAACGTGTTGCTCACAGTGTACCACCCCTATTGCCAGCGATTTTCAGGCAAATATTACCAACCAGCTTCGAAATAGGTTATGGGACGCTGCTTAAGTGGAACCAATCTGCCGAAAGACAAATACAAAAAGGAAAATAACGATAAAGCTACATATCGTCCTGACACTGAGAGTGTGCTTCCCTGACCAGCAAAACGAGGCAACCGTAAAAAACTCCTAACGGACGATACAGTCCATAATCATACATTTATATTGTTGCCGAATGGTCTTTTTAGGAATCGTTCTACAGGGAAAAAATGCTTGCCGACAGTGTCGTGCTGGTACCACTTTGCCAGAAGAAAGTCCTTCTGTTTCGAATTTTACTGCAAGTTGAAGTCTGTTAAATGCAACCGTGTTGGACTATAGGGGGAGGTTTATTTGAAATAAATTCCAGGAATTGGTGCAGTCACCAGTATTGAGAAATGCTTCAGGCATTGTGTCGTAACCAGCGAAACTCATTGGAGTGTCTTATTCCATTCCCATTTCAGCAAATATGCACTTTGCATGGTGTGTGTTTTTTTGTTAGTATTTTTTTGAATTTTAAATGTTTACTGAAAGATACATGGGAAATACTATTATCGGAAAAAGTGGGTATCTATTAAGTTATTGGCAACCTAGCTAGATTGCTGACTAAGAATGAAGTTCACATACAAACCAACCTTATTTGAGTAATTTATAGCATTTTTAAGTCAACTTAATGATGCTTCAAATAAAATCAACACTACGTCAAACTAACAGTTTATCAACTCTTGCGTATTTACCCTTAAAAACACTAACATTTAATTAATTCCATTGAAGTGACATCACACAGCAACTAAAACCAAACAAAAAAGCACTGATTTCGTTCACTTAAAACTTAAGTATAGCATAGATAATATTAAGCCAGACCAGGTAACTGTTATTCAACACGACTATTAGAAAATTTGTACGCATCTCAGTGTTTTTATCTGCATTTGTATTAGGGTGCAGAGGCACACTAGCTTGAGTACGGTTTATGTACGTGTCGCTATAATACAATACATTTGCCAAATTCCACATGGGAAAATTTTGCTGCGCGTTTTCATCTGATAATTATGAACCTAGGCCCACCAGCTAGAAACTGAAACATCTTTTCTGACAGTCAAGCTGCTATCCAATCACTATCTAGCTTGCATACCTCGTCTAAAATTACAATGGAATGCCCCTTACAACTGAACTCGATGTCGCTTCACTGTGAAGTGATTCTTTGCTGAGTACCGGGGCATAGTGATATACCGGGAAACTGTTAATCAGATGCTCTAACGTGAGCTGGCACTGAGCTTCAGGAGTATACACTTACCCCACAAGTCGGTCAACCTCTAGCCTACATTAAGCTAGGATTTAAGCAGTACTGCGTGGAGGCTGCGAATATGGCCCGGCTGGTTGAAGAAACCTGTAACACAACCAGGCAAACAAGCCGTGAAATCCTGAGCTCCATCAACGAGATACTGTCTGATCGGCAGACACGCAGAAAGATTGGGTGTCCTTTTCAATGATTTCTGCCGAAGTTGCAGATCAGAGGATGAAGAAGAAACAATCAAACACTTTCTGTGCAAATGTCCAACACTATCCAGGAAACGCATGCAAACTCTGGGCTCGCCCTTCCTGAGCAACCTCACGGCGGTAGCTGATTTGGCTGCATAGCAGGCTTATACGAAAACTGGATGGTTCTCGTCGTCCAGCAGGTTTCAGTGCCACCCTTATCTTTTGTGGTACCACATTAGGCCTATCGTGGCCTAAGTGAGCCACCTTTGGATAAAGAGGGCTGCCACTACAACCAACCAACCAAACCCCACCTAAAAATTTACATGAAAAACTGTAACTAATTTAAATAGTTCCCAATAACCAAATAAATTTAAAAATCAATCCCACATTCCTCATTAAATCAAACAGTCCACAGTGCCACAGTTTAAGTGATGTGAATTAAGCAACATCATGTCTGGGTCAACATGTTCTATGACTTTAGATACGTTGATCACTTGAACAAGGCCAGAGGTTCTGAAAACTCACAAGTACATTGCGATGCCACAACGGCTTTTTAGGCTCGAGTTTCCAAAAACTCGGCCCTAAATTACTGACTAGTCAGTGACGCATACAAAAGCACGAGCACTACTTTTCCCAGTTATGTACAAGTTTGTCTTGAGGTTGCGTGGACTCCGTCATACCTCTGGTACGGTTCAGCCTTATCATCATACTTACCACACTTTGAAACGCGACACCTTTATTGAAAAGCAACAGTGCGCCTATGCACCACAATACAGAAGGATTGCCCAATAGCTACCGGTTTGTACCCAATTTGGATATTACCCACATTCACCAAGTTTTATCCAAATAGGTTCTTCATCAACGTCAACTCTCTGGTTACCAGTATACTCTTGATAAGGTTTTGTGGTCGTGCAAGAACCACCACTTTGATTAAGTCGCGTTGGAAAACTCCGGATCGATTGTCGTTTTTATGGTAGATCACCCCTAAACTATTGCTGACTATATGTTTTACCCTGTTTATCGTCATATCTCAGATTTTTCTTGTTTAAAAGAAGGATTATCGATGAATTGGTCAGAGCTCCTTCTCATTTGCAATGTCTACAGGCAATTCTCCTAGCTACTTTCGATCAAAAATTAAGCATCTTGTAAAAGATAGGCCTGTAAACGATAGCTCGTCGCAGGAGATGCCTTCTCGGTGTTGGACGCCGAACGCCGGATCTTGTATTCTTCAAGGGAGATCCGGGTTTTAGCGCTGTATAAGAAAAGCACACTTTTAGTGAGGGAACAGGGTTAAATTGGGGTACCTACCGGCAAGTTAATTGCCACATGTCTGGCGCAGGATTCAAGATCCAAGCTAGCCGATATTTTTATTAAGTTTTTGTTTAGCGACTGGTTACGCTACAATTGAGGCGCTTCTAAAGCCAAGTTACGGCTCGAGCGTTTTGCCAAACTACGGCAATAATGCGTTGATACAAACGAGTCAAAAGTACGCTTTAACTATGACTATATTTTCTTTTCTACAATTTTCTTTTATACACTTTTTACAACTTAACATATAATCCCTACTCTAATATTTTTTTCTACTTAATACATAATCCCTACTCTAAAACTGGAAGAATTGAATATGGTAAATTCATTCTACCAATCAAAATATTGATCAGCATTTTTCCATATGACCCAATTTAAAATGCAACACTCATAATAGTCCATGAGTGAAATGCAACACTCATAATAGTCCATGAGTGAAATGCAACACTCATAATAGTCCATGAGTGAAATGCAACACTCATAATAGTCCATGAGTAATATGCAACACTCATAATAGTCCATGAGTAATGACTACTCAGGTTTCGTACTTTGTGTGTACATTGCACCTGCCAATGGTAGGCGTCGCTTAGTCTGGTGCGATCGCGATGGGTTAGTATAAACATTCGTTCATGTGTCTATTTTTAGCGATAACATCAATTGGACTTTCGTGTGAGTAGATTATGTGTAATGCAAAACTAGTATGCAAAGTGAGCATTACATGGTGATCGTAAATTATGCATTTGTATATTCTACGACTGCTCGTTGATTATTGATTTGTGGGTTTAGTTTATAGTAAAATGCTGATTGATTGTGTAGATATGTGTAGATCCACTACACCCTTAACCTTTTGAGGTGAGAGTTTGGGTACAAAATCGAGACTTATTATAGGTATTTTTACATGTCTTATATTATATTTTTATACATTGTTATTCCCCTTTTTTTGAAAATCTTAAGTCTATTATTGTGTATCCATTTTTTCTTATTGTCTATTTCCAATAGTGTATTTACATTATTTTTACTAAGTACTTTAAATGGACCTTTATACGGTTTCTCATGTTTTCTTCTGTTCTCTACTTTTAATAAAACAAGATCGTCTATTTCTATGTTTAATGGTTTTGAATAACATTCTTTATTTGTTCTAATCATTTTAGCTTTTTCAATTAAGTCCTTTGCTTTTGTTAGAGACATTTTTAATCTAATTTTTAATTCATTTCTGTAATTCTCTAAATTGTATATTTCTTCTGAATTGCTTAAAATGTCATTTGGTAAATAGGATAGTTTGCCGAATACTAGTTCGTAAGGTGTATAATTTGTGTCAATATGTGGAGTTGTATTATATGAAAATGTATAGAAAGGTATCCATTCGTCCCAGTTGTTGTTATCAACGAAGGACAGTAAGTATTCGTTTAATACGCGGTGGTTACTTTCTATTACACCTAACGACTCATGATGGTAAGGGGTTGAAAATATTTGTTTTATATGTAGTAACTCGCATATTTCTTTCATTAGACTGTTTGTAAATTCTGTCCCAAAGTCCGTTTTTAGAATCTTGAAATGACCGTATAATAAGATAAATTTATTTACTATAGCTTTTGCTACTGTGGTAGCATCCTTAGTCTCTATGTGTATGGCAGTTATAAATTTCGTTAATTCGCACTGAATAGTGAGAATGTATCGGTAGTTGTTGGAAATTCTCAACGGGCCAACAATGTCTGCGCTTACAATCTCGAAGCTAGTAGATGGAGTCTCGGTTTTTATCATTTTCTCTTTGGTGTGCTTAGTTATTTTATTCATTTTGCACTTTTCACATTGGTTTATATGTTTTTTGACCATTTTCTTCATATCCTTTCAACAGTATCTCTGTTTCAATTTTAACAATGTTTTATGTACTCCTGTATGTCCTCCATGTGGCGAATTGTGGTACTCAATAATTAATTCATTTTGCTTTTTGACGTCTTGAATTCTTATGGGCGGTCTGTATATTAATATTTTTAACTTATAAATTTCTTCTCGTTGCAACGCATTAAATAATTTCTTGAATTCATTTCTCGGTACGTACCTGAATATATCATCATTAGAGGATAAAGATAGTGCATTTATGCTATTGTTCTTTGAATATATTAACAATTTCCTCATGACAGAAACTAATTTCGTGTATGAATTATCATTGTTGTTATCACGAACTTTCAGCTTATCGTTTAAGGAAACTGGTTTCTCAACAACTTTATCACTGTAGCGCACTACTATAAAATCTTTCTCTTTAGTTATAGATATATCATCTTTCTTGTTTTTCTTGCTAGCTAGCATATAAAATTTCAGTTTCATCGCCCCTTTGATATCTGACAAAGAAGTGCAATCAAACGCATGGAGGTGATCAATCTCCTCGTTTTGGTTGCCACTTTGCTTGTCGATTTCTGTATTTTTATTTTCACTTAGTACCTTTTTCGTTTTACTTCTTGTTATCGCCAATAACTTTTTGCTAATATTTTCATCGTTTGTCGGAGGTATCATGGATTTTAGCATTTCAGTGTTCATTTGTATTCTTGACAGCGCATCCGCATTTGTATTTATATTACCCTTTTTGTATATGATCTCGAAATCGTAGTCCGATAGATCTAGACGTATTCTAGTAAGTTTTGAAGATGGATTTTTGGTGATGTGGTCTGATACGACTATAAACTTCCGTCCATATAAATATGGCCTAAAAAAGGTTTATTCAATTCGTGCTTATTTAAGGATTTGCTCGCGTACGAGATTGGTAGATCTGAACCAATTTCTCCTTGTGATAGTATAGCACCTAGTGCGAAATTTGACGCATCTGTAGTAAGTATGAAGGGTTTTTCAAAATCTGGGTATTGAAGTATAGGAGGTGACATCAGTTTGCGTTTTAAAAGTTCGTATGCTTTTTGCTGTTCTTCTTCCCAAACAAACGGTGCTTTTTTCTTTAAAAGAGAGTTCAAACTCTTTGCCGTTTCTGCAAAGTTTGGTATGAAGCGTCGATAATAGTTGCAGAAAGCTACGAATCTTCGCACGTCATCCGCGGTCTTTGGGATGGGATAATTTTTAATTACTTCATGCTTAGCAGGGTCTGTTCTTATACCATCTGCTGTAATAAGGTGTCCTAAATACACTACTTCTGATTTTAAAAATTTGCATTTATTTGCATTTAACTTCAAATTGTACTTACGAAGTCTCTGTAAAACTGTTCTTAAATTTTCATTATGATGTTTCATGCTACATCCGAAAACCATGATGTCGTCTACGTATAAGAATGCTGAGTCGCTTAGACCAGTTAAGGCAATAGTGAGCATCCTTTGGAAGCTGTTTGATGATATTTTCAATCCAAAAGGTAATCTTTTGAATTGGTAGTGTCCATCATTGGTGGAAAAAGCGGTTAAAGGTCTTGATTCTTTTTCTAGCTCAATCTGGTGGAACGAACTAGTCATATCCAAGGTTGAAAAGTACGTTGCCCTACCTAGTTTGTCTAGGACGTCTTCTAACCTTGTCAATGGAAATTTATCGTTCACCAGTTTGTCGTTCAGTTTTCTGAAATCAACGACTAATCTCCACTTCTTGGTGTCATCCGAGCTTTTTTTAGGTACAACTAACAATGGAGAGTTGTACGGGCTTGTGGATTGTTCGATAATATCATTATCTTTTAGTTCCCGTACTTGCCTAAGAATTTCTTCATTCTGAGTTTGTGGTAATCTATAATTTTTTATGTAGACTGGGTTTTCGTCGCAAGTGTTCAGTTTTTGTTGGTAGAAATTATTTTTTGTGAGGTATTCACCTTCCAGATGGAAAACGTCTTGGTATTCCATAATAATTTCTTGCAAATTCTTGTTTGCTTGTTCATCGAGACTGTGGGTATTAACTACGTTTAATAGTTCGTCTAATCGTTTTTTGTCAAATTTCCGAGTTGTGTTTAGTACGTCATAATTCCTCAGTGGTTCTACCTCTGTTTGAAAGTTTTTCAGAGTTATGTCATGTTCGTTAGTATTGAGTATTTTCACATGACATATACCTTTCGCTGGAATTATGCAATTGCTTAAGAATATCCCTTTTTCGATTTCTTTGTTTAGTATTATGCTGTCTTCCGATCTTTCTACGTCTATGGGTATTATCGCTTCTGTTCTTGCGGGAATAGTTATGTGTGCCATGTTAGCTTTTGTAGTGTACATTGGTAACACTATATCTCTGTCTTGTGTACTGAAGGATATGGTATACGTTTCGTAGTCAATTTTGCACATATACTTGATTAGCATGTCTCGTCCTATAATGCCATCAGTTTCGATAGGGAATTTCTCATCTACCGCATGAAATGTATTTGATATCATGATATCTTCAATGTTGAAATTTAGTTTGATAGTTCCGAGTGACATTGTAGTTTCATTTGTTATGCCCGTGAGTTTGCACCTGTTTTGTGCTTGTATATCATATGAACTTAAATTATTACTTTTGTATATGGAGATGTCGGCTCCAGTATCTATTAATAGTTGTAGATATCTATGTTCATTTTTGTTAAATATTTTTGTATAGTTTGTGCTCATACCCATTATTCTGTATACATTATTTTCTAGAGTGTATTTATTACTGTTTTTTGTTTTGACTTCAAAAACTATGCTTCTTCCGGGAGGTTGCCTAATTCCTCTCGGGAACTTGTCACGTTTCCCTGGTTGTTTATCAATTTTACCCTTCTAGTGTTGTATCTGTTATTATGAATATTGTTATTATATCTTCCTGTATTATTATCAAATTTATTTCTATTAAAATTTCTGGTAGGGCTAGAATTCCTATCATTGTATCTATTATATGTCCTATAGGAGTTATTATTAAAATTATTGCGTGGTTGATTGTAACTTCCACGATTGTCATTTCTATTATAATAACCATTGTGGTTATTATGCCTTCTGGCATTAAAATTATTGTACTTGTTATTTTTATTTACGTACATAATTGTTGAAGGTTGAGATTCATTGTTCTCCATTTCAGTGGCCAATGTGATAGCTTCACTGAAAGTCTGTGGTCGTGCTGCGAACACAGTGTCCCTAATTTGATCGTTTAGACCATTCTTGAATATGGTAAGAGCATATGTGTCGTTTATGCTCTGTATTGCTTGTTTAGCAGCTTGGTTTACATCTGCACCTAATGTGCCAATTTGTAATTGGTTTAAATCACTTATTAAAGATAATATTTTGTCTTTGTATGCCGTTATGGGCATGCGTTTCTGGGTTATGCTTGCGAGCTGTGTATGTATTTGGGGTACTGTTTTATTATTTTTGTACCTGAGTCGTAGCTCTGTTTCTAAATTATTGATACTAGTAATTGATGAAATGTTTATTGCTGTTCTCACATTTGTGTTGAGTTTAATGTGTAGAACTAGATTCAGCAACTCTATTTTACCTTCTGCCGATAATTTTTTTTCTATTAATTTGATTATAGTCAAAAATGTCTCTAGTTCAGAGAACTTCCCATCAAATGTGGGTATAATCTTGATTGCACTTTCTATGTTAAATTCTGCCATCTCTGTGTAGATGATATTGTCTTCAATTTTTACCAATATGTTTGCAGCGTTCAGCCGTTGTATCAGGCTTGTAATTAGGTTTCTACAAACTGATGAAAATGTCGATTTTAGTTCTATCTCATTACCTTCCTTAATGTCGTTAAAAAGGTTTTTACCTACAGTTTCTGCATCGATTGCGTATTCTAATTTCTCTTTAAGAGTTTTGACCGTATAGGTCTTTGTTTTCTTTAAATTTATTAAATTATTTTGTAATTCAGACAATATCTGTTTTATCTTCTCCACCGACATCTGTGAGGACAATTAGAATTACTTTCAGCTAGACATTGTTTCGTCCTAATCCGATATTCCTATCTACTACCTTCCTTGCATACCTTTTTTGACTATTATTATAAAGATATAGGCACGCCATTATTATTAAGAAAACAATTGTTGTACTTATTGTTTGTTTGTATTCTATAAAAATATTAGCCTGAGTACTGCAATTATTTCCCATTGTTTAAAGAAGTTAATATATATATGAGACAATTTATATATTTATACAAAATTTTTTTTTTTCTTTAAGGTTGTTTAGCCGCTCCGTAAATTGCCTCCTTTGTTCCTTGGCCGAAATGTGTATTAGCCTGTGGAGTATAGCTTTTTCACGCCTTTCTTTGTATCTGCGCCCTCCACGTTGTCGACGTTTTATTTTATTTATACGTGGCTCATCTATTCCACTTTGTTTCACGAAGTCCTCTATTTTCCTTGGACGTGGACCAGGTAGCGATGATGGCTTATATGGTGGAGCTCGTAGATTTGGGCTAAGCTCATACTCCTCGTGTAAGGTTGCCGCTGGTGTTTTTTGTGCTCGTATAAGACATCTTTCAAATGCCTTGTGGAACTCTTCATCTGTTGCTATGTTGGCTATTTCACCGTCTTCAAGGTCTTCCGTATGCTATGGTATATCATCCTTCAGATGTTCGAAGTTTACTGGATCGTCGGTTGCAGGATCGTCGGTTGCAGGATCGCCATGTAAAAGATAGGCCTGTAAACGATAGCTCGTCGCAGGAGATGCCTTCTCGGTGTTGGACGCCGAACGCCGGATCTTGTATTCTTCAAGGGAGATCCGGGTTTTAGCGCTGTATAAGAAAAGCACACTTTTAGTGAGGGAACAGGGTTAAATTGGGGTACCTACCGGCAAGTTAATTGCCACATGTCTGGCGCAGGATTCAAGATCCAAGCTAGCCGATATTTTTATTAAGTTTTTGTTTAGCGACTGGTTACGCTACAATTGAGGCGCTTCTAAAGCCAAGTTACGGCTCGAGCGTTTTGCCAAACTACGGCAATAATGCGTTGATACAAACGAGTCAAAAGTACGCTTTAACTATGACTATATTTTCTTTTCTACAATTTTCTTTTATACACTTTTTACAACTTAACATATAATCCCTACTCTAATATTTTATTCTACTTAATACATAATCCCTACTCTAAAACTGGAAGAATTGAATATGGTAAATTCATTCTACCAATCAAAATATTGATCAGCATTTTTCCATATGACCCAATTTAAAATGCAAGACTCATAATAGTCCATGAGTGAAATGCAACACTCATAATAGTCCATGAGTGAAATGCAACACTCATAATAGTCCATGAGTAATATGCAACACTCATAATAGTCCATGAGTAATGACTACTCAGGTTTCGTACTTTTTGTGTACATTGCACCTGCCAATGCTAGGCGCCGCTTAGTCTGGTGCGATCGCGATGGGTTAGTATAAACATTCGTTCATGTGTCTATTTTTAGCGATAACATGAATTGGACTTTCGTGTGAGTAGATTATGTGTAATGCAAAACGAGTATGCAAAGTGAGCATTACAAGGTGATCGTAAATTATGCATTTGTATATTCTACGACTGCTCGTTGATTATTGATTTGTGGGTTTAGTTTATAGTAAAATGCTGATTGATTGTGTAGATATGTGTAGATCCACTACAATCTTTTGATCAACCTACCCAGACAATCTTCCTGCAAAGTTTGGCTATGCGATTTTTCTGTAATAAACTTGAGTCCCTCATCCATTCCCTGTCCTTAACGATGAAAAGCTAAGTTTTATAATAAATATAGTGCTACGATATAAGAAAGGATCATTGATTCCATTATCGAAATTCCGTTAAATACCTGTACATTGACAGGTACCAAACCAATTAGCAGTCGAGTCAGTGGGGAAATTACGTTAATAGGAAAATCATCAAAACTTCAAAAATAGTAGAAGCAGCACCGACTTGCGTGTTCTTTTTTAACCCTAGATAGCTAATGTTCGTCAAAATGACGAATATCCAATAAATACCTTCTACTCCCGTTGCTATTGTTTTACTTACACACGTGCGGTTCCGCGCCAATTCAGTGATCGTTAGACTGTGTCGCGTAGTGATCGTGCTTAGTCGGTAAGTAATTTTGTTTTTGAGATATCTACTGCATACTCGTCATTTTGACGAATGATTAGCTTTTGTGTAACTTTTACACATGGAATATGTTTGTGATTTTTTTCAGTTTTTACATTGATAGTGAATAATGACGGCGAAGTCGATGACAGTTGAAGTTTCATGTTTTGTTATGATGGGCCACTAACTCTCGTATCGTTCGAACCGAAGCCAAGAAAAATGGTATATTTGCTGTCTTCATGTGATGAAGAAGGAACAGTGAAAACATCATCAAAAAAACCAAGCATAATAGAATTTTACAATGCTACAAAAGGCGGCGTCGACACATTTGATCAGATGTGTTCAATCATGTCGTGCAACCGTAAGACCAGCCGATGGCCCATGTGCATATTCTTTGATATGCTCAATACATTGGGTATCAACTCCCACATCCTCTATTGTCAGAATGTCTTGGTATCTGGAGGTAAACCTATAACCCGAAAAGATTACATGAAGCAATTGCATGAGCCCCTTGTTGAACCATGGCTAAAACATCGACTCGAAATACCGACAATGCCTCGAAGAACTAAAGACAAAATAAGGGAGGTGTTGGGTTTAAACCCAAAGGAGAGCCCCGAAGTTCAAGGTCAAATACCTGCACCATCTGATTCTGGAAGTGCTCCAATATCTGAGAATGCTCCAACAAAGAAAAGAAAAAGCTGCAGTTTGTGTTCCTACAAAAAAAACGCATGACAAATAATTACTGCAATAGTTATCAAACTCCCATTTGCGGCGAACATGCAGTTGACTTTTGCCCAACTTGTCCTTGGTTTCATCGTTTTCGTCGATTTTAAGACTTCTTTTTCATATTAAGAAAAAATAGAAACAATTTTCTAGCTAATAATTGCTAATTTAGTTATTTTAAGTTCAAGTGCCTTATATTTTCCAAAGAAACATGTACGAGTTATGATTTGTGATTTATTAATGAAAACTAAAATAAATATTTTTTTTCAATTACTATCTTTTACATATACTCTATATTTCCTATTAATACAATAAGCTTCTTCAAAATAACATAAAATTTTACTAAAAGGCACATTTAAAAATTGATCGTAAAAAGTCGAATGGTTAGCTTATACGGTGTATTCAGGAACGTTAGCTAACTAGGGTTAAATATTTGTTATACTCAATTATTCAAAATCAGAAACTTGAGCGACGATGCCATTAATCATCGTTTCTTGGTGTATTTTTATCAAATAAGAATTATTTTTAAACGATTTGCAAAGTTCAAAGTAATTTTAAAAACATTGTCAAGTTTTTGAGAAACAAAATAATGCTTTAATGTTTTGGTAGCTATTGAGTGAATGAAAAATTTAGTTTTTTCATGTTTTCTTGAAATTTGCCTATTTTTGGAGAGTTATTTGAATTTTTTCTTATATTTCCATTTGCCACAAAATTGAAAAGTGTTTTCTTAGAATTCTTTATTGCAAGATTTAAGAGTTTGGTTGTAAAAACTTTTTGAAATTCTTTCAAGTTTATATTACTGTGAAAATCTTAATCCATAGAGTTGCTCAAGAAAAGTAGGACAAGTTTGCATGATTATCTCAAGAAGGAGTTATCATTCTGATTCATATTTTTCTCGAAATTTTTTAGGAAAAGCTGAACTATTTTGGAAGAAAACTAAATTTAATAGAAAAATTTGTTCACTTGTGTGAAAATTATACATAATTACCTAGTTATTTTGCAATATTTCAGGGCTACTATCAGACCAAATTCAAATTCCCCTTTAAATCAAAGCTTTTGGCTTTCTTAATATTTATTTTGATTTGCTTGCGCAATGCTACTAATGGATGAAATTGCGCTACCATGACCAATTTCATCCATTTGATAATCAAGAAGTTCTGATTGATGACGACAGAAAAACTGTAATAATATGATATTTTAAAGTATTATGGACAATTTAGTTTCAAAGATATGCTGAGTATTCAGTTTAGAGATGTTCTGTCTGTAGAAGGCTAAATGATTGCTTGACGGCTAGCTTACTTCATCGAAAATGCTAACGTTGTTCTTTTTTACCCTGCTAAATTATTGTTCGAATTAATCACTTCAAAAAAATCCGAAATCAATCGCACTCAAATAAGTCCTCTTGAGTAAGTGAACATCCACTCTAGATCACATGACTAATCTTAAGCTTGCTTGATATGCCTTCGTAGGTCCAACTTCAATGACTTACAGCGCACAAGCTCGCATATTGTGCGTATTTAGGGCTTCTTGGACTTGTATAGGTAAAACGCCTCCTACCTCCTTTTGTTACAGCAATATCTTGTGCTCAAAATCTTAATTATGTAATTTACCTACTTTTTGGGCCGAATATCAAAGAATTTATAGGGACGTATAGTTGCTAAATGCTCAAAATATCGTGTGATGTATTTACATTTATCCAAGTAGTTGATACAAAGAGAAGAAAACCTCTTTGAATCGTTTGCAACAACTTAAATGAATGTCAAGTTTATCGTCACTATTGAGAACATTAAGGGGTAACAGTACTCTAGAGACCCCCTTTTTTCATGATTTTTCATAAGTAAACAAATTAAAAAACACCGAATCCGCTTATTATATTATAATATTATATTTTTTTTCAAAATGGCGACCACAGGATCCCGTATTCGGCTGTTGTGTGATCCACCTTTAAAAAGTTACCGGTAACTTTTTTCTCGAACGGTCGCTCCTAGAACAAAAAACTAACTTTTCTTGAAGTGCATACTAATAGCTAGTGGAATACGTAGGAAATTTTTTTAAATCTAATTTTTAACAAAATGGCGCTGTTTTGAAGAAAGAAACACGATTTTTCACAAAAAAATTAGGCGTAAATTGTTTATAAAATTAAAAAAAAACAATTAATCAAAAAATCCCTACGTACTTCACTAGATTTTGGTGTTTCAAAGTTACTGTTAAAATTTCAAATGGATCCATGCACCCGTTCCAAAATAATATTACCGGTAATCTTGAAAAAAGAGATGTTGAGAAAAACGCGTTTAAAGTTTTTGTAGCTGTTAAGTAGTCAAAAACATAAGCGTCTTATGAGCGACATCTATTGGCCTTCTTTGAAACTATAAATACCTCACGTGATGTTGGTAACAAGACTACTTATTATCCCGAGAGGTATATCGTAGCAGCTGCGCCCAGCAGCGCGTGATTCACCGACAGCCTGCGCGAGGCTCTGGGACGCGGTGCAGCAAAGTCGCTCTGTTAGCCTTCTAGAAATTTTTCCACGCTATAACACTACCGATATTGCATTTTTATGACCCTAAAGTACAATTTAAGCCAATAAAAATTTTCGATTTTTTTGAAAGCCCTAGAGTAGTGTTACCCCTTAAATAAACAATTTCGTCCTTATTTGGCAGCAATTGCTTTCAATGTGGACAGTCCTCTTCCCACCCCAGTGAATGTTTCTATAATTTTCCACGAAGGATAAAGCTCAGCTTAGCTCCTTTATCCGAACACATCTAACAGCGATTTACTGGAGAGTAAACAACATATTTTTGTTGTTTTCGTATGAGCTTAAAATAAACATTTTCTTCATAAATAAGATTTAATTTAGCGGAAAACAGCTGAAAACAGGGAATATGTTTTAAATAAAATGACAATTACAATGCGTTCATAAATTAATTGAACACAAATTTCTTTAAAAAATATTATTAATGAAGAACGTCACGCTGTAAAGAACAAAAACATTACACTAAGAAGGCTGAATCTTTTCGAATATCTAAATCAATACTTTTCAAATAGATGTAAAAATTCAGTAAAGATTGGGTGTATTTTTTAGAAAATACTATTATTACCAACATGATTGGGCTACTATTCGATCTTTAATATGGAGCAAAAAGTAATCATTAAACATTTGTGGCTGACTCCAGCAATTTTTATTGAACCATCAACCAAATTCAGTTGTTTCAATTTTTTAGGCGCACCTTGATTTAAGCACACCTTTTAATAACTTTTGCGATCCTGTGCATGAAATAGTAATGATTTTTCATAACTCGTGATTAAGCAAGTCTTTTCCATACCATGAGCATCAAATTTATCCTCGTCAGTTGCAATTTAAATAAATGCTGCATGTCCTTTTTCTCAGTCAAATTTTAACATACGACGAAAGTTCAATACCTAAAAGTCAGTTATAAGTGAAAACGTTATCAACAATAACATGCATATCAAGTTCAATAGTATTTTTTGAAATTTAAATTCATACTCGATCCTTCAAAGATGCAAATTTTATCTGATCCTACACCACTCAACAAAATTTTCGTCAATAATATTTTAGTGCAACAAGATTTTCATTGAGCATTTCGTTAAATGAAAAACGTTTCGTACCGTCAGTTTTGTTTAGCAGTCTCTATATGTATGGGACTTTTTGCCATAAAATTTTGTTTACTTATTTGTTCTGAACGTCATTTTTCAACCTTTTGTCCTTTTCAATAGCAGTGGATTGAATTCGTTATGTAGCTCTTGACTATATATAGAAAACAATTACCATGTGATGCTTCAAAATTACTGTTTCTAAAAGCAAAAACTGGCAGCATTTTCCTATGAACTGATATTAAAAAATTTACATTGATTTTTTCTTAAAAATTTGCAAAAAAAACATGCATTCGGTCTCTAAAAATTATTTACACAAAATTCTTACCAACTTCATGGACACCATTTTTTGATCTGTTCAGCTATTATTTTGTTTTAAACTCAATTGCTTCAGTAGTTTTGAATTTATTAGCAGAATCTACATTAATTTAAAACGCAATTTGTATTTCCGGTAAAACATATGAAATATTTATCGAAACACATGAATCGTTCTTTCAAACTGGATTACTCACGCTCCAATTCTTCCACATATTTTATTGCCAACAGCTCTAGGATCAATATCCTAAGTGTCGATAGAGAAATGGACATTTCTCCCTTGACTATGTATTCATTCGATGATGCCCAAGCAATCCACATTTTGCTCGAATCCTTTTTCAAATCAAAAACTACAGCACAGGAACGTACTTTCGTGAAAGTATTGACACGTGAAAGAGCGTGAAATCGATGCACGTCGTCTACCTTTGGGAAATTATTATGGCACAAACGTTCCCAATGCATTATCACAAGAATGAAAAGAATTATACTCTGAAATGCTGTCATGGGCCATTTGATATGGAAATAGCCAGAAAAGGTGAATTTGTTTGGACATAAATGGTGTTTTATTAGGTACCTATTTTGGAGAGTCCTGAACTGGACAGTAAAATCGTTCTTTAGGTGAATTATTTTAGTCCTGACTCGAATCGTAGAAATGAATGCATTTGCATATTTTGTTTAGAATTTGGAGTTCACGCGAAGAATCTAAAAAAGAACAACTGAAGATAACAAGAAAATATTTGGTTTAAGAGATTTTAAATGAACTTATCTTCCATTTTCATCACAACAGAAATTATTAGGGAGGCGGGGTAAGGTATTAATTTTTTGGCATTTTTTTATTTTTATATTTCTGAATGCATAATATGTCAAGAATTAAACTGCTTTGGCGAGAACGTAATTTCGATGTTTTAGTGTGCAACAAAAATCATTTTTTCCTATACACGAAATCAAACATTTTCCCATCTTTTTCATAGCTGCATGATTCCGCGCACATAGAACTGGTGATCAGTAAAAAAAACTACCAAGCGCAGATCTTGGCTGTTTATGAAATTTAAACTGTTTAAAAAGTTTTTTAAACTACGACATAAATTATAATCCTATGGCACAAGGTCGAAGCTACATATATGGAGGATGCGACATTACCTCCCAACCAAGATAATTGATTACGAACGTGTCGTGGTGTAGCAAAACTTCTGTACGATTTCCCAAGGCTGTCGTTTTTCTTTGGTTGCTTTCTATAAATTCCAAAAATTCTTTGCAGCTGCCATCTGAATTGATCTTTTGGTTGCTTGAAAGCATCTCATAAACAGCACAATTGCAATCCCACCAAATTGACAGTAGATCCTTTTTTCATGCGAGTCAGGTTTCGATACGATTTGTATCTGTTCACTATGCCATGATCCATTTTTTCGCATCAAATTCAGAAGATAGGACAGAACGTTAGCCATCATCTAGTGAAAAGCTCTGGAACGATTTTTTTTAAACCAATTCTGGCACGTGTGTTCTCTTATGCAACCAACACCATGAACTTCAAATATCTCTTTGAAAACCTCAGCCGCTTTCTTGACATAAGGGGTCACTCTACTGTTAAGGTACTAAAAACGCAACTTTTTTAACTTCCCAGTATATGGAAAGTTCTTGTAATCGCCTCGAAAATCGAAATTTTCAACATTTCTTTACGTTTTGAACTCTATAGAGTATATATAAAGTGATAAACGTAAGTTTCCTTTTTATTCGTTGCTTTTATTTTAAATTAAATATACAGACATAGATGTTTCGAAACACAACACTTGTTTCTTCATCAGTGTAACCAAAAACTATGCCTAACTCTATGCTAGATCTCCTTATATACCTGCTAGTTTTACAGTTTATTCAAGGCAAGAAATACCCAACCCTAATTACCTTTTTAATTATATCTCACAACTAATTACTGTCATGAGGGGGGAATGGTTATTCCCTAAATCGGTGTTCAATCGAATATCCGGGGGTTGACTTGATATAATGAAACTCTCCTAATCGTCCAATTTGTATGCTGCTCTAACTTCTTTGACTAGTTCCAGGTTCTCATCACTTATACTATGTTTTCTTCTAGTATATGTCTTGCCACCGCCGACTTAATGCTGCTGATTTTTTTACTATTTTTGGTTGCTGCTTCAGCTTCCTTCAGGTGCTCCTTAAATCTTGTCATTATTAACCGCTTTGTCTGGCCTATGTGAACCTGTGGGCATTGTGGACAACAAACTTTGTATATACCGCTGACTTCTTTCTTTGATTTCTTATCTTTGGATGATCCCAGCAAGGTTTTTATTTGGTGGCTTCTACTATGTGTGACGACCTGAATATCCTGTGATTACAATATCTTCTTAATTTTTTTTTTGTTGATCTTGAGTGCGGAATAGATATTCTTCTGATCAGGTCCATTTTTTTTTTGTTTTGTGCGAAGAAAGTTGTTAATTCTTCCTTCTTCTGTCGTTTCACTTTTTTGCGGATTAACTGGTCAACTATTTTCACTGGGTAGCCATTTATCTTTGCCGTTGTCTTAATATATTCGCGTTCTTTGCTAAGCTCTTCGTGGTTCAACGGTGTTGTTGTTAATCTGTGTACCATCGAGTGATAGCTCGCCATTTTGTGCTGATATGTGTGATTCGAATCACTGGTGATCGTTCGCTGTGTATTTGTAGGTTTCCTGAAAATCTCAAATTCTAGATGCTAATCTCTCCATTTGATTGTTAAATCGAGGAAATTTAACTCGTCCTCTGACTCTTCTTCCATTGTTAAATTTATGTTTTTATGGATGCTGTTGGTTTTCTCTAAAATTGCTGTGGCTTCTTTCTTCTTTACCACTGCTAAGACATCATCCACGTAACGCCACCATATTCGAGGGGTTATCAGAAGATTATCCATTTTTTCTTCAAACTTGCCATGAAGACTTCACTTATTAGAGGGGAAAGTGGATTTCCCATTGCAGTTCCTGCTTTAGTTTTATAGTATTTACTTCTGAAGGTAAAATAATTCTCGGTCATACACAATAATGCCAATTTTAAGTACTGCCTGGTTCGCTTTTTCCATTCCCGGGTTGCGGTGTCACCCTCTAACCGTTCTTCAAAATTACTTAGCGCTTCTTTCACCGAGATACTAGGAAACAATCTCGTCTTCTTGGATATGTATTCCTTTGATCTTTTGTATCAAGTCAGCTGTGTTTTTCACTGATCGCTTACTTAATTGTTTACCCATATTTTCGATTTCTGTGACTAACCATTTAGCAATATTATACGTAGGAGAATTCAAATCAGCCATAATTTCCCTCATCTCAATTCCATTTTTATGAATTTTTGGCTGGCATCCAATTCATGTGTGTTTATCTAGATATTACTGGGAAGTTGACCGTGTGGATCTCAAGGGTCGCACTTCGCGGCTTGTTTAAAAAATTGATTGATACTACTGATATCAATTTGAAACTAAATGTACTTCTTGAATTACGTGTAAAGTAAACATTTTTCTTGTATATTTTTTTTTACGCAAAATGGCCGCCATTCTGGCGTAGCACACACGAAGTCCAGATAAAAATTCAAAGTGCACCTCGTCATATCTTGGCCAAAATATCCATCTGCAAACATATAGCTCTGGCATGAGGGGAACAATGGCCACTCCACAATACTACGGAGGGATGGAAAAGTAGATCTTGCTTCTCCGATTCCTTGTTTTCACCATGGCGTCAAGTTAATCATTCCGAGTAGGGATGACTGGACCATAGAAAGAAGTAAGGTACAGGAATCGATCGACATCTACACTGATTGATCAAAAATGGATGGAAAAGTTGGCTGTGGCATTTTCTCACAACAGCTAGGCCTGAAACTATCCTTCCGGCTACCAGATCACTGCAGTGTTTTTCAGGCAGAGGTCGTTGCGATTCACAAGGCAGTAGACTGGCTGAGAAACCAGAAAATTTCCATAAGAAATTTAAACGTTTTCTCTGATAGTCAAGCTGCTATCCACTCACTATCCAGCGTGCATACCTCATCCAAAATTGCAATGAAATGCCGCTCACAAGTAAACATGATATCGCTTCATTGTGAAGTGATTCTTTGCTGAGTACCTGGGTATAGTGATATACTGGGAAATTGCGAAGCATATTCCCTAGCACGAGCTGGCACTGAGCTCCAAGAGTATACACTTACACCCCAAGACGGCCAACCTCTAGATGCAAAAAGCTAGTATTCAAGCAATACTACATGGAGGCTGCAAATAGGGCTACTGGAAGAAACCTGTAGGACGACCAGGCAAACTTGGCACGCACTGTGCTTCAAACGCACCAAGTGGCTTCTTAACACGAGCCGCGAAACCTTGAGCTCCATAGTATCCGTACTGACGTGGCATTGTCTGATTGGCAGACATGCAGAAAGATTGGGTGTTCCTTGCAAAGATTTCTGCCAAAGAAACAATTCAACACTTTCTGTGTGAATGCCCAGCACTATCCAGGAAACGCATGCAAACCTTAGGCCTCACCTTTCCTGGACAGCCTCACGGAAGTAGCTGATTTAAATATTGGCTGCATAGCCAACTTCAGACGAGAATCTAAATGGTTCTCGTCATCCCGCAGGTTCTTGTGCCGTCCTTATCTTTTGTGGTATCACAATGGGCCTATCGTGGCCTAAGTGAGCCATCTTTGGATAAAGGGGGCTGTCACTACAACCAACCAACCAGCCAAGCATATAAAAAGAAAAATTCTTTTAATGTTTGTTATAAAGGATAGAAATAAGCTATTATTGCAGCAAAAATCATTTATTGAATCTTCAAAATAATTTTTTCAACTCTGCTAGTAAGTTAGTTCTCTATTTAAATACTTTAAAAATATTGTGCAAAGTTTGGAGTAAATCGGCCAAATAGTTTTCTTACAATTTTACGACGCGCAATGAGAAAGTACGTTTCGAAAACGTGTCTCTAAAAGAATTGAAATGGAAAATTCTATCATAAAACTGTAAATTACTGCCAAGGATCACTTCACAGTCACACTGCATTTTTTTACTAATAGTCGGAGTAATGAAAATTGCAAATCTAGCTTAAATATCTTCAGTCATTGAGGAAAATTATTCCAGATACAAATAAAGCCAATTAATAATGGTCTACTTGAGAACCATTTTTGAGGTTCCAGTCCACTTTGTAAACTTCAAAATATGGAAAGAATTTTTGCAGTTTTCGACTCCGTAGAACTTCAAAAATGACCCCCAGAAAAATCTTTTCGAAATTCGAAAGTTTAATATAAAAATGGCGACTTTGAGTGTCTGCACACTTTCGGCTCTTTGCGGGTGTTCGATCAGCTGTCGGCCGCGTAGCGTCTCTTACATTCCCTTTATTTAAAATGCCACTTTCTTCTATATATATTATATTTGTGGTTTTGTTGCATGTGTTCAGTGTTTAGTTAGACTTCTACATATCAATGGCGTGATTTTGAAAAATTGTCTAATTTTTCATTTTCCACAACAGCGAAATGGAACAAAAACTTTAAACACGTTTTACGGAAAACAACGTTTTTTAACATAGCAGCCAGATAATTTCCGGATCTACTGAACCGATTTTCAAAAGCTTTGAAGTGTTTTATTTGTTAAAGATTAATCCACCAGAATCATACCAAAAACTTGAAGGAAAAAAAATTTTGGCATTAAAAAAACTACAAAAAAACGGTCGATTTTTGACATTTTCTTTCACAAGTCCGCTATTTTCTTTGTTGAACCGATTTTTTTGAAAACGGTGGTGGACTACGGTGTAAGAGACCTTGCTATTTGAAGTGCCGTTTAAATTTTTTTGTTTCAAATCTACCAATCCATAGATTATGTGTCTGCCGTCGAGCAATGATATTTTCAGAGCTTAATTTCAACGCCCTCTATAAAAAAGAAAAATGTGTTCTAGGTCCACACGACTAAATTTCTAGTGGGATGAATAAAAAAACGATGATTGGTTTTTATTATTTATGTTTATATATTCTATTATTATTCTAAAATATTTTAATTATTTTTAATTATTTTTAGCCATATAAAACCCATTTGATAGTGCAAGACGTCTTCGTCCTCGTCATCTACCAAAGTCTCGACCAGATCCTAAATTTCCCATATCCTAAATCTCTCATACCCTAGATCCTAAATCCCCCAGATCCAAATGCCCCCAGATCCTAAATCCCTCAGATCCTAAATCCCCCAGATTCTAAATCCCCCAGATCCTAAATCCCCCAGGTCATAAATTCCCTATATCCTAGATCCCCCATATCCTACATCCCCCAGATCCTAAATCCCCCAGATCCTTAATCCAATATTAAATTACTTGTAACAATATCCAATATTAACTGCACTAGCGTCTTTCCTCTCATTCTCCCAAACCTGATAATATAAGTTTGGAATTTAAAAAATAGTCTTGATTTTTTTTTCAAATTGCATTTTTTACAAATTTGATCAGAATTTTACTAAAACACACAATAATAATAATAATACTATGACGGTATTTGGGATCTGCACGAATTAATAGTACGTTTCAACAGTTTTAAAATTAAGCATTTTTTTCACTTTTCTATCCTCAATAAATAACGGCTAAACCAGTCTCACGTCAATGTGATCTTTGGTTCTTGAGATAATTGAGACGAAAAATAATTCCGAACGCACATACGCACATCTCCACATACGTACATACACACTCACAGACATCTCTCTAAAAACGATGGATTTGGATTCTAGAGCCCTTAAAAGGTTGAGATATGTCAAAATTTGGGATTCGCGAAATCTACCCCATTACAATAACTTCCCACTGGGAAGTTAATAATAAATAAATAAACAAATTATGTCTCGGTGTTAATTTTTTTCCGATTAGTCAGGATTTTCTTAAAATCAAACCTTTTGCGTACATGATATCTCATCAGTACCAGACATTCGCGTGTGACTTTTGGTGCTTATTTCTATTGAGCTATATAACAGGAGAGTGTGTCTGTTTAACAAAGAATCGATAACAGGATTTTCATTTGTGGAAGCGTTGGTTATATGGTAAAAGAGTTTTGATGTTCAGATCAATAATTTAAATCCATATTATTGGAGAGCAGAACAAATTAGTGGTTCTTTCTGTTGATAAGATAGAAATTACATGACTGAATGATGATCAAAGAATAAGAACATTTTGGATGATTTAATTTCACTCAAATTGACGATGATTTAGTTAACAAGCTTGTTTCGCTTGAAAACCCACGTCCAAGGTATGTTTTATAGTAACTATTCTGCAACGATAGAGCAAGCCGTGCAAAGGAATTGCAACATAACTTCAAACTTTTTTTTTTTGTTTCTTTTGTTAAAAAGCAATAATTTTACTCTCATACTAGGTGTATAACCTTAAATCCATTGTTTTTTAGTCAAAAAAACACATGTTTTTTCATAGAAAGCGAAGAGCAAATTTATTCAAAGTACTTGCCTTCGCTAGATACACATTTCTCCCATCTCTTGGGCAATTTGTTGATACCACGCCAAAAAATTCCTTCTATTTCGAGGCAAACCACTCATCAAGCCATTTTTGGATGTCTTCGTAAGAATCGAAGTGCTGCTCAGCGATTGCGTGGCCCATTGACAAAAACCGGTGGTAGTCGGAATGAGGCCAGCTCTGGAGAATAAACGGGATGGGGTAGCACCTCCCAGTTGCGTGTCTCCAAGTAGCTTTGGACCTTTTTTGACGTGTGTGATGGTGCGTTGTCGTGGAAAAAAATCAGCTTTTCGTGTCTTTGTTCATAATCCGGCCTTTTTTCACGCAGAGCATGGTGCAATTTGATCAGTTGTTGGTGGTAGCGGTGGGTGTTCACAGTTTCACCAGGTTTCAAAGTCTCATAGTAGACTGATCCCACCAAACGCACAGCATCGTCTTCCGTCCGAAGCGATTTGGTCTTGGGGAAGAGGTTGATGGTTGACCGGGATCAACTCATGATTTTTGCGTTTAGGGTTCTCGAAATATATCCACTTTTCATCGCCTGTCACATTCCGATGCAGGAACGACTTTTTTTTTGTCTGGCAAGCATGATTTCGCATGTGTTTTGGCGTCGCTCTATCTGCCTGTCGGTCAATTCATTCGGCACCCATTTTCCGACCTTTTGAACCTTTCCCATAGCACGTAGACGCTGGTTGAGTAACACCCAATTGCTCGGCAAGCATTTTCTGCGATTGCATATCGTCCTGGTCCAAAAGAAGCTGTAATTGATGGTCCTCGACCTTCTTGGGCCGATTTTCACGCTTCCTGTCCCACAGGTCAAAATTGCCGTCTTTGAACCGACGAAACCAGCCTCTGCACGTCGTTTCCGATAAAGCACTGTCGCCATATGCCTCCACAAGCATTCGATGCAATTCGACAGCCGTTTTTTCAAATTGAAGCTGAAAAGCAGAGCTTCCCGCATATTTTCTGGCAAAAAACTGGACATGGTTTCCCAAGGAACAACAGACTTTGTGTTGTGAAATTGCTGACAATGTGCACAGATTAATGTTGACAGATGTCAAACTCATGAAAAAAAAACAGTATGGCGTGTCCATGGTAGCTCATTCCAATAACTGTTATGAGTACCTCTAATTATTATTATTTAAAGAAGTATTATTTTCATATTTATTATCTTTAATATTTATGTAAATATTACTGGAAAGTTGACCATGTGGACCTCAAGAGTCGCACCTCGCTTGATTCAATTGATGTCAAAATTCTGCTTCATTCCTTATGGTCGCTTCCTCAACTCATAGCATAAGCTAAGGTAGATGTTTTTATTTCTTTGATAATTATTCATCCTTAATTAAAAGTCTGCTTTGAATCATTCATGTACTCATCAGATAGAATCTGGCTATCCACGACTACCACAAAATGTGCTCACTTATAATTTTCTAGAATTGTTTCCCCAGTTCCGCCCTAATGCCTTTTTTTCTTTTTTTTTCGTTGTCTCTGCCATAGTTCCCAATAGTTCTTCAAACAAAAAATGAACAAGCCGCGAGGTGCGACCCTTGAGGTCCACACGGTCAACTTCCCAGTAATATCTACATAAACATCAACAACATTAAACACAATAATAATTTTGAAAATACTACTACTTTAAGTAATAACAATGCGAGGTATTCATAGCAGTAACAGGAATGAGTTAATATGAATCATATCGTCTACGGGAGGGTCCATTGATTATGTAAGGTTTTTGGTCGATGAGGACAGATTGAATATTCACGCGGATCCATCGGTGGGAGCCTTTTTGGTCTTGAAAATTTTGTATATACAGTCAAAAAAAAGGTTCAATTGCATGTAAAAAGTGAAATGTATTACAAATGATGATGGTTATTGAAATCTTACTGAAACTAAAGAATGAATCAACTAAAAACTACAATTTTTTATTCGATGAAAGCTTTTTAAAGCATATGATCTTGCAAAGTATTGACTACAAAGCATTTTACCATTCAAAGCGTTGATACCGCAAATGCAAATTTGATTGAAATTTTGTTGGTTTTCAAAATTTAAGCAGTTTTTTTAATTAAAAGACTATAAAAACTATCAAATATCTGCTCAAATGATGTGAATATTATAACACTTTGATTGAATTTACAACAATTTTGTTAGAATAAAAGATATAAACTAATATCATTCATATGAACCCTCTTCACATGAATGATTTTTTATTTTTAATTTCATTTTTTTCATAATCATGGAAATTTTTTTTGCTGCTTTTTCTTCAAAAACTGATAAGAATGTATAAATTTTATAAACTGGTATCACTGTGCTGTGCAAATCAAGTAAAAAAAATAGTTTTTATGAAAAAAACCATAATTTTTCGCATTTTCTTCTATTAAACTAAAAAAATGGCTGAAACGAATTTTTATAATGTTAAAAACTTTACAAAGATGTTAATATACGTCAGCTGACATTATATTGATGCAAATATTAAATCTGGTTCGTGAGATATAGTGAATGATAAAAATGACCTTGAAAATAATGATGACTTTTAATGATTTTTAATTTTTAATTTAATTAACTTCCCAGTATATGGAAAGTTCTTGTAATCGCCTCGAAAATCGAAATTGAAATTTTCAACATTTCTTCACGTTTTGAGGTCTATAGAGTATATATAAAGTGTTTTTAGAAAGGGAGATGTATGTGTGTGTGTGTGTGTGTACGTACGTACGTACGTTCGTGGACACTTTTTTCTACGAACATAACTCACGTAAACAAAGTCGTATTGACTTCGTTGAGGTTTCAATCGAAGCGTCTTTACAATCTTAAAAGCTGATTAGTTTTTGAGATACTTCGGTCGGGGGGATTTGCTGTTTTGACCCTTTGAAGGTCATTTCTGTCATGCGTTATATCTCGTGAACCAAACATACGATTTGCAAAATTAAGGTGTCAATCGACGCGTATTAACATTTGTGTGAATCTATCAAATTTTGAAAAAAATCTTTGGAGCCGTTTTTTAATTTAAGAAAAAAAAGTGCAAAAAATTAGGTTTTTTTATAAACAATAAATTTTTAACCTGATTAACGAAAGACAGTATTCAATTTTTGTAAAATTTATATATTTCAAGCAATGCTTGTAAAAACAACATCAAAACATTTTCTCATGATTACGTCAAAAATTAAATAAAAAATAAAAAATAAAAAATAAAAAATCATTAACAGGCATCATGATTTTCACGGTCATTTCTGTGGTGCGTTATCCATATCTCGCGAACCAAACATACGATTTGCATGGTCAAGGACGACGCGTATTAACATTTGAGTGAATCTATCAAATTTTGAAAAAAATCGTTGGAGCGGTTTTTTTAATTTTTTAAAAAAAGTGCAAAAAATTGTGATTTTTTTCAAAAACAATAAATTTTTAACCTTATTGTCAAGTCCAAGTAATCAATCTTTATATAATTTATATACTCCAAACAGTTTTTTATAAAATGTCATCAAAATTTTTTCTCATGACTACGAAAAAAATCAAATAAAAAATAAAAAAATCATTAACAGTCATCGTGATCTTCAAGGTCATTTCTGACATGCGTTATACCTCGCGAACCAAACATAGGATTTGCATTATTTAGGTGTCAATGAACGCGTATTAATATTTTGTAAATTTGTCGCATTTTTAAAAAAATCGTTGGAGCCGTTTTTTAATTTAAGAAAAAAAAGTGCAAAAAATTAGGTTTTTTTCATAAACAATAAATTTTTAACCTGATTTGCGAAATATAGTAATCAATGTTTGAAAATTTATATACTCCAAACAATGTTTGTAGAAACACCATCAAAACCTTTTCTCATGAATACGTAAAAAATTAAATAAAAAATAAAAAATCATTACAAATCATCATGATTTTCAAGGTCATTTTTATCATTCACTATATCTCACGAACCAGACATAATATTTGCATCATTAAGGTGTCAGTAGACGTGTATTAACATCTTTGTGAAGTTTTTAACATTATAAAAATTCGTTTCAGCCTTTTTTTAATTTAATAGAAGAAAATGCACAAAAATATAGTTTATTCCAAAAAATATATTTTTTTAACTTGATTTGCACAGCACAGTGGTACCAGTCTATGAAATTTATACATTCTTATCAGGTTTTGAAGAGAAACCGGCAAAATTTTATTCCATGATTATGAAAAAACTAAATAAAAAATAAAAAATCATTCAAAGTTACCGTGTAAAGAGGATTCATACGTATGATATTACTTTATATTTTTTATTCTAAAAAATTGTTGTAAATTCAATCAAAGTTTTAAAATATTTGCATAATTTGAGCAGATTTTTAATAGTTTTTATAGTCTTTTAATTTAAAAAAATGCTTAAATTTTGAAAACCAACAAAAAATTTCAAGACCAAAAAGGCCCCCCCACCGATTGATCCGCGTGAATATTCAATCTGTCCTCATCGACCAAAAACCTTACGTAATCAATGGACCCTCCCGTAGACGATATGATTCATATTAACTCATTCCTGTTATTGCTATGAATACCTCTCATTGTTATTACTTAAAGTAGTATTATTTTCAAAATTATTATTTTGTTCAATGTTGTTGATGTTTATGTAGATATTACTGGGAAGCTGACCGTGTGGACCTCAAGGGTCGCACCTCGCGGCTTGTTTTTTACGTAATCATGAGAACAAGTTTGGATGTTGTTTTTACAAACATTGTTTGGAGTATATAAATTTTATAAACATTGATTACTTGAACTTGAAAATAAGGTTAAAAATTTATTGTTTTAAAAAAAAAACAATTTTTTGCACTTTTTTTAAAAAAATTAAAAAACGGCTCCAAGAAATTTTTTAGAAACCTAAAAGAACTGCATAAATGTCAATGCGCGTCGATTGACACCTCAACCATGCAAATATTACGTTGGATTCGCGAGATATAACGCTTGACAGAAATGACCTTCAAACGGGCAAAACAGCAAACCCCCCCGACCGAAGTATACCAAAAACTAACCAGCTCTTAAAATTGCAAAGATGCTTCGATTGACACCTCAACGAAGTCAATACGACTTTGTTTACGTGAGTTATGCTCGTAGAAAAAAGTGTCCACGAACGTACGTACGTACACACACACACACATACATCTCCCTTTCTAAAAACACTTTATATATACTCTATAGACCTCAAAACGTAAAGAAATGTTGAAAATTTCAATTTCGATTTTCGAGGCGATTACAAGAACTTCCCATATACTGGGAAGTTAAAAATAAAAATAACACAGCTAATCATTTTATTGTCATTTTCAACTGCTTTGTGTTGTCTGTTTTCCATCATCTTTCTTTCAAAAACAAACTAAAAACCTCAAAACCTAATATTCTTTGGTCATTTTATCTACCACCAAACAAAAACAATCATACAACAGAACGCATTAAAATTGTTCCGGAATCATGATCCCTGAAAATTTGAAACTTTTTTATAGTTTACTAAACGAAATCATTATTATTGAGTCCTTTTCCCAACGAGCCAAAACGTACAACTTTTAATTAAAAGGAAAACTGAACTGAATGCAACAGACAGACAGACAGACATGCAAACAGTGCAAACTATCACTAGTATACTCTCCATTAAAATGTGTTCGCAAAGCGAAATTTCATCATAAAATTAATGTTTGAAAATTATTTGTGAGATATAGAACTATAACTCGAAACTGGAACAGTTGGGAGAACACATTCTAAAAATTAAGTTCGGTGAATGTATTCCTAGTGGAAGAGTTCTAGATGAAATCGGGAAAATCTAGAAAGTTTTGATAATTGTGAACGTGATAAATAGACTTAGTGGTAAGTGCTTCGGGTTTCAGGATTAAAAATCATAGATTATTAGGATGAAGAGCTTAGACGATGAAGTCATCACTACTTCGAAGAAAACTGTACCTGTCAGTGAATGATAGTAAGAATTATAATTGAAAAGTTGGAAACGATTTGAAAATAAGAGGTATTTTTGTTGCATCTTACACTTACGCACTTAAACCCATTCCTCTTCCATTTAATTTTACCTCAAATTTATGCACAAAATCCTGACAAAATTATGCTTACAAGTTTTATTCTCAATCGATGATTAATGAAAATATGCATGCTGATATATTTGTTATGAAAAGTTTGTTTAAAATAATGATAATAATTATAACAAACCGCAAGATGCGACCCTTGTGGTCCACTTGGTCAACTTCCCAAGAATATTTACATAGAAATTAAAAATATTAAACACAAAATTAACAATGAGAGGTACTCATAACAGTAATTGAAATGAGTTAATATTAGTCGTATCATCTACGGAAGCGTCAATTGATTACGTAAGGATTTTGGGGAAGGGGAGTGGTTCATTGAATATTTACGCGGATCTATCCGAGGGAGATCAAAACCTTTTCTGCGTTCGTTGCTTGAAAGACAAAAGGTGCTAAGGAAAATGAATGCAGTTTTTGTTACTACGCCGACTGAAGAGATTTTGTCGCGTGATGGCCATTTTTAAATTTTGAATAGTTGCGTTTAAAATTTTCATGACTGCGACATAATCACTGAATTTTTCACACGATTTTACATCAATTAGACTAATATTTATTCCTTATAAACTTTCCAGTACATGGATAGTTCTTTTAATCGCCTTGAAAGTCGAAATTGAAACTTTCGGCATTTCTTTACGTTTTGAGGTCTTTGGAGTATATTTAAAGTGTTTTTAGAAAAATAGATGTAGGTGTGTGATTGTGTGTGTGTGTACGTACGTACGTACGTGCGTTCGTGGACAGTTTTTTTCTACGAGCATAACTCACGTAAACAAAGTCGTATCGACTTTGTTGAGGTGTCAATCGAAGCGTCTTTGCAATTTTAAGAGCTGATTAATTTTTGAAACAATTCAATCGGGAGTGTTTGTTGTTTCGGCCCTTTGAAGGTCATTTCTGTCATGCGCTATATCTCGCGAACCAAACATAAGATTGGCATCGTGAGGAGTTAATCGACGCGTATTAATATTTGTATTATTCTATCGAATTTTTTTAAAAAAAATGATCAAGCCGTTTCTTGGTTTATTTAAAAAAAGTGGAAAAAATTAGGGTTTTCTCCAAAACAATAAATTTTTAACCTGATTTCCAAAACACAGTAATCAATATTTATAAAATTTATAAACTCCAAACAGTTGTTGTAAAAAAACAGGAAAACTTTTTTCCATGACAACAAAAAAAATTAAAAATTAAAAATCAATAAAAGTCATCATGACTTTCAAGGTCATTTATGCCATTCACTAGTGCATGACAGAAATGACCTTGAAGGTCATGGTGACTTTTAATGATTTTTAATTTTTTTTTTTTTGTAATTATGAAAAAAAGTTTTGTTTGGACATAAACGGTTAAGAGTGCAACAATTGTATAAATATATAAAAAAATTATTACTGTGTGGCGCAAATCAGGTTAAAAATTCTTTTTTGTGAAAAAAATCCTGATTTTTTGCACTATTTTTATTAAATAAAAAAACAGCTCCAACATTTTTCACAGAGTCATACAAATGTTATTACGTGTTGGTTGACACCTTACAATCCATAGCTTATATTTGGTTTGTGAAATATAGATGATGAGATATAAATGACCATGGGATGAAAACAACAAACCCCCAACCGAAATTTCAACAAATCGGCCCTTAAAATTGCAAAGACGCTTCGATTGACACCTCGAAGAAGTCGATACGACTTTGTTTACATGAGTTATGCTTGAAGAGAAAACTGTCCACGAACGTAAGTACATATATACGTACATACGCACACATACATACTTCTTTCTAAAAACACTTTAAATATACTCCAAAGACCTCAAAGCGTAAAGACACAAATCTTAATTTCGATTTTCGAGGCGATTGCAATAACTTCCTATATACTGGCAAGTAAATAATTTGCAATTTGCATTTATAGAGGTTAGGGTGAGGGTGTAGGAATATGTATTTTAAAAAGGGCGCCACCCGTTTCCGCGCTGGGACTGCCCTGTCCGCGAATCCTGAAACGGGAATCGGATTCACGGTGACCCAAAACCACCAATCGAATATGGCAGCATAAAGAACACAAAGCCAGGAACGCGATTTCCGCCTCGCCACTTCACAAAATCACCAATTTAAATCAAATTCAAGCACAATTTTATTTTCTTTCAAAGACCTGGCTAAATTTGCTACCTCTACTTATTGTTTACTCACAATTTTGTTCCTTCTTATCTTAATGCTGCGGCTCTGGTTTCACCTGCTACTTTCCGAACGTGCGCCGCTTGCTGACCGTCGTCTTCTCTCCTCCTTCCACAACGCGTAAGATTTCCTCCCAGCTTCTGTGATTTTTCCCACAGAAAAAAAAGATCCAACAACGCGCCGTCCACCAGTTCGCACAACCCAGAAAAAGATCCACGCAGCTTCCACCAGCGATCGACGTAAAAAAGCCCCGTCAGCTGCTCCACCGGCCCTATATATGGGATTTCCCAATACCGTTTTTACAGCGTCCGATGTTCATTGCCCTATCAGCTGGGTAGCTGACCTCATCGCAGCTTTCAAAGCTTTGAGACTGGTTTGTCCAGCTTCAGACGTTGTGTCTCGATGCGAGGGGAAATGCTGTGATTGCCCCCTGCCCGGCGAAACACTCGCGGCAGCCACCAGCCATGGCGAATTGCGAGTGCCAATGTTTGTGGGTATCACTGGCGCATAGGGGACTCCCTTGGGGCGCATCATAGACCGGGCGGGGCCTGGGCTTGGATCTGTTGCGGCGATTGGGTGAGCGTTGTTGTTGTTGTGATTGTTGGCAACTTATCCGCAGGGTCTGTGACGTTGACGAGAATGCATTTAGCTGTTGGTGATTACGCAGCTTTCGCGCGCACGGGCGGAACACTCCCAAAAACAACACTTACTACAACACTTATTACCAATAAACAACACTTATTACCTATTTAGCTATTTAATCTAATATTCTTACATCCTACATATTCTCTACATTTATATAATTCAAGCTCTAGCCTAAATTGACTTACTCCCTACAATATAATTAATTAATAAGCATTTAATTCATTTATAACAATTCAATACATTCATTGGCTTGATTGTGCGAAGTGGCGATCTGCGTATTCCATTTTCCGACAAGGCAGCGTTGACCTGCACGGTGGTTTAGGGTCTCAAGGACAGGGAAGTCCCATATTTCGCCCTTGAGGATTTGGGATCGACTACGTTGCGTGGCGAACGTAACAATATTCTGTCCAACACCGAAATCTCTCAAGTCTGCATTATTGAAAGATGAACATTTTTATTCCTAGAAACAATTATTTTCAACATGCAAATTGAAGCAATAACCTAAAGATGAATACCACAGCTTCTTTTTATTTAATTTCTGGAATACGTATTTTTTAAATTTGATTGTATGAGCCGTGTTAAATATTATAATTATTATTGTTGCTATTATTTTTTTTAAACATAATTGGTCGCCTGCATATTTTTTCTGGCCGAAAAATGATCAACACTTTACTTAGTTATAAAAATACATAAAACACAAGTCATTGGTAAGAAACGAAGTTATTTCCGATTATATAAACAAAAATAAGAAGAGCCGTTGTCTGTTTTGGAATCTTAATATTTTACGTTGTGATAATTTTTTGTATTAAAATGTGCATCCTGCACAACAAAGTGCACATTAGGGCATGAGAAAAAATGCTCAATAATTACCCACCACCACTTAATACTTGAGAAAGTTACATGATTAAATTTGGTTATACATTTCTTCTTTCAGGACTATCACGATGACATTCGACAAGAACAAATGTGGGAGATGCAAGCACTCAGCTCATCATCGTCGCAAACTCAAACTGGTGAACAGAACAGTCCTAGCAGTCTTAACGATCTTGACACAGGTATCGATACCAAAAACCATATTCGCGAAAATATTGCCCTTGGTCTGGACTGTATTCCATCGGAAGTTGCTACCACTCTCAACGGAATTGGTAACCTCCACCACACGCCGACAAACAGTATAGCATCATGTGCGCAACCATGTGATGTTGTTGAAACAAAAACCCAAACAAATTACAACAACACTCTTCAAATGGACCTATCGACGAGTTCGGTACACCAAACGGCAGTGGCTGCAGCAATACGTCATCAATTAGCCACCGCTGGAATGGGGATCATCAAACCGGCCACAGGAGTAGCAGCCGTTACTGGGCTAACACCAAACCAAACGTCCTTGGCCATGCCTAGTGAAGCGGAGTCCACGGCTCCTACTTTGGCATTGCTGGAACCACCTGGTGCTCTGCTGCATCCTGCTTTGCGAGGGGTGAAAGCTGTTAATATTGGTAAGACTGAGAACTCAACTAGCATTGCGTGGTGTCTTTGTATTTAAAATAGAAACTACTGAACCTCGTCCTGGATCCAGATTTTCATGCAGTGGTTTTAATATAAATTTTACCTGATTTCCCGTCAATAAAAATAATTTTAGAATTGATTTGCATTACAAACAATGTCACATCGAGTCTTTTTTTAATTCTTGAGAGTTAATGTTCAAATTCTGGTGCTTTTCAATAAACATGTCAGCTATTACTTTTATCACACTCAAATTAACGTGTCCTTTGACGGTAGGTGACTGAACTTGCTACTTAGACACAGATAACATCGCTGCAATCGATTTTTTGTGAACACAATTTTCAATGCGCGTGGTAAATTCGATGCTGACAAACTCAACTCACCTATCGTTTATATATCTTTCAAAACGTCGTTGATAACGTCGCGACTATTGTGCAGCACCAAAAATTTGTGTTTCCTTTGTCTCTGTCTCCGGGAATTGGGAATTGTGTGAAGTGTGTAGCTGCTGCCGCCATGGTCTTCACTCACGCCAAACTATAGTGGCGAATGAATTGTGGGCGATACTTTCACTGATTGATTCAGCATATCAAAGTCGGATTCGCTTGTGGGTGCCCCACGCGCGATTCCGTCCTTAAAGAGGCTAGATTTGCCGACTTCGGGTAAGTCTTCACATGTAACCTGATTCACGCTATCGTGTGTGTGCGGAGTATATTCTGCTACTGAACCTCGCCCTGGATCTTCAACATACGTCTTACAATATGCGCTTCAACTTGGCTGCCTCCGATCATCTTCTCAACCCGCTCTGTTCTCTTTTCCTTGGCGTTTTTTTTTCAATTTTCTTATCTTACAAGTTTGTAGCGTCTCAATGTTCCGCTTGTTTCCATAATAGCGTTTATGCAAATCGTCGGATGCTAACCACGTGCATCGCCCAGCCAAGACCTATACCTTATTGCACTTACTGCGTAATTGTGTTAAACTCATCCAATTCTTAATTTCTCGATTCAGTCAATCCAAATATACTATATTATTTAAAAATCCAATAATATAATTTAAATTCTCACTGGAGTGGAGTGGTTTAGATATTGACGAATATAGCCATTCATGGGTGGAGGTATTATTTCGCGGGGTAGTTTGACTTGAGTACTTTTTGTCCCGCGTGGAAACGTCCAAACTTTTTGATAATTTGACCTATCGTATTGAAAGACGAACATAACACAGTATCCACTATCACCACTACGCACAAAAAACATTCCACACTTCCCGGGAACTACCGTCTCATTTCTCGACTCTCAACCAAAAGCAATGGTCTCTAGATGTGTAATCAAAGAACACATTTGGGACCCCTGTGACATATTCATTCAATTCGCTAACTATCCCCAACACTCAATTTTAATCATAAATCAATCTTCGTCACCCATAATACAACCGTCGTACCACCTTCATCGTCGAAGGGAAGAAAGGTCTACTATATAAATTTCACTCAAGGGTCTGTAGTTTCACTTATTCTATTTAAAATTTATACAGTCAATATTCACCGATCACTGATTTCACTCATATCTAAGAAATGTTTGAAAATGTATTGACTAAAAAAAATTACACTTTGGGCTCGGTTTTGTGCTAAAAAGTACATTTCAACATTGATTTCCATAAATAAGTAAGAATGAGTGGAAAGCAATATTGCTATTGAAAAACGTGTCCAATTTAAGAAGGATCGTTCACACTTTTTTAGCGTTGTGCATATCACAAACAAACAAAAATTGTTGAAAAAAACGTGTCTTATACTTTCAATGTGTCTTGGATAAGTGATGAGGTAAGTATCGCTCACAAGCATTAGCTTCCGTAGCTTTGGCTACGAACTTCAATTTAGGATTTTACCTCCAAAAAATCAATTTGGTAATGCACGAGTGCAGGAAAGTCATTTTGTATGTAGAATTACGAACCATATTTTACCAACAAACATATTCACCCCGTAATGCTAGTTGAATCGATCATTTTTCCTGGAATTGAATAACGAAAAATTTAGTTCCACTTAATTATTTCCAATCAGCTGGAAGCCTTGCGCGAAAACGGCCACTCCTTGGCGTTCCTCGCTCAAGTATGAATCCAACGAAACGGACTGTGATGACCCTTTTAGCGCGCGCCAAAAACTCGCAAGCGTTCCATGCGGTTCGAGGCTCGGGTGGGGCTGCAATTACAGAGTGAGTTTCTTTCTAAATCGATTGTTTATCACATTTTGTCCTTTCATAGTAATTATTTCGCAATTGCAGACCACTACAAATGATCACGTCTCCTCTTATCCTGCCGCAGCCCATGGACGAGAATATGATTGCAGCACAGAAGGAGGGTCTGTCTCAGGGCGTTTAATACACATCCATCGGTCCAAGAGCTAAGAATGGAGTTCAACATGCTTTTAGACTTGAATTCGTAAAGTAGACACAACAAATATCTTAAGAACATTATTGGCTTCTAATTGAAAATTAATCTTTACGTGTGGTTTATCGTAGAGCGAAAAACACATATTTTATCATTGACCATTCATGACCGACTTTCAGATTCACTCTCGCTATCACTTGCTGTCGTGGAAAGTTCCCACGGCTAAAACTTAACAATTCTATTGTAAATTCTTAAATATCAAAAACAAAAGCCACAAAATCGATTAAAAAATAAATATTGTCACACGAAAAATGCTTCAAGTAGCATTGAAGCAACAAAAATAAACTATTCGATATATTTCTGGAAGATCAAATTTATTTGATAAATTTTTATTAAAAGATAAAAATAAATTTTTTTTTTGCGTCTTTTGTCAACTTTAAAATTAAATGAAAAAGTAACGAATCTTAAAATCCTATTAGTAAATTGCATATAAGACATTAATTAAGGCACATGAAATTAAATTTTTAACATTTAGAACACTTAGGATTGAAAAAAATTAACATGTTCAGAAAACCAAATATAAAGATTTATTGAGAAATTACTAGCGCTATTACTTATTTGTTTCGGTAAATTTAAAACATGAATAAAATTAATCAATGCAGCATATAGAGGCTGTAATTAAGGCGGAACAAAAACATAAATAAGGGACATGAGACCACATAACAACAGCAGCAGCAGCAACAAAATGACGACGCAATTAATATGAAATAAAATAATGGTAACAATTATTTGAAGGAAACAAATTTATATGAATATTGTAACGTTAAATATTTGCATGTTGTTAAGATATAAATGGAATAAAGATTACACAAGTTACTAAGGTGAAAAATATTTAATAAATCAATAAACAATAACCATTTTAACGAGAGGACACTGTGGTGAATGACTCAATTAAAATTAAGCATACATAAATCAAATTGAATTTAACAAAATAATTGCAATTTTATTTTCTTGAAAATGATTTTTGAAGAGAATTCAAAGCACTAACAGTAAACTTAAATAATAATTCCAAATTAAATAAACCATATGTGAAACGTTATAGACAAATTAATAATAAACCATAAATTAATCCAAAAAATGTTTGACTTGTTATTCTTTGAACCAATGCAAAATTAATAATTTTATTAAAGGTTGTTCGACTGACAAGGAAGTTTTTTTGAGATGTGTGGTGATTGAAAATCGTGTGAATATATACAGTTCAGATGTTTTCTTAGGGACATTTCCATGGATCAGGTTTGATTAACCGATGAAACTTGATCATCACATGCCTAATATGGCTGAATGGAAAATGATGAACAGTTTCCCTTTTAAAATGACATCGAAAGTCGATAGTAACTATTTTGTTGCAAAAATTAATTTAAACAAAATTTATCTCGGGAAGAATTTGTGTGGAACAATCTTTCTCACAGAAAAATAGATTGGAAGCATAAAATACCTTACTGTAGAAACTTCTATTTCATAATAAATTATTTTTCGTATCTGTTGTTTGATTGTGTTATAATTGGCAGCTCCTAACTTGATGCAGTATTTATGGAAGACCTAGCAAGGATTTGTATAACTGTCGTGATAGGAGAAGATTTAACTCGTCAACTTCATCACTCCGGCCCCACGTTGGGCACCATTTGTTGTTGTAGTTCGGGGGGTCAGGAAACGAACTTTTTCAAGTTTTAAAGTCAAATTTTAGGTTCTGGCTCTGTGAAACTAGAGGTCTAGTGGTTGATGGCAGGCCAGATCAGTTTGGCGCGTTATGTCATGGGTTATTTTTTTTAGTTTAGTTGTTACCCAAATCCCATTACTCGTCAATTTTTGCCCAATTATCAAGTATCGGAAAATCAACAATACAAAAAAACAAGATTGATACGTTACTCTATAAAACTTATCTCGTGCGCGCTTTTAAGGCCAATACTCGCCACAACCGATACTGTTCAAGGTTCGGGCAATCCCACCCGGTTTTCGTTTGTGAAGAAGGGTGCGAAAAACTTGAGAAAAAGGGCGAAAAGAGAACTGGGTTCACGTCAACCTAAAACCATCGTAAAAAGGATAAAAGGAGGCAAAAACCCGATATCCACTCCAAGTTAAATTTCACAATTTTCCAAAAAATGAAACAAAGCATTTAAGGGCTTAATGAACAAAATTACGACTAACCAAAAAGCGAATTATCTTGTGGATACATCAATTTTATTTAAATTATATCTACCTGTATTACAGTCCAATAATTAAGCAGAAACATTTTTTTGGCGATCGTTAATTAAAAACCATTCAACCTTTTGTCATATATAATTGCATCAACCACATGTCATATGTAATATGATAAATCCTGTATACCACAAGGCCTTGCAATAAACACTATACAGAATATTGTATTCGTCGTTCAAATTGTTGGGAAGCTCTCATCGGCAAAGTATTATTGGCTTCATCATGAATCAGCGTTCATATGTTAACTTGTACGTAACACTAATCAATATTTACTAATAAATTCGAAGCCTTGAGGGTATCCTTTATTTAAGCATATATGCACCTAGCATTGCCGATTTTTCTCGAATATTACTCTCCGACCACATTTTGACAATTTGATTTCTCAATATTGCATAGTAGATGGAGCAAATATACATCGAGTTTTAAATAATGGCTTCATGTAACATACCGCAGAAATGATGAGTTTGAATAACATACTCAAATTAAAAAATACGTGATGTGTGAAAATATTAACAGTGATGTTGAAAACAGACTGGAGCGGAAACGAAGCTGATTTGCAAAACATTTAGCATGCTTATTTCGCAAAAACTTTTATGAAGTCTTCTTTTCAAGATAGGACAGATAGACAGATATTGCTCTTAAAACAAACTTATGCCAAAATATTTTAAACTTCAATAAAGATTTTCCATAGATTTGTAACAGCGATAAGATTTCAGGAGTATCCTGTAGTATTTTAAGCTTAAAAGGATGGTCATTGAAAAAGTAAAAAATCCTAGAGCATTTAAAAACTGAACCGACCTTCCAGTTGAATACTATCCAACGAAAAATGCATGGATGACTTCGACTCTTTTCGTAAAATGGTTTCACGAGTCGTTTGTCAAACAAGTAAAGTGATTTCAAGCAGAGAACAACCTTAATGGCAAAGCAATTTTATTAGTAGACATTGGTTCATGCCAAAGGCATCTAAAAAGTGATAATGATAAAATTATGACATTGTTTCTTCCGCCTAAATACATCGCGCTTATCCAACCAATGGATCAAAACGCAATACGTTTAACCAAATTGCATTATCGAAAAAGTCTCTTGGTACACGTTCTGTCTTTGGAAGAAAATGACATTTTGAAAGTCGTTAAAAATCTCACCATTAAGGACGCTGTGTTCTTGCTTGCGAATTCTTGGGATAAGTTTTTGCCTGATGCAATAGCAAAATGTTGGAAAACAATTTTTTGCTATTCAGTTGATAGCAATTCGTTTCATAATGAAAACAATTCCGATGCTGAAGAGGATCCTGATGACATCATCTCATTATCAGTTCTCAAGGAGAAATGGTTGTCAGAGAAGGAAGATGCACAGGACCTAACCGAAATCGAAGTTTTGCTACAAAAAGCTAATAAAAATAATCAACCGTCAAAATCGGAAATTTGTGAATGGCTTGTTGGAGATGGAAATAGTTTACCCCTTGACAGTGACGACAGTTCCTTCGTCGAAGAAGTTGATAAAGATGAGCCAAAAGTTAAATATGAAGACGCCATGTTACGTTCGCCACGCAACGTGGTCGACCCACAAGCCAGAAGGGCAAAATGGGGATCTGCCCTGTTTTTGAAGACCCCAAACCACCGTGCGGGTAAACGGTGTTTTTTAAAAGAATTGATAAGGTTACGTTCGCCACTTCACACAATCAAGCCAATTAATGAATTATATTGTTATTAATGAATTATATCGGTATTAATAAATTATATTGTAGGTATGTAAGGATATTGGATTAGGTAACTAAGTAGGTAGTAAGTTTGTCATGGAGAGTATTCCTGACTGTGCGCGCGAGGCTGCGTAATTTAGGTATTCTCACCAGCTAAATGTACCACAGTTAACGTCACAGACCCTGCAGATAAGTTGCCGGCAGTGACAGCAACAAACAACGATCACCCAATCGCCGCAACAGATCCAAATCCAGGCTTCGCCCGGTCTACGATGCGTCTAATGCAGTCCCCGATGCGTCTGTGATACCCACAACCATTGGTACTTGCAATTCATGGTTAACGACTACCACGATTATTTCACCAGCACTCCAACCACATCCAACAATCAGCAGCCACAGCCTCCCCCCGCTCCCGCGAAGCTTCCATCGCCAGCTGATGTGTGTCGCCAAAACCAGTTCCAAAGCTAGGAAGCTTTGATGAGGTGAGCAACCTTATGGGCATTGACCGTCGATGTAGCAACGGATCTGGTGTTCCCCATAAATAGAGCCGCGAGACGAGCTGATGGGATCTTTTTGGGTGAGCCACTTGGACGGTGCTGCTCTGCCCTTTTTTGACGGTGCGAAGCTCGACCTTCGCTTGTCGGTGCGGAGTTTGAGCGGGTGAATTTTCGAGCTGAGATCTTCGAATAATAATAGCGAGGTGTATGCTATCGGGATCACGCAAATCTTACCGTGAAAACCTTTCTACAACAAAGTGAACTGTGCTAAAATTGATCCAAAATTTACGATATTTTTTCCGAGAGTTTTGAGCGGATTCAAAAGATTCTTCTGATATCAGCAAATGGGACAAGTATCCAGTGCCAGAAGAACACTCATATAGCATAAGTGAAAGGGAGTTTCCCGGAAAATGGTGTGTACGCGTATCTTGAACGGCCAGACGAGCAGCCAGAGAGCCCTTGCTTAGCCTACATTGCGCGCTGCGGGTGGGATTACCCAAATCGTGGCCAGGGTCGACTACGGTGTAAGAGTGGTGAGCGTTACGGCTATATTTTGCGTAATGCTCACCAGTCTTACACCGTAGCTGACCCTGGCCACGGTTTGGGTAATCCCACCCGCAGCGCGCAATGGAGGCTAAGCAAGGGTGAATTCGCCAAAGTAAAGTTACCGATTTTTCTGAATAAAATTTTAGTTGATGGATATTCCATTACTTTATACTTAGCTCTAGAATTTATGTTGAATGGATTACCTGGTTTTTCATGGAGATACTTTAACTATATGTTAAAATAAATAAATAAGCTTTTTTCAATGTTTTTATTTAATAATTTTGATAAGTCTTTGGTGATCCGGATCCCCGCATAATCCGGATTAAGCCGGTTTTAATTTTTTCTGATTAGCCAGACTACACTGTACTTGGAAATAATATCAATGAAGAGTCTTAATATATTGTTAGGAGGTCTTTGAAAAGTAGCTCAGTGCTTCATGGCGCCACCAATAAATTAAATAAATGTCTGAACTTAAAAAACTAATAATATTGAATCAATGAAAATAAGCATTGGCAATTATTTTCATTGATTAAACACTTTTGAGATGTTTATGAGCAAGTACGAACACACAGTAAATGAAATATATAACAGACTTTTGCAATAGTTTGTCTTTACCAAGTGTTCTATGAGTCCGAAACCAATATGATACGTCGATGGATCCTTCAATCAAGAATTTCCCGTAAAATTTTTGTTTGTTTTGTGAATTCATATTTTATTTCCAATAAAGTATTTCATCCAAAAAAAAATATTTAATGAAAAAAACTGTATGCAATCTTCACGTTTTCAATTTTTCCAACCACATTTAAAAATTTAATTCAATTTGATTTACAAACCAACCCAAATAGTGACATGTCCTGATGAAAATATCCTTCCTCGAATCGCAGCAAAAAACTTTCCTTGTCATTTTAGAGTATGGTATATATCCAACAATAGCGCCGAAACAATAGTGTTCTTTTCATCACCATACAACAAAAATCAATTTAATACATAACCCTCACATGATATTGTCGACATCACGACACATGTAATATTGTACATGAAAATGCAATTACTTTTGTGTCCTACATTGCAAATTTACCCTTAGCATATTGCAATTTCACCTGTTTCGTGCGACGAAGAACATAAAAAAAAACGAAATAATAGTAAAAATTGCGTCACTCTGAAAACCTGGAGTTTATCTGTTGTGGATGGATATGTTGGATGGATCTCATTGGCTTCTATCACATGTGAGTTTCATGTGGGCATTGATATGTTGCAGGCATGTGTACATTTTTATTGGATAACGTTGGAGAATTTTCCATTTCATAATTACACAAGGAAAGGTGAAAAGTCAGACTTATCACCTGAAATTGTTTTTTTTTGATGAACTGAAAAATGGCTTTTATAATCAAATTAATTTTTATTGACTTTGATTTTCAGGCAATAGGATTTTTAACATAAACCGAGGTTTGCTTCGGTTTCATAAAACATTTTTGCCAAAAATGATGCGCAAATGTCCTTCAAACTCATGATATCGCTTTCTCCGCAGCAAAAAGATATTGAACAAGAAATGCACAGATTTCGAGAAAACCACCGTAGCAATAAAATAGTTTAGATTGTAATTATTGTTGAAGTATATGGTAAGTATACTAACATCATCTAGCTGTTTGAAACGATATTCTTTTGTATTGAATATGAAAATGTTTCCCTTTTCGGAAATTGAAAGGACTAAAGGACTGAAGAACTGAAAGAAAAAACAACCATTTTCACCCACCGCATAGCCAAGAAGACTGCTTAGCAAGTGAATAAGTATGTAACGTAACTCCGAACAATTAACGCTAGATTAGGAAATGGTAAAAGAATATTCATTAAAGTAACTGAAAACGACCTACGTCGAAATGATGCAGCTTGGGACCTCTTCATATTTCCCCGCGTTGTTTAACGATAAATTGTTCCACTTCTTACAGCAGTAGTTAGACAGTGCGTACAAGATGTTTGCTAAAAATGACGAGAGTTTTCCTTTTAGAAGAAATTTTATTTTTTAGTCTAAATCAGAACTGCATCTCTCAAAATTGCCGTCGTTAGATATTAACCAGCACTTCCTTCAATCCCCAAAATACTTCTGGAATTCAATCTTTGAGATAGGTTTTAACTCATTGAGTAATGCATTTTTAATATCATCTTTACTTGAAAATCGTAAGCGCATTAAAATTCTCTTTATTTTTGTAAACACTAAAAAGTTCCAAGGTACTATAAAATAAAACAGATGCATCATGGTGATACAAAAGCCATGAATTGTTTCGCCCTTAACCCGGTCGTTTTTTTTAAATTGTCGGATACAATAAGCTTAAAACTTGTAGATATTACTTCTAATTGATCCTTCAACTTTGCAGAAGGAACTCATGCCATTAAACTAAAAAACACGGTGAGCATATTCGACCAAACTTGTCAAGCTTTTCGATCGTTGCAGCTGAGAATTAACTTTAACGATTGAACATTAGTTTCGACATCATATCCGTAAACTCATGTTTCATCATCTGTTATAACATGGTCCAATAAATCTGCATCATCGTTGACTACATTTGGCGACTGTTAAGCAACTTCCACGTGCCACTATTTTTGTTCGATTCAACAATAATTTTGGAACAAATGCGACTGTCACACTTTTCATACCCTAAAAAATTCGAAAAAAAAATCAATCCTTGAGCCAACTGATATTAAGAGGTAACATTACTCTAGAGACCCCCTTTTTCATGATTTTTCGTATGTGAATAAATTTAAAAAAACACCAAATCCGTTTATGGTAGTATATTGTATAACTCAAAAAGTACACAAGAAATATTTTTTCCCCAAAATGGCGGCTACAGGACTCCATATTGGGCCGTTGTGTGATCCACCTTTAATAAGTTACCGGTAACTTTTCTCTCGAATGGTTGCTCCTAGAATAAAAAACTAAATTTTTTCTTGAAATGCATACTAATAGCTAGTGAGGTACGCAGGAGATACTTTTAAAACTAATTTTTAACAAAATGGCGCTGTTTTGAAGAAAAAAATCGATTTTTGAAAAAAAAAATAGCTGTAAATTGTTTATAAAATTAAAAATAAACAATCAATCAAAAAATTCCTACGTACTTCACGTAAAACGTAGCAACATATATATTTTAACTCGTATTGGCGATAGCGGGATTCCACTAAGAAGCTCCATCAAAATTATTTCCACGAGCCACCACTGCCCTTGCAGTAATCCAGGCCAAAGCTATTTAGTAGGACACCATACACACCACAGTCACACTATCCTCTACTGAACCATAGCTGCCTCGGTACGCACTGTACAAGCTCGTGTTGGATAAACATTGGCCAATACAGGTATACGTCGGTATAAATCTTTCCATCGTTTTGCGTGCGAGCTACTCAGATGGACGATAATGAGTACCATAAATTGGACAATATGGTTAAGTAAGTTTGGCACACAAAACGTAAATTTCAGAAATAAATTTCCAATACTTCGAGAAGTTGTTCCGGTGAAAATTTTTGCTTGGTAATTTGCGAAAGTAAATAAAACATGATGTTAAAATTCCAAAGAAATTTTACAGTTAAACTAACATATATATTTATTGAAACTTCTGTACCTCTAAAAAACACTCCGTGTATTTTATTTAAAAATTGATATAAAATTACAAATTATAGCTGGTCATATTGTTCTTGAGCCTTAAACTTCAAGTGCGAAAATTCCTTTTTTTTCTTGACTTCATGCAGTAATGGCAGTAATTAATCCTGTTTCAGTAATATTTCATTTTCCTATGATAGTAACGACTGGAATTTATTTATAAGTTTGATTTTTTTGGGGGAACAATTATTTCTGCTATTTTGTTTTTATTCGGAAGTAAAGCTAAATCGTATTTTGACGAGGAAAATACAAAAATGTTTTTTTAGGATGCTGAATTTGAATTTCAATTTTTTCCATCTCGTAAAAGTAATGCGTTCAAAGAAAATTGCTAAAACTCACCTAAACACGCAGTTTTTGTCAGTTATTTATTTATAGTTTGAAAATTACCGACGCAAAAACTAATTGAACAGATTGATCCTATTCCAGCCATTGAACGAACGTATTGATTAATTTTAGAATTTTTCAAAACGCCTCTCGGCACAAGAAATGAGGATTAGTAACAGCGTCTGTTAGAAATTGAAATTCAGCACGTTCTAGCGTCTAAATTGACTAAATTGACATAGAAAATTTAATGCAATTTACTTTTGTCTTGGAACATTTTCTCTAAAAATACGTGGTTTTCATGTTATAAAAATAGAACTGAAAAAAACTAAATTAATGTTGGTTTTTCGTAATTTCTTCAGAATGCATCATTTTACAAGATACGAAAATAAAAACTATGTGTTTCAGCACAACAAAAATCATTAAGCATGAAAACAAAAATTGTTTCTAAATAATATTTTTTGGGATTGCTTTTTCTGAACAAAATTTCTGGTATCAAAGATAAGAATTTCCATGGTCATGGTATGTTTTTGTCAAAGCGCAGAAACAATATTAAACCTGCTTTTTAAAGTTGTTGCAGTAAGGTGATAAGCTTTCGTCAAAAGTAAAACATTCTGAAAATGGAATGAATGAATTGCAGATGTGTTAAAAAAAATAAAGTAGCAAAGTATTAAAGATTGGTGTTAATACTAATAGGAACCAGAAAATGGCGGACCACAAAATTTGAAATACATTTGAGTACGTGTGCAAACGAAAAATATTTATACTTAACAAATTATGTGCCTCAGGATGTGTTATGATGTGTGAATGGGATGTACTCGTCAACTTGCATGGTTTCCATGAGAACGATTTAATGCACACAAACTCACTTACATGCGAACATTCTGTCACATATGCTGTCTCAAAGCTACAAACAATACTTTCTTGAAAAGAGAAAAGGTCCTGATCTGCACAAGAACTCGTCCAAGCGCAATAGTCGAGATGAGGCGTATGCCAAAGGAGGAATTATCTCGTTTCACTTATCAAAAGAACGTTACACTGACACCACGTTCACCCCAAGACGTTATCCTGAATAAGAAATTAATTGGAATGTGTGTGGGATGTAAGGATAGTGAAACGTTGAAGACAGACATGTCTAAATTTATACAGACATACGACCGTATGTGCTCAATGCTACGACCAGCATTCAATGAAAGTCAATCTCTAGCAAACATGACTTTATTTCAGATTAAAGCAGAATACGGTTCCAGGAACAGCTTCGCCAATGTAATTAAAACGTTAATAGGATTGTACATGGAAATGCAAACATTTTCTCTAAATTGAATTTCTGTTGTGATGTGACAATTCCCTCGTATCCTTGAACAAGTTACCTGAAACATAGTATGAGGATGAGGTCTTTGGACGACTTTGTTTCACTCAAAGTTACGCTGACAAACATGACATCCAAAAATAAAGAAATATTCAAACACCGTCTGCTTAATTAAAACAAATTCCTTGCAATTCATCTGTTCTAATCTGAATTTCAACAAGAAAAATTATTCCACAAACATGCCATCGGTAGGTAATCAGCAAATAGGATTTTCTTCGAGCTGAAAGTTTCCTATTTGTTTCTTTCTTGTTGAATTCCATTGAATCGATTCAGTTCAATTGTTCGTGCCATTTAATCAATCATTCATTTTAATGAAAAGGAAAAGCGGAGTAATAAGTATTTTCGTTCGTTCCGTCCACATTCTGGCATAGTCACTATCATCGTACTCATCATCGTCATTATCAGTGGTATCCTTTTCGAACCAGACTACATTCGTTCTGATAACGACAATATTATAATTTGGGCGCTTATGGAGCGTACAATGCGTCCATGAACATGAACGAAAATTGTTTCAGGGATATTCCGGATAATTCAATCATTTATAAGCAGTCGAAAGGACTCAACAGTTCCATCTTTTGTTATTGAGCTTCGTAAAGTCTGTGCGGAAAGAATTGTTTGCGATTTGGTGAAAATTTTGCTAGTATGGATCATTTCATCAATGATATGTATAACGCATGACAGAAATTACCTTAAAGATCATGATGGCTGTTAATAATTTTTTATTTTTTATTTTTAACTTCCCAGTATATGGGAAGTTCTTGTAATCGCCTCGAAAATCGAAATTGAAGTTTTCAACATTTCTTTACGTTTTGAGGTCTATAGAGTATATATAAAGTGTTTTTAGAAAGGGAGATGTATGTGTGTGTGTGTGTGTACGTACGTTCGTTCGTGGACACTTTTTTCTACGAGCATAACTCACGTAAACTAAGTTGTATCGACTTCGGTCGGGGGAGTTTGCTGTTTTGCCCGTTTGAAGGTCATTTCTGTCTTGCGTTATATTTCGCGAACCAAACATACGATTTGTATAGTCAAGGTGTCAATCGACGCCTATTATCATTTGGGCAAATCTATCAAATTTTGAAAAAATAGTTGGAGCTGTTTTTTAATTTAAAAAAGAAGTGCAAAAACTTAAAATACGACCCGAAACCCCCCGCACTCCACAAGTTGGTCCGCGTAAGGATTGATTCAGATCCTCATCCCAGCAAAGGCCTCATTGATGGAATATTGATGCACACTCCCTAAGGAAATCATACCATTAATTTTAGCTGATTCCGCCTTCTGTAATGAGTTATTATCAGTATTATTAATAAGAATAATATTATTGTCGTGTTATTATTATTATTATTTTTATATTATATTTTGTATTAAATAACTTCAATATTTATGCACGTACATATTACTGGAAATTAGTTCACGTAAACCTTTAGAATCGCACGTCGCGGCTTATATGAAATCATGTCTGAATCTTAATGGTAAATTTGGAAACATCTTTCCTGATTGAATTTTATAAATGTGTAACTTTTTTTTTTCTTTTGGCACAAACTCCATCCGATTCTATTTTGTTTTTTCACTTGCAGTCCGAAAACTTCATCACGTCCTAAGATGCAAATTGATATTCTAGGCTTATTGTATTTTCAATGATGATTCCTTTATTCCACTACCAACAGCTGTTTCAACCATTATTATTAACTTCATCCGATTCTTAATGCTGATGCGATGAGGGAGATGATTAAAAGAGCGACTCCGGAGACAATACAATAACAACTCATAATTAAATTTTGAAGCGATTAAAGACAAGTGGCGAAGAAGACAACCCACAAACTCGAGTGAGCAATGGTATATTGCCTATTAATTAGTCAACTGTATTAGCAGTTCATTAATTGCCAGAAGCAAATATGAAAAATTTTGTATTTTGTCACATTGTTTGTCACCATCAAATTGTTCATGCTGTACAAATTAGGGTTTTTTTTCTTAAGGATGCAGTCTGGATTTAATGTTTGCCATTTCCACAACTTTTTTTATCGAAATATTAATTAGAATGTTTTGAAACTTTTATATAATAAAAACTTAATCTTGTATTTGAATTTTTTTCTAACTATGGGGACGAAATGGCGGCCATACTGGCGCCTTATTAAAATCTGGTTGAAATGATTTTTCAACTCAGATAAGTCTGAAACAAAACAACCCGCGAGGTGCAACCCTTGAGGTCCACACGGTCAACTTCCCAGTAATATCTACATTAATATTAAAAATATTAAACACAATAATAATTATGAAAACAAAACTACTTTAAATAATAATAATGTACCTCTTATAATAGTAATTAGAATGAATTAAATAATGTTAATCGGATCATCTATGGGAGCGTCCATTGATTAAGTAAGAATTTTGGTGGATGAGGGACGATGAATGCAGTTTTCGTTATTACGTCCATTGAAGAAATTTTATCGCGTGGTGGCCATTTTGAATAGTTGCGTTGCGTTGTTTATATTTTTTCACGATTTTACATCAATGAGACTTATAATTATTTTTTATTTTCAGTTGATCTTGAAAAACATGGAATATACAGTCAAAAATAAGTTCAATTCAATGTAAAAAGTAAAATGTATTACGAATGATGATGGAGAAAGTAATTGAAATCTTACGATTACTAAAGAATAAATCTACTAAAAACTACAATTTTTTTATTTGATGAAAGCTTTTTAAAGCATATGATCTTGCAAAGCACCAACTGCAAAATATTTTACTATTCGAAGCGTTGATTACGACAAATGCAAATTTAATTGAAATTTTGTTGGTTTTCAAAAATACGCAGTTTTTTTATTAAAACTAAATCACCTTGAAAATTATTAAAAATCTGCTCAAATTATGCAAAAGCTTGGATTGAATTCACATCAATTTTCTTAGAATAAAACATATAAAGTAATATCATTCGTATGATCCCTCTATACATGATAACTTTGATTTTATATTTAAAGTTTTCGATTTTTTTATAATCATGTAAAATGGTTTTGCTGGTTTCAAAAACTGATAAGAATGTATAAATTTCATAAACATTCATTACTGTACAGTGCAAATCAGGTTAAAAAATTATTTTTTATGAAAACATCTTAATTTTTCGCATTTTCTTTTATTAAATGAGATATAGTGAATAACAGAAATGACCATGCTGACTGTTAATAATTTTTTATTTTTTATTTAATTTTTTTCGTAGTCATGAGAAAAAGTTTTGATGGTGCCTTCACAAACATTCTTTGGAATATATAAATTTTATAAATTATGTTCCGCAAATCAGGTGAAAAATTTGTTGTCTATGAAAAAACTTAAGTTTTTGCGCTTCTTTTAATGAATTAAAAAACGGCTCCAACAATTTTTTTTCAAAATTTCATAGAATCGCAAAAATGTTAATACGCGTCGATTGACACCCTAACGACGCAAATTTCATGTTTGGTTCGCGAGATATAGCGCTTGACAGAAAGACCTTCAAAGGGTCAAAACAACATACCCCCATGACCGAAGTATCCCAAAAACTAATCAGCTATTGAAATTGCAAAGACGCTTCGATTGCAACCTCAACAAAGTTTGCTTTGTTTACGTGAGTTATGCTCGTATGAAAAACGGTCCACGAACCTACGTACGTACGTATACACACACATATATGTATACATCTCTCTTTCTAAAAACACTTTATAGACCTCAAAATATAAAGAAATGTTGAAAATTTCAATTGCGATTTTCGAGGCGATTACAAGAACTTCCCAAATACTGGGAAGTTAAAAATCCGACTGCATTTGGAAATTTGAAAAATTGATTATAGTCCGAACCAGAACTGAAAATTTTCGGTGAACAAAAATAAAGTGACGAGCTTTCCAACTAAAATTGTTTTAAAAAAAAGGACAAAAACTTATAGAAAATTCTGGTTCCAGTTCAGACTAAAACTGTATATGTCGCAAATAATCACTAAAAATTGCAGCCCATTTGGTAGATTTTTCAAAATCGTGTCAACCAGATCAAATTTGAGATTTGAGAAAAACGCGTTAAAAGCAGAAACACCTGCAGAACGCACTCACACACGCTCTTTTGTATCTTGGAATTATCAAATTAAAAACTAGAAATTTGTTATTATTTCTTATAAAAAGACAACGGGAAAGTGAGTCAGTTTTGGGAGTAAGAGTTTGCACTAGTTGTAAGTAATAAAAAGTGGCAGAGTTAACAACACACTGTTGAAAAATGTTAGACGTGAAGTATTTGTAAACATTTCAGTACGGTTAACTCAGTAACATTGCTTAGTGTTCCGTGTAATGACAATAAAAATAAAGTGAGCAAGAATCTCTTTGTTCTGGAGTATTTATTGTACACATGAATGGATTTTGGGAAATAAGGCTGAGCATGACGCGAATTATACACTATCAGAAGATAAGACGACTTTTGAAAAATGCAATGGATCCGAGCCAATATCAGGAGTTAGAATAGAACCGGCTACGAAATCAGAAAAAAATCAATATTGAAGTTCAATATGTTGAAATCTTTGAGATATGAGTACGGTATCGGACCGCATCACTGGTAGGTTTAAAGTGGTTACTAGAAGATGAAGTTGTTGACTAGACTAGGAGGTTCTAACCCATGATAAACTGACTAATATAGAATAGCGACGTAAGCGTATATACGAACCAATTGACAGTCGTTATATTTCGCGGATACAAATAATAAAATAGTTGAAATATAACGAGCTTAACCCATCAACAAGCCTAACCGTGGTCGTGCTGTCTGGTGTCGGATGGTGAATGACAGCTCCTGAAGAAGATGCCATCCGACACCCCGAAACCACGCTTCCCATTAAGTTAATGATGAACCAGCATAAAATCTGGAACCTAAGAACCCCCATTAATGTGCAATAATGTGTTAGTGAGCTGCTAACCAAAAGCACACTAGAAGACGAAGTTGTTGACTAGAATAGGAGGTTCTAACCTATGATAAACTAACTTATATAGTACTTAAATATTTGCATTCATGTTTCTAGAGTTTTTGGCGATTTTAATCAAATTAATTTAATCCCTTTCAATCAATCAATCAAACTCACTTTTAATCCCCTTGAAAAAATCGACCATGGACCATCGATTGAGTGCGGAAGTACATATTACGTTTATGCGAATTATTGACGAATATAAACTTTAAAGATCGCAAAATAACATATTTCAAATTTACGAGTTACAGGAAATCGATCGAATATTTTTCTGAGAGTTGCTTCACAAGACATTCGGTATTATTACAAAAGATTCATTGATGGAACGAATATTCTGTAGATTGGGAAGACGACACGAAAGTCTACCCATTCGTATTAATACAGTCTAAGCGTCCAAATTTTGACGTAAACCGTGCATTTTGGGTAGGCAGAATTTTTTAATGCAATACGTGGGCAATGGAAAAGATATCTTAATCCAAGTTTCTGGAGTCGCAGCCTCCATGCTCTGGGCTCCACCTTGAAAACAAACAAAAAGTGGGGCACCCCTATATCTCCGAAACCATGGCCTCCACAAGAAAGTTGTTTATGGCAAACTTGCAAGTCGTCCATACATCACTTCCACGTGGCATCAATAATTAAAAAGTTATAGGCTTAAAACGACATCCAAAAAGGGGGGAACATCTTTCGAGCGACAAAATTCTATTGTTTTCACTTTAACCCCAAAACATATGGAGAATAACTTTTAGGCAATTTTGTTGCAAGTCATTTGCGTTATTGATTGTTTTGATCGCTGTACACTGGCGGGAGCTATTGCATCCCAAAAGTGGAAAACTCACGTGAAAATCGCATTGTTAGGCCAAATAAACTCACTGAGCATTTAAGTGGGTAGAAAGTTTTTAATTGCAATGAATAGCATGCCTTTATGTGAGCTTAAATTTAAGTTTCCGGGGTCGCAGCTCCAATCCCCTTGGCGCCATCTTGAGAACAAAAAAAGTGGGACGGCCCCATATCTTGGAAACCCCCGCTCCCACAAAAAAGTTTAATATGACAAACTTGTGTAAAATTCAATTTGAAGTAGGTTGTAGATACATCATTTTCTTCTTAAATTTAAGCTGCCAGTAAGGTATACCACACAATGCACTAAAAATTTCGCAACGGGGGTTTGCCATCAAAAGCCGATTATTTGACCTAAAAACAGGTTTTTCACGCGACTTTCTCCCCTTTGGGATGGAATAACTCCGGTTAATGTTCAGTGATTGCAGCAATCAATACCGCAAACGATTTGTAACAAAATTATCTAAGAAAAGTATGCAAACGTGTTTCGCGTTAAACGTGAAATTAAAAAAGTTGTGGCGCCCCCATTTTGTGTGTGGTTTTTGGCTTGTAACATTTTTATTATTGACCCAATGTAAAAGTTATTTATGAACAAATTGCTAAACATTTTATTCTACGTAAGTTTGCCATACCCAACTTTCTTGTGGGAGCCACGGTTTTGGAGATATGAGGGTGCCCAAACTTCTTTTATTTTTAAGATGGAGGCAAAAGGACAAGAGCTGCGACACCAGAAACTTGAACTTAAGCTACAGTGGCGGACATAACTATAAGTTCATTCACAAAATTGCACTTAAAATGTGGATGCAAGTTTGAATGCTTTCTTATTTTGTGCGTACTGTAAAAGACATTTCTAAGAAATGCTGTTATGTCATAACCTTGATTTCTTCTGCTTATAATTTACTCAGTCAGAACATTTCATGCATTTCAAGCGGACATATTTATACGTTCAGTAAATAAGAAAGTTCTGTTTGTGAAATTTGGAAGAATTAAGTGGAAATTTTTGAAGTAAGTGAATTAATTACACTGAGAGGAACCCGTTTTTCTACATAAATTAAAATTACCGTTTTCCATAGAAAAATGCCACGAGGAATGGTATTATCGATGGAAGAAAGGGCGAAAATTGATGCCTACAAAGGAAACTGTTTCTTCAAGCGGGAAAGTGCAAGAAGGCTTAATAGATCTGTACGTGTAATTAATAATTATATGAAATTGAAAGAAAGGTACAACGCTTCGAGACGAACAGGCAGAAAACCTACCATAAGTGAACGTCAAAAACGGCTAATACGGCAGAAAGCCATAAACAAAAGTATGAATGCGTCTCAAGTTCGAGCAGATTTAGACTTGCCTGTAACGGTGCGGCACGTAAGAAGAATTCTGAGTAGCAGCGACAATTTAATATGGACAAAAGGGAAGCCTAAACCACAATTAAAGGAGAGACATAAAAGTACAAGATTACTGTTTGCGGAAACCTACATGTCTTACAAAGATGAGTGGAAAAGGGTTCTTTTCAGTGATGAAAAGAAGTTTAATTTAGACGGAGCGGATGGATTTCAACACTACTGGCACGACCTAAGAAGAGATAAGGAATTACGACTCTCGCGTAATTTCGGTGGTGGTTCGGTTATGGTTTGGGGATGCTTCTGTTACCATGGGCAGCTTCTTTTGGCCCAATATCCACAAGAATGAATTCGAAAAAGTATGTTGAACTTCTCGAAGACTTGCTTATTGATCACGCAGAGTCAATTGTTGGACCAGATTTTGTCTTTCAACAAGACAATGCTGCAATACATGTATCCCGAGAGACAAAAGCTTCGTTCAACTCAAAGGATATACCAGTTTTAGAATGGCCAGCTTGTAGTCCTGACTTGAACCCAATAGAAAATCTATGGGGAATAATATCAAGAAGAGTATATGAAAATGGAAGGTAATTTTCGAGCACAAGACTGCTAAGGGAGCAAATAATAAGAGCGTGGGACGAAATACCAGTAACAATATCACAAACCTTGGTGAATTCAATGCCAAAACGTGTATTTGAAGTAATTAAATCCAAAGGAAGCCACACGAAGTATTAACCTTATCATTTATTAATAAATATGTGCCCCATTTCTGGTGAACTTATAATTATGTCCCCTAATTTAGGAGAGAAAAAATTGAATTTTAATTTTTTAAATTTTGTTTACGGTTGAAATGATTTAATTTCATTTTAATATTGTTACATATATTATTAAGTTTTTTAAGACATCTGTTCGTAATAAATATAATGAATTAGATGTGAATTTTTTTGTGAACTTATAATTATGTCCTCCACTGTATCTATACCATTGCCCACGCATTGCATTAAAAAAATTTGCCTACCAAAAATGCACGGTGAAACTCCCATTTGACTGTACTATATAGAAGGGTGGGTCAAGGGATATCTGTATTTTTACTCGGTATACCTGCTGAAAAGGCTGCCCTTTTCTTTTCGGGTCTATGATCTGAACTCCGATAGTTATACATATAACTAAAGATGAAATGTCCACATTGTTGCGAAATTATTTGATCAAACAGCCATAAGACGAGGATCATAGCGAGGGTGTAAGAGATTTGGTTTAGATTGCTCTGAAATAATTCGAACCCGATAAAGATGGCAAGATTGCTTCAGTTAGAACCAATAGGTATCACTGTTATTCTAATTTTACGGGTTTCATTTTTACTTAACAGTGCCTGTGGAGCCATTACTCTTGGAAGCGTCCGGCCAATGCCTGCCAAAAGAAACTGAAATTGCATGTTACGGAGAGTGGTTTCACTGGCATTTTGCTGCTCTTATCTCAAATTGTGAACAAAAAAAATCAAATTTCCTCATGCTACTTTATTTGTGCTAAAACAATTCAGTACAATATTTGATAATATATTCTTACAATTCATTATAATGTCTCTTAAATCTGGGGCAATGTCTGCATCGGTTCTCGTCAATACCGAAATTGTGATCGGTACACGTTGGTCCTACACACTCGCAACACCCATCATGGAACCATCGATAGCCACTCGCACCGAAACTCTTGCATGAAAGTCTGCACTTATTCAGGGACAAGCAATCATTCAGAAAAATCACTGTGCACTTTTTACTAATTGTTTCAATCTCATTAGTTTCAACATTCAGCGTCGTTTCAACATTCACATGGGTTTCCACTACTTTCCACTTTTCATCGTAGGGCTCGAAAGTCAAAGCACTGAACATGGAGTGAAGTCCTTTCAATTGACCAACATAGGACTGTTGCCGGCCACTTTTGAAATTCGGTCTACGTCGAGGACACATGTCCAGACAATCACAACATCTCGTAAAGTGTGGTCCCAAACACTTGAAGCAATCCTTGCAGCATGTACAATCCATAATTTCGCAACTACACTCATTGTTCACTAAGCATTTCGATATAATTGACGAGCAGAACTGTTTATTGCACGCAATTACTAGAACAGGAGCCAAAAGTGCCACACTCAATAGAATGTGGTAACGTTGCAGGACTCTTCTGTTGTTAGCCATGGTTGCTGAGGTATTCAATTGCTTGTCGTTTTCAGAATGGCTTGTTTAAAGTGGAATTAGTTTTTGATAAGGGTATTAAAATCAAATGTTAGGATCTTTTTGAAAATAAAGATCACTGATGCAAAAGGGTCCTTTTCGTGGTGCTACAGGTAGATTTCATGAATCATTTTAGTAAAGTAAAAGGATTTACCACCCTCTTTACAGTATGAACGCACCATAAATTTCCATAGGGATATAATTATTGATCATCGTAGAAAATATACCGTTTTAAGCTAGCTAAGTAGCTTTTGCAATATTTTATAAATAGGAAAAGCATTTTGTCGTTAGTTTAATTGCTGCTAATCTTTATTGTAATTACAGTCCTCAATTTTTTCTAGGCCAAACTGCTAAAATCTTAAATTTTTGGATCATTTTCAAAAAAAATTTACTAGCATATTATTCTATATCTATATCTACAATTGAAATAAATTGGAAATCGAATCTTTGATATTAAAAAAATTTATATATATATATATAGTTAAGTATATAAGTATAGTTAAGTAGTCCATTTAAACGCGTTTGATTCATCCAGTTTTTAGAAATCGTTTGCAACAAAGTTTTAGTGGTCGGAAAAATCTGATTTTCATTTTTATCGATTTGGCACAATAGTTTGAACTTTTTTAAACAGTTTTCAAATGTTTGAACTGCCATTTTCGATCTTTAATCACTTTTGCTGTGAGAGCAGTGATAGATACAAATTTTTGGGCAGTCACTGTAGGAAATTACTTGTTCTATAAAAACTTCAAGAGCATAGATTCGTCTAGCATTGTTTAGACGCTATGAGTGTTCTTGTAGTAACACGCAACTCGCCATGCTAGTTAATAATTCAAAAAAAAATTCCTGAAATTTCTTTAAAACATCATAAAGTCTTTATATTGTAGTCAGTATATTGCTGCCAAACTATAAAAGATTCTAATTAATTTGTAAATTTTTAAAATATCGAACGATTTTTTTTTTGGAATTGTAATTGTTAGGTATTGCTTTCTAAATAAATAAATAAAATAAAATGCTTTTTATGCCATGAAATATTAACTTTTATTGAGTCCTCAAATTTCACTACAGAATTTTTTTTCAGAATCTGCCTTACTTCTTACATCTTTAACTAGATTCAAAATGGTTCAAAAGCATTCGAATAATTCAATAGTATAATGTTGGTTTTATTAGAAACGGACAATCTTCATTTTGGGACTTTCAATTACAATAGTGTTCGTAATAGCACCCAGTAACAAACACTCAAATCTCAGCATATCTAAATAAATGCAAGATTGAATCAAAAAGCCACAGTATTTTCAACACAAAAGGCAGCAGTGCTCCCTAAACCAACGCATCTTACATTAGAACGAATATATTAACGGATCTGCTTCAAGGCACGGGTGATGGCGGCTATAAAACCTCAATCATTCGCAGCTTTTAATTTCAAATAAAATGCCACGAAACTGAAAATTCATTACTTAATCAGAATCTTTCCCAACGCCAAAAATAAGTAGTGCAGAAGAAAACCTTTTCAATCTTTGCCACCAGCACTACCATCATCATCGTCCTCATCACTATAGTGTGAACACCCAAAAGCCGGAGGAGCCAGAAGTTGTCTGTGCAGAAATCAAAGCAGCCAACTACCAGCTCGTGAAAATCAACATCGCGTTAAACTCGTCATTCGCAAAAAAAGCGAGGACATCCAATACGAAAAAATCCTTTATGCAATAAGCTATTTACTGGAAGACTGAAAGCAGAGAGCAAGAGCTCCTAACCTGGCAACATGAAGAGGATAACCACTCTGCAGGAGATGAGTTGCAAGCATAAAGAAAACCTCCCACCGAACTGAAGGGCTCATCATTTTACGGTTGCTTTAATTAATCTTTAGCGAGGCATGGGACTGACGTTTTTTTAGCAGCTCTTTGAAATGCAAACTGGCTTCCAAGTTCTGGCGAATAACTAAGGCATGGTTAGCTACCAGCACCCTGACATCGACGCTATACTCATTTCTCTTTTAATTATTACATCCAAGGATTCAAAGCAAACTCAACTAATTCAATCCAGAGTTGTAAGCTTCACTTCAACATCGCTTAATCGTATAGTCAGTAAATGCTTCCAACATCAACGGTGTCAATTCTTTCGCTTCGATAAGAATTATCCTTTTTTCAACGTGTCGTTCGCTTTTCTCTTTCAATTACGGTCAGGATTTACGCTGTTTTATTTGAATGCAACGATTCAAATTGTGGAATTTGAATCGTTGAATGTGAAGATGAGAATAAGCTTTTGCCAACGATGAGATGAGATCGAGTGATTACGAAAAATTTTGCGGAAGAAAATCCATAAAGAATTTACCACAAAGCAAGATTTATGGTATACCAAAAATTCTAACTAAGTAGAGAGTGTTTTTAAAGAGGTATAGAACTTCTAATAGAGACACTTGTCATCAAAACTGTCAAATTTTGCTGTCATTTTGATATTATGCTATTCACTTTGGACAATTACTATGCATTCGGGTGGTAGGAATAACGTCTCAAAATAGTGAACATTTATTTCGAAAATATTCGTTTCGCACCCCCACTTATAGAATACTTCATTCAATTTATGGTGCTCACAATTCATCTGATCAGATCATACGCTTAACAATGGAAAGATTTATCTCCACGTTTACCCTAATAGACAAAGTTCGTCAAACACGAGCTCAAACAGTGCGTATCGAGGAAATTATCGCTGCATGCCTGAGCATCCAAATTCATCGATTCGATGGCGTTCTCAACAATTTGTATCATCGATTCGATGCCTTTCTCAACAATTTGTATCTGTCTTGGAATAAATCCCTATAAAATCCAACTGGTGCAACAATTGAAGCTATTGCGCCATCGTTTACGTCGTATGTTTGGTCGATGGGCTGAGAATGAGTTGGAAATTGAACCGGATTTTTATCATCAAATCGTTTTCAGCAATGAGGCTCATTTCTGGCTTAATGGGTTCGTAAATAAGCTAAATTGCCATTTTTAGTGCAAGGATAACACTTAAGAGATTTTCAAAACCCTGCTACATCCCAAAAAACTCTGTATGGTTTGCATGCCGGGGGCATATTAAGTCCTTTCTTTTTCAAATCTGAAGAATAAACCAACGTTACCGTCAATGGCGATCACTACTGGCAAATAATTCGTCATTTTTTGATTCCCAACATCAATACCAATCGTCTGAGAAAAAATTCCAACAGGATGGAACAACATACCATAAAGCGCGTAAAAAATATTACTTAATTGGGCCGAATCTTCAATGAAGGAATCATCTTCAAAAAAATTGACCTGTGAAATGGCCGCCCATATCACGGAATTTGATTCTTTTAGACTGCTTTTTGTGGTGATATGTCAAATAAATTCCCTATGCGAATAAAACAGCAACTTTTGATGACTTTGTAGTCATAGACGCGTCATTGACGAAATAATATAGTAAATGCCATAAAATTTTCAAGCTAATAAAGTCAATAAACTGGGCATTTCAATAATTAATTTTTGGCTTATAGGTTTAAAAAATTCTATGCTTCTAAGAAACAATCAATGATCAGATTTCCTTTGCTTATTCAACCTTATTGAACACTATAATGCTTTTTCAAGGTACGAATAAGCCAAGTTTCGACTGGATTTTTTTTTTATTTGTCAGTGCACTCAATTTTGCTATATAAGGTTTGTTTCTTTAGCTCAGATCAGATTAACGGGTCTATTACGACACTTGATTCAAGTGACAAAGTCGACTCACACAAATGGTCGAGTAATTCGAAAGTGGCTACTACAACACTCGAATATATTCACTCGACAGACCAAAACAATGCTGCCATACTAAACATTAAAAATCATATACTATTTTGAATGTGCAGCAAACTTCATTGCGTTTAGAATCTATTTGACAGATTGTCGGCACACGTAGTAGCTGTCGAAATTCAAAATTCAAATATTTCAAAATGATGAGCTGCATCGATATGTTTTTTGACGACGAGGAAGATGTGTATGCACCAAAGGTAACAAGGAAGATGCTACGTGATCGCGCAAATCCTTTGAATATTCCTGAAAATCAGTAAGTAAATGATTTAAAATAAATGGAACACCTTCCTAATTCATGAATATTAGATTTATACAAAATTTCAGATTGAATAAGGATGCATTTGTGTATGTCCTCAATGAACTGGCGAGCAAGTTTAAAGGCCGAATTCAATCTAATGGAATACCTCCAATTTTGAAAGTGGTAGCCGCTTTGACGTTTTTTGCGGAAGGATGTTACCAAAAAGGAGTTGGTAGTGACTTCGAGTTAGGAATGGCGCAGCCAACCATTTCGATTGTGCTGAGCATCCGCATATTGCGATTCTCCATCGCAGCACGTTTTTTCAACAAAATGAATTGTTGGTCTTTTATCTGCTTCATTTTCTTCAACATCAGAACACTGTTGCTGGTGTGTTTCTCTATTTTTTGGAGCGTATCGTCGATAGATTTCTGTACATGAGTTTGCCGATGAAACAAACTGATGCGGCTAATTTTGCTGCTGCCAGGTCTCGCACGTTCTGATGTATTTCCAACAACTGGAACTTTTTCTACAGCTGAAGAACTTGACTGTTGGAAGTCTTCCTCAAAGTTCATCCCTTCTGGATTCACTGCCCTTACAGTATTGACAAGGGCATCCACTGCGGATTCCATCGGAGTGAGCCCAACCGAATCAAATGGACCACCACCCGTGGCCTCGAGCTTCATTTTGTTGGCTATTACCTTGCTCCGCACGTTGGCCTTGTAATCGATCCAAACCTGCAATATAGTTATTGTATTCATTATATATTTTCAGGATCTATTCGAGTAACTACCTTCTTCCATTCAGTTTCTGTTCGGAACGGCGGGCCCAAACTGTTGACGACTGCCGCCGTTTCTTCCCAAATCGTTTTCACATCATTCTTCGTTTTTCCGAAGCATATGCCGCCTTTTGCCACTTCCGGATGCTGCTCCATCTGCCGAATCAGCCGCTCAAATTGGGCCACATTTGTCTTCTTGACACTATTTGGGGAAAATGCGTTTAATTTATTTACAAATTGATTAATTTCCACGCTTCTTACCTCTTTTTTCAGTTCGCCTCTATTGCTTCTCACTTGTAATGTACTGCTCGATTAATTTTGACGTTTTCTCGACTGAAGTTTGTCACATTCGACAGTCATAATGGGCCATACGTTCTCACTCACATTTGTAACGAAAATATTCGACTTTCACTCAGTCATTCGAGTGGCGTGATACCAAAACGCTCGAGACACGTTCGACTTTTACTCGAGTCGAGTGTCGTAATAGACCCGTAAATACACATGTGTAAAAAGATTTTAGGGTTTTCAGACACGAGGAGGTAAAAATTTAGTGTTTTCAATCCATTAAATGATTTTGGCATGCTCGTCTCAGAATTTTTTTTCGAAAAGACTTTACTTATTTATGCAGTACTATGTTAAAACCGCCTATTTAATCTTTTTAATGTTTTTAGATAAGTTTATGCAAATCGTATCTGTTGTTATTTGATGTCAACTTTAAATTTCGTTCTATACTGACTCCACTCAAGAGTTATTGTCCCGGTCATTCGATCCACTCTTATAAGAGTGCTTCAAATATATAACGAGAGCGTCGGTGGCTATGCAATATCATACCAATATAACGAATTAGTTCCTATATTTTAATTATTAAAAACATGTCTCAAAAGGCTTATTCGATCAGTCAAATAATTCCAGCACTGTAAGAATAAAACGAAAAACTTAATAATCAAATTTTATTTCATCAATAAAAAAAGCCAGTCGTTTAATAAGCAATAATTTAAAAAATTGAACTGGATTCGTGTGATTAAAATTCACTAACTATGTAACATTTCAAAATTTTACATTTTGTGATTGCGTTTCCTATAAATTTCCACCCAGAGTACTACACATATGGTATTTACTTTACCCGTTACCTTAATTTACATGCACTTATTACAAAATTCTAAATTTATGAGTCCATTTTTGGTCGATGAATGTTATGTGGGTCACAAGTTGAATCAACCTTCGCGGTGATTAATTGTATTTAAATGCTCCTTTATTTCGCTTTCTGATTGCAGTATCAAATTGAAAAATTCAGTGCTGCAAGGCTCGTAAATTTGTAAATGAATCGCAAATATATATGTATCAAATGTTGATGATGATATATGATCATGAATACCATATGAATGCATTTAATATATAGAGTATGTCCATACATCAATTAAAAATTTTGATTATTTATTTCTTTTTGTTCGTAGTTTCTTTAACATTGAATTTCGGTACTCTATCCTTTCTCGTCAAAATTTTAAAATCATCCACGGACAAATTAGCAACAATACAGTCAACTTTCTTTTTGATCACGCCAATAATCAGGCCAATATTTTGACCAGTTATGTTATTTTTTTGGCCAAGAACATTCAGAATGGGAGCCTCTTCTGATTCGGTGAACCTACGAAAAAATTTGTTTTTCAGGAAAGAACTCATTCAAAAATAAATGCAGTACAAACTTGAAAATATTTTCTATTCCAATTAGCAGTTTTTTGTGTTTTGCATCCATAATAGTCTTCTCTTGGAGGGCATTCTCACAGTTCTTCTTAGCCGTTGCTTTCTCTGACTCCAGATGTGGAATGGATTCGGTTTCACCTTTGAAGGCAGTTTCTTTTTTATGTTCAGTCTCGAACTCTGTAATTGATAGATTTTTGGGAAGCTCAAACTCGAATAAGGATCATAATATACAATTTAAATTGTTATGTATTTATTTCATGTGTTATTTATTTATATTAATATCCAATAAGCAGAGAGCGGCTCAAATTAAATCAATTCCAATAACAAAAACAATTCCAAATAAAATCCTAGACGAATCTATAACAGGTCATCAAAATACGACAATATTGTGTCATTTTTCAAGAAGGGCAACGAATTATATTTTGAGTTATCAAATTTTCCACCAACCCAATTACGTTGAATTTTATTGAGCACCAAAGGTCAAGGATTTATGCATAGAATTTACTGTTTTGGTCAATATAACCAATTCAACTGCAGATTTTCAAGTAATCTGGAAAAGTTAGGGTCCCATTAACGAGAAAAATGTGTTTACCGCTCCAGTTGTAAACACATTTTTCTTTCAATAAATATGGATATGAAAATCAAATAAGTCGGCTTTACCCTGAATACAGCCTCAACGATGGATATCAGGGAAGTTTGCGACAGAAAAATCATTATTCAAGTATCTGCATTTCTCGAAAGGAGCATGTAATTTTATATTCAAATTAACTCATATTTAAACCAAATCAGCATCTCTCAATTTTCGTGTTCACTCACCAATATCATCCATATATTTTTGCACGACTCCATTAAGGACCTCAACTTCACTGCTCAGCTCGTTCACGTAATTAAATATAGCAAAATTCTCCTCTTCTTGATGAGTGTATTGACGTGATAGTTTGTCAATTTCCACCACTCCGGTCAATTCCTAGATGAATGCAAATTTATTGTAAAATAATCCGTGAAAACCAGTTGATATTATAAAAAAATTGTTGACAATATACGAATATCAATTATTTTTTCATCAACTTTTTAATTATAATTTTTGAAAAATTGATGAGAAAATAATTTGTGAGGAAAATTCTTTCATTCTTCATTCTTCTTCCAAACAAACGATAGTATAGATCAAATATAATAAATAAAACAAGCCGCGAGGTGCGACCCTTGAGGTCCACACGGCCAACTTCCCAGTAATATCTAGATAAACATTAAAAATATTAAACACAATAATAATTTAGAAAATAGTACTACTTTAAATAATAATAATGAGAGGTATTCATAGCATTAACAGGAATGAGTTAATATTAATCATATCATCTATGGGAGCATCCATTGATTACGCAAGGCTTTTGGTGGATGGGTGATAATGATTGATTACCACAAATGCAAATTTGATTGAAATTTTGATGGTTTTCAAAATTTAAGCCGCTTATTTTTATGAAAAGACTGCAAAAACTATTAAAAATCTGCTCAGATTATCCAAACATTTTAAAACTTTGATTGACTTTACAACAAAGTCTTTAGAATAAAAGATATAAGGTAATATCATTCGGAAGAACCCTTTTCATATGAAAACTTTGAATGGTTTTTTATTTTTAATTGAATGTATAAATTTTATAAATATTTATTACTGTGTTGTGCAAATCAGGTAAAAAAAAAATTTTTATGAAAAAACCCTAAGTTTTTGCATTTTCTTCTATTAAATTAAAACAACCGTTGAAACGGATTTTTATAATGTTAAAATAATCAAAAATATGTTAAAACACGTCGATTGCACCTTAATGATGCAAATATTACATCTGGTTCGTGAGATATAGTGAATGGAAGAAATGACCTTGAAGATCATGATGACTGTTAATTGTTTTTCATTTTTTGTTTAATGTTTCTTGTCATCATGAGAAAAAGTTTTGATGACATTTTTTTAAACATTGCTTGAAGTACATAAATTTTATAAAAATTCAATACTGTCTTCCGCAAATCAGGTTAAAAGTTTATTGTTTATTAAAAACCTAATTTTTTGCACTTTTTTTTCTTAAATTAAAAAATGTCTTCAACGATTTTTTTCAAAATTTGATAGATTCACACAAATGTTAATACGCGCCGATTGAAACCCTAACCATGTAAATCGTAGCATGGTTCGCGAGATATAACGCATGACAGAAATGACCTTGAAAATCAGGATGCCTGTTAATGATTTTTTATTCAATTTTTTACGTAATCATGAAAAAAAATTTGATGTTGTTTTTACAAACACTGCTTGAAGTATATAAATTTTATAAAAATTGAATACTGTCTTTCAATAATCAGGTTAAAAATTTATTGTTTATAAAAAACCCTAATATTTAGCACATTTTTTTCTTAAATTAAAAAACGGCTCCAACGATTTTTTTGAAAATTTGATAGATTTGCACAAATGCTAATACGCGTCGAGTGACACCTTAACCATGCAAATCGTATTTTTGGTTCGCGAGATATAACGCATGACCGAAATGACCTTCAAATGGTCTGTTGTACCACTGTTTAGTACAATGTTACTGACAACAAAATTCTAAATACTCACTATTTCAACAATGAAACACAAATTATTGCTCACATATCTATCCTAACTTCTACCAATATACGACATTAGATTACCAACCATATTATACATACAAGGAGAAGCCACGGTTTCGACCTCGCAGATCTGGATGAAATTTGGCACATAAGTAGAAGATGTCAAGGAGATTCGATCCTTAAAATATTAGACCGCAAACTCCCCCCCCCCCCCGGTTTTGAGAAAAACGCTTCTAAAGTTTTTCGTGTCGCTTATAGATTAGTAAGTTTTTGCACCTGATAGAAACGATGCAGTATATGAAGCAGCACCACTAGCTCACGATCATGAGGTCGTGTGTTCGATCCCCGACCGGTATTGTTTTTTTTTAACAATTGTTCAACTACAAATACATTTCATCTTAGAAATCAGCAAATTGTTCGATCATTTAGATTTGTAAATTATACTTAAAACTCATTGCTGAACGGATCGATAATTAAAAACTGTTATAATCGGAGCAATATCATAGTTGACGGTAGGATCATCCGTTGTTCCTAAAATCAAGCCTGCGGCCTCTACGTGTCTCATAACCAATTTGACGGAAAGCAATAATAGACCAGGGCGGATCTGTAGAAAAACAACTAAATTTGGTCGTTGAGAGGGGGCACGGTGATTTTTGCAGGAAAAGTTAGGGAATACCTCGTATAACAATAATTGATTTATGCTCCCTCTCAAAAAAGTCGGGAACATTAGAAAAAAAAATCGAAATGTTTAAAAATTTGAAAAAAAAATCGTGTTTTTTCAGCTTGTCTCACTTCTAACTTGAAAACGGTTCATTTTAGGTCAAAGTTGAGTGACAATAAAAGTTGCGTAATAAAATTTTCTATAAGATAGGATTAGTAAAAAAATCCTCAAACATTTAACCCTTGCCGCAAATTGCAATAAATATAAAAAAACAGGGGGAAAAAAGCCTTTTTTTATTTAATTTTTTTTTGCCACCTAAAATGCACATAGGACCTTTAAATTTTGGTTGAACAATCTTTACAACATCATAAACCAGCTAACAAATTTTCATCAAAATCGATTCTGTAGATTGGCCATAATAATTGTGCAATCTAAATTTATTTTAAAAAATCAAAAATTTTGAAAGCTTGCAAGTCAGAAACTTAAACTTATAAAAGTTTGAAGTTTGCTAAACTTGGTAATAAACTCTGAAATTGTGCTGAGCGCATGCGCATTCAGTCGTAGGAGCCATGCTCCCATCAACAAAATCCGCAGCCGCTCAGCACAATTTTAGAGTTTTAGCAAAAATTGCTGAGGCCGCCATATTTATCCGATTTTAATTTTGTAAAGTGCATGTGATAAGTGAAGTGCTCTTTCATATGTGAAAAAAATTTCAAACTTTTATAAGTTTAAGTTTCTGACTTGCAAGCTTTCAAAATTTTTGATTTTTTTAAAATAAATTTAGATTGCATAATTATTATGACCAATCTACAGTATCGATTTTGATGAAAATTTGTTAGCTGTTTTATGATGTTGTAAAAAATCTTCAACCAAAATATAGAGGTCCTAAATGCATTTTAAGTGGCGGAAAAAAATTAAATAAAATAAGACTTTTTTCCTCTTGTTTTTTATATTTATTGCGATTTGCGACAAGGATTAAATGTTTGAGGATTTTTGACTAATCCTATCTAATAGAAAATTTTATTACGCAACTTTTGTTTCCACTCAACTTTGACCTAAAATGAACCGTTTACAAGTTAGGAGTGAGACAAGCAGAAAAAACACGATTTTTTTTCAAATTTTTAAACATTTCGATTTTTTTCTAATGTTCCCGACTTTTTTGAGAGGGAGCATAAATCAATTATTGTTATACGAGTTATTCCCCAACTTTTCCTGCAAAAATCAGCGTGCCCTCTCGCAACGTCCATCTGAAAACAGATCCGCCCTGGTCTATAAACCAAGGTGACGCCCAACGTGGCTAGCCATAAACGCTATGGTGTTGAGTAATTGCGGTTTAAAATAGATACTAGGGACGTAATTGTTTAACAGTTCCATAATTTTGGATTACGGATTAACGAAGATGACATAATAAAATAGTTTTTATTTGCATAATCCGAAATCATGGATAATTTCAAGCACAACATTCCAGCATATTCTAGGACCCGTGAGAACGGACCAAGCTGTTGAATTCATTGCAATCTTAGAACAAGGAGCTTCCTTCTTCATTGGTTACAACAGTAGGTTGTATGAACTCTTTCACGTCTCGTTGAAGTCAATCACAGCAAAGCTATGCAGAATCTGGTGTATCATGACGAGTGCATGGATAATGGCAAAACTTCCAGTTCACCATAAAAAGCTAAATATTTGGAAGTTACTCACAAGGAAAACCTCATATAAATTGACAGGACTCAGTAGGCGCAGGTAGAAAAATTTTATCAATACTTTGAAGGAAGCGATCACTAGTGGAAAGGAGTAGAAGCCTGTATTTAAAGGAGGCTAAAGATCAACATGGACTGGTTCGTCATTGTTTAAGTTTTATTTGATTGATTTAAATTGTGACTGGCATTCTGTGTTAGAAAGATATTTCATTTGATATTTTTACTACAGAATATTTAGAAACACTTTTAATGCATAAATCACCTGTATTTTGGAGATGATCCTTTTATACTCATTTAGTTCTTTTTCCAATTGCTCTCGTTGTTGGACTTTTTTATTGTTTTCCCTTTCCTCCAGATCAGCATTGATTCGCTTTTGTCCTTTCGTATCATAAAAATATTGAAGTTTCCCATCATGTTCTAAACTTCTCTGAAGCTCACGCATTTCCTACAAAATTTAATTAGCACAGTTAGTACTTCTGGAACCTTTATGATTCAAAAAAAGAATATTTTTGCATTCAACTGAAATCAACAAAGGCTTACTTGAATGTGTATTAATTTATCTGATTCTGTTTTATCTCTTAGGAACTGCAGCTTGTTACACAGCTCCTCTCGCTGATCAAACGCGACTATTGATTGATCGATTAGCTCCATTATGACTTTTTTACCATTGTTGAATTGTGCCACCAAATCTTGCCACAAATCGTTAAACTGTGCCCTTGAAATTTAAAATGTATATATAATCGTTAAAAAATTATTAAAATTTTCGTCAACTGGCTTCAATAGACGACAGGTAAAAATATATAAGGCCTTCAAAAGCGAAATTAGCAATGAAAAAAATTTCAATTTATTTATTTTCTTCTCTTGTTAAACAATAAGAAAAAAATAACAAACAATAATAATTATTTAGTGTAAGTCTCAGTTTCAGTTACCAAGAAAAAACTTTGCCTTTCAGACTATATTTTAAGTAAAAATTATAATATTTGATCATTAGCAATATTTCACCACTTACCGGTACTGCAGCATATGATCAATCGATTCTCTCAATTTAGTATTCTCCGCCAAAACTGCACAACATTTTTTGCTGATAACATCTAATCGATTTTCTAGGGTGACAACATCTTTTTGCACTTTGACAATCGTTTCTTTGTAACAATTATCTGTTATTTTGTTTTTCTGCAATGCACTTATTTGCTTTTCAATCTGTAATATATTTGCGTATTTTTGTTAGTTTTGAATCTACTGATCACTTATGGTGATGCCATAAGTTTGGCGCCAATAATTATATTTGGCAGTTATATGTATATTTGAGGTGCATTTACCAAGGTATTAGGTTGTTCGGAAAGTAATTTCGTTTTTTTCCCAATTGTATTCATCCACAGCTAACTTCACACTGAAGCCGCATACTCATTGTATAATTTGACAGCTTATACAGCAAGGCTGTGTTTGTGGAATGTTCAATTAATTCTACCACGTAGTTTTTGGTTGTTATCCTTTCCAATGTGGAAAGTGAAAAGTAGCTTTTTAGGTACATTTTACTTTTTTACTATCGAGAAGGTAAAAATGCTGTGCAAGCAAGAAAAAACATATCCAATGTGTATGGAGACGATGTATTGACAGAACGCCAGTGCTAAAACTGGTTTGCACAATTTTGATGTGGAAGATGCAACACGGTCTGCAAGAGCAGTTGGAGCTAACTAACAAGGAGAGTTTATACTTTCGAGGCGTTTTTCTCAAAATCGGGTGTGTTTTGCGCTTTAATATTTTAAGGATCGAATATACTTGACGTTTTCTACTTATGTGCCAAATTTCATTCAAATCTAAGACGGCAAGATCGGAGCCTCTCCATATAAGACACAGTAAAGGTATTAATTGATGCAAAACCAGCGAACAACAAGTCGTGAGATCAATATGAGATTGTATTTGTTGAATTCGTACGTTCATGATCATTTGAAACGCAGATTCAATCTCAAACCACGACTTATGGATTCCTCGTGTTCTTACGGAAAGGAATTTGTGCCGCCACGTTGATATCTGTAATCTGCTTCTCAAACTCAAAATGATCCATTTTGGAAGCGCATCATCACTTGGGACAAAAAATGGGTTGTCTACAACAATGTTAAACGCATGAAGTTAACAAGATGAACTGGCTCAAAGCACTTGCAAAGCTGATATTCATAAAAAAGTGATGCTATCTGTTTGGTTGGATTTCAAAAAGAGTCGTTTTTCTAGCTTCTACAGGCAGGGTTGCCAAGTTGGGGGTTTTTACCCCCATTTTGGGGTATTTTACATGCCTTTGGGAGAAATTGGGGGTCAGTTAATTATATTATTATTTTGGGGGTGAAATGGGGTTTTTATCAAATTAATCAATTGTTTGTAAAATGTAATTTATGAAATCTGATTCACTTATTGCACACTAAAACTAATTTTTATTGTGGCATTCAAAGACTTCAAGTATTGGCATATCCAGCAAATTGTCATTGATACCATGGAATTCATGAATGTGAGGCAAAAATTCCTGGGATTCCCCTGATGGGCAAAATCAAACGACAAATGTATGTAGGCAAACAGTGCAGTTAACTTGTTTTAGGTGTGTAGATAATGTGGTAAAATTGTTTAAAATATTTGTTTTCTGAATGTTTTCTAAAGTTTCAATTTGGATCCAAGAACAATGTCTTCGTCACACGAATCTTTGTTAGTAAAAAAATACGCTCGTCGATATCGCAAAGAGTGGGAAAGTTTACCTGAGTTTTCCGGTTAGTTTTTAGACTGTGAATGATAATTTTGCATTCTTTTGTATTATACATTTTTGTGCTCGACTTCAATAAGGACATTCAAACTGTCCAATTTCAGAGTGGTTGCAGCAAGTGCCTGGCGATGATACTCGAGTTTTGTGTAAATTTTGTAAATGTACTTTACTGGCTTATAAAAAGGATTTAGCTTCTCATGGGAAAACAAAAAAGGATTTAGAGGTTATTGAGTTATGAAAAAAATGCTCTACAATTTCTTAGTTTTTTCCAGTTCAAATTTCAGCTAAGCGAAAGATGCAGAGCTTAAAATAGCAACTTTTATAGGGGAACATTATTCACTAAGCACTGTTGATCATTTGGGGATCATCATTCAAAATTTGGATCCAATTTCCGAAGTTTTATCCGATTTAAAGCTACACCGGACAAAGTGCACTGCTCTTATAAGCAACGTCATTGCTCCTTGTTTATTGCAAGATTTATTGAAGAATATTTCAGACAGTGCTTATTCATTAATTGTTGATGAGAGCACGTCAATAGACAAGAAAAAAGTACTTTGCATAATGATTAAATACTTTAGACGACAGAAGCGAAAAATTTAAACTACGTTTTTCAAGATAATTGAAATTGAATCTGGCGACGCGCTTACAATAACTAATGATTTGAAATCCCATTTATTGATCGCAGGACTCAAATTAGATCGCTTAATAGGAATAGGTGTTGATGGAGCAAGTGTAATGGTAGGAGTACGACATGCAGTCTCCACAATTCTTAGAGAGTCCTTACTAGATTTAGTGGTTATGAAATGTATTTGTCACTCTCTTCATCTTGCTGCTGTTTCAACTCATCTACAATTTAAGAATATCATTTAATTTTACATATTTCAGTAAATTACACATGAAACTCCAAAAATATATTAAAATTTTTTCTTTAATTTCATTATGCTGCAACTTGTGTTAATTTTAAGTCTCGAAAGTATATTTGTTATATTTTGACTTTAACTCACTATGAAATACATTTACTTGTTACATATAATTATTTGACAACATTTTTTACTAATTATCAATGTTTTTTGTATGAACTTTGTAAAAAAGATTGCTCTCAAATTATTTGGGGTTTTTTAAAAGAATTTCGTCCGATTTGGGGGTTTTTATTGAAGTTTTTGGGGGCAAAGAGTGAGAAAAACCTGGTAACCCTGTCTACAGGACAACACAGCGATAGATTCTGAAGTGTACTGTCATCAACTGGACAAATCGAATGATTCACTTAAACAGAAAAGGACAGAATTGACAATAGAAAAGGTGTAGAGTTCCACCAAGATAATACGACATCTCATACAAGTTTATTAACTCACCAAAAGCTTTTACAGCTTGGATGGGATATTTTGTCACACTTACTAGGAGAGGCTCCGACTTTGTAGTCTCAGATTTGGATGAAATTTGGCACATTAGTAGAAGACGTCAAGGATATTCGATCCTTAAAATATTAGACCGCAACATTCCCCAGTTTTTTGAGAAAAACGCCTTTAAAGTTTTTAGCGTCGCTTATGAATTAGTAAGTTTTTACGTCCGATAGAAGCGGTGCAGTGTAGGTAGCAGTGCTATTAGCTCGCGATCAAGGGGTCGTGTGTTCGATCCCCACTCGGAGTATTGTTTTTCTTTTTGAATTATTGTCGTCGTCGTGTGTTCGATTACCGGGTTAAGTATTGTTTTTTGAATAATTGTGAATGTCATTATTTTAAGGTGAATCAGCAATGTTCAACTACAAATACATTTATTTTTACAAACCAGCAAACTGTTCGTTCATTTAGATATGAAAATTATACTGAAAACTCATTGTTGAACGGTTGGATAATGAAAACGGTTGTAATCGAGCAATATCATAGCTAATGGTAGGATCATCCATTGTTCCTAAAATCAATCCTGCGTCGTCTTCGTGTCTCATAGCCAACTGGGCAAAAAGCAATAAACCAGGGTGACGCCCATTGTGGCTAGCCATAAATGCTATGGTGCTCAGTAATTGTGACATATAGTAGATACTAGGGACGTCATTGTTTAACAGTTTCATAATTTCGAATTGCTCGAAGCAAAATCCTTGCTGAATGATCATCTAGTCCTTAGTTCCTAGAATCCAGTCTTTGTATTCTCCGTGCTCAGTGCCAAATTGGGTAATTGGGTAGCAATAAGAGAAATAAATCAAGATGAAATAATAAAATAGCTGTTTATTTGCATAATCGTATTGATAAATAATACAACTTTCATAATGATTAATTATATTGACTTTTTATTATACAATTTAGGATAGGTTTTTCGATTCACAAAGATTAGCTATTTGTTCATTTATTGAATTATGATTATGGATGATCTTACCATTAGCTATGATATTGCTCGATTACAACCGTTTTCATTATCCAACCGTTCAACAATGAGTTTTCAGTATAATTTACATATCTATATGAACGAACAGTTTGCTGGTTTGTAAAAATAAATGTATTTGTAGTTGAACATTGCTGATTCACCTTAAAATAATGACATTCACAATTATTCAAAAAACAATACTTAACCCGGTAATCGAACACACGACGACGACAATAATTCAAAAAGAAAAACAATACTCCGAGCGGGGATCGAACACACGACCCCTTGATCGCGAGCTAATAGCACTGCTACCTACACTGCACCGCTTCTATCGGACGTAAAAACTTACTAATTCATAAGCGACGCTAAAACTTTAAAGGCGTTTTTCTCAAAAAACTGGGGAATGTTGCGGTCTAATATTTTAAGGATCGAATATCCTTGACGTCTTCTACTAATGTGCCAAATTTCATCCAAATCTGAGACTACAAAGTCGGAGCCTCTCCTAGTTAGATCTAACACTCTCTGCTATTTACTTTCCGAAAAATCCACTATAAACACAAAACATGTTATGGTTCATTGATAGTTCTCGATGGAATATGTAAAATGATTGTGAACTTAAAAAATAATTAGGTTAATAATAGTTTTGAATTGAATTTATAGACGAAAACTGATGATCGAAAGAGGACAACAAGTGAAAAGGAAGATACTGTAACACGTTGGAAAAGATCAATAGCATAATAAATAGTATTAACGAGAACATAAATGACAAAATCAGTAGAACAAAAGTTCGGAGAAGACTTTTCAAAGCAGGAATGAAAGCATACGTCGTCCGAAGACAGTCGTACATCTCTCCAAATAATGGAGAATTTCGCTTGCAGTTTGCATTTGAGCACAGAAATAAGCCTGTTGAGTTTTGGAGACAAATTTTGTGGATATATGAAAGTGCTATGTCATTGAACGGAACGTATGGTAGACATTTCTACTATTCCAATGCACAGCAAAAGAAAAATCAACCCGTTAGTATCCCTACGCACCATTCACATGGCGGTGAAATAAGGGTAACTATAAATTAGCCAAAGAATATCTGAATAAAATTTCTTCTTTTTTGTAATAAAAATTGAAGGAGTTATTTTAATTTCATTCAAATTTTCCTTCATGATTTGCGTTGAGTAAATAATTGTGGCCATATATCAGCAAATTAATTTTTTCAAAGTTAACGGTAAGTGTAAGAATATAAAAACAGTGAAATTTCATTTCAAATTCCACGTGAAATTGCAAGTAAGTGTTTTTTTTAATTTTAAGATGAAAGACTTCGTTTCGATTAAAATCAATTCACATTGATCAAATCAAAATTACAAACCTTTTTAATGTGTCCTTCCAACTCCCATAAATTGACTTTTTCCTGTTTGTACGCATTCAATATTTCAGTGTGTTGGTCCAATATGTTGACGAGTTGTTTGTTAACCTATGAAATAATCAAATCAAAATCTGAAAGGCTTTTAACATTGCTACGAAAGTACGTGTTTATGATTGTCGCATTTCAAAATGTTTTGGGTTGTTTAAATTAGATCGAGATAAGGCAGATAAAAATATTCAACGGTTTCGGTTGCAAAATATGGATGCCGAATTATTTGTAAAAGCTGTTATTAATAAAGATAATCTCAGAAATGTCATTATTCCCCTTGAAAATCGAAAGAAAAGTACGTAAAAATATGTTTGATTCAGTTCTTTGTATTCACGAATGTTTGAGTTCGGTTTCTTTTTCTTGCAGTGGTGAAATCCTTGTTAACAGCACTGTATTTCCATTGTAATATAGTATAAAATAGCGTTGTAAAATTAACTAGCGATATCTCATGCATAGTGCAACGCCGATTACAACCTTGTTTTGATCCGTGATTTTGTCCAAATAACGTTCTGGTGGTAAATTGAATTTAAAACGTTCGTGGAAACGACGTCACTCATACATTTAGTGCAGACATATGAATATTCTTCCAATGTGCTAAGAGTCTAATGATGAGCTTAAGGCTAATTTTCTAGGAGCAGAGTCACTCTCATCCGATCGCCATGTTGAAAAGTATACAAGCTTTGATCACACTATCAATAAGCTGATAACGTAGATGTAATTATTAGTGTTAGTACACCTGATGGTCTTAGTTTTTTACTTAGAATTTGAACTGAGTGTTCTCCTCCAGAAGGATGTTAAATTCGTTTGGTCACAAGTACAATGTAAGAAAACTGAGTTAAAATTGCTAATGGAGATGGTGAAATTGTCACTAGTTTTGAGGACATGCGGTCACTTTCGGGGTAACGTCCATGAATTTTTGTTTATTTCACTTCTGTTTGTGACAGACCTTATTTTTTTAAAATGATTTTAAAAAAATTTTATTTGAATATTATTATTTCTTAGCGAATAATATAAGCGTCATTTAAAGAATTTCGTCCAATTTTCTTGTTTTTTGGAAATTTTGCTGTGTGCATTATTATGCCCATTTCTACTCAAACGTTGTTAAAAATCAAAGAAAATGAATATTGTAATATTGGAAAATAAAGCTATATTTATGTTCATATAACATTAAAGTAACGAAAATTCACCATGAATACAAAAGTATCAAGTTAAGTTTTCATACCAATGAACTATTGGTATGAAAATTTACAAAACCGTTCCTTTCTTTTTTTATACACAAATGCACCTGACATTTGGTGCAATAGAAATGCGTTTTCTTTTTGAATTTTTTGCAACGTTTTCCTTCATTATTTCCATCTAAATGTAGAAAATGGCCTACTGCATCGTGTTGTGTCTCTGATAGCGGTCGAACTTCTTGTTTGGGTCTTGTAGTTTGTTTAGCAATAGATTCAGGTGTGCTACTTGGACGTCCCCTTTTTTCTGTTAGAAGTTTCCTTCCCAACTTTACAAAGGCAGTCGGTAATATACAGTCGAAACGACAGATAATCATCAACCCCAATAATTTCTTGACTCAGTGGTGTGACTTTATCTGAACCAATTCGGACCACTAGTGTACTAACAGCTTGGAAGTCACTTTCAAAATATTCTTTCTCGTCATCACTAAGTTCAATATCAGAATTCGTTAAAAAAATTCAACACCTCTGTCAGATCTTAATTCGACCCAAGATTGAACCAGCGTTCTACGAATGAAAAAATGAAATCACAATTCATAACAGAAGCAGTAAAAAGTTTCTAATAAAAACAACGTTTCTGACTAATTGTGCATAATTATGCACATGTAACTAGCATGTCGTGCTACATCAAACTACAAAACCACAACACACTAATATGGAGCTATAATCACGCCTCATACACATATGTTATATATTTCAAGTTCATCAAAATAATCCAATTTCTATGCCTTCTTGAAGAGTCTCAATAATTTGAATGCACTTACTAGAACCTAACTTGCTGCCGGACTCCATCCTGTCAAAACACGAATGAACGAAATTCAAAAGTGTCTACATACCAATTATATCTAACGGTGAATTCTTCGGCAGTTCATATTTCTGCACATTTGGTCAGAAAGGTTGCATATATAATGGAAACCCTTTAATGATAACGTAATGTTGATGTGCATAATTATGCACACAGCGTCTGAAGGGTTTAACAGCTACCTAAGATGAGTAAAAAGTTTCCCCGTTTTCTTAATTTTTTCTTTTTTTCCCTTCATTTTTTAAATCCTTCGCTTTTTCTCCTCAGAAATTTCAACGTACATTTATATCTGAATTCTCTGTTCGTCAACGGACATGGACGATCAACTAGTTTGTACCGCTATCGGTGACTGCATCACTGGTAGTGCGCCTGAAGCGATTCCACAGTCAACGTGGATATAAAATCGTGACAGTGCTTGGTGGGGAATAGTGCCCACACATTACCGTATCAAATATCTGCGATGTGTGTATGCCAGATGAAGTCGCAGTATCGGTTGATCTTATCTTGACGTTGCAACTATAAATACCTATTATAACAGTCAGAGAATTTTTTTCGATTCCTTTGACATGGATAATAAACTGACTCTCGTATAGCAAAATCTAATAGAGAAAACTACTTCATGTGGCGATCTTATTATTTAATGAGATTTATTCCAGGCTTCGAAATTCAAATAAGGTCTTTCCAGAACAATATTCACCTAATTCCTATTACCTTGAAACGGACAAAATCGAAAAAGGATAATTGTTTTGCAAACTAGATATGTACATTAGCTATTGTAATGTTTTCCAAATCTTCATTTTCTAAAATATAAAAAGTAAATTTTATACTTTCAAAGTATTACCTCATTTTTATGTTTCGCACCATAAGCCTGGCGTAATGTGTTGTATTCCAGCTCCAGGCTTTCATGTTCCATGTTCAGCAAAGAAATCATCTTATTTTGTGTGACTAGCTGTGACCGTTTTTCATCAAGTAAGTTTCGAATGTCCGTCTTAAGCTCACGGTTCTAAAATGTTAAGGGAATGATTAACATTATTTTCATGTGAGGAAGTAAATGGAAACTAGTCAACTTTTAAATGTTTAACTTTTGCCATATGTGTGTAGCAACCATTCAAATCACTGTGAAATTATAAATTGGGATTAAGATTCCAAAATACATGCAGCCAATTTATAAATTTCATAAATTTTAGACATAATTGAACTATCCTTACCTGAAGCTGCAAGCGGGACAGCTCTGTATCGGCCATTTGATCGATTTGGGCTAATTCAGTCATGACGAACAATAATGTTTATATTAGATGAATAAACTATGAATACTAGTAGCTTCCAAAAAATAAAAATTAGAATTATAAGAAATTTACATGCACTTCAATTAAATTTCACAAATATTGATTAAACATGTAACGAAATGTGAATATGTTTGATGTGTTGCCAATGCGACGACAGAAACATATTTTTACAAATGTAAACAAATTGAATGAGTTTTTTATCAATACAGATTAAAAACTTCCAAAATAAATGCTAACAATGAGAGATTATTTATAGCATATTAACACTGCCAAGAAATTATATAATTTTGGTACCATTCACGATATTGACCATTATCGGGTTGAGAAACATGTATGTTTCTATACATTTCCAAATTACTTTCGGAACGTCATTTGGTGAAAATCACGGATTATAACAAGCATAACAGATGTCGCTAGTTAATATTTTCAAATTCACCACCCTGTCTGACACAATATACCAACACAAGTTAAAGTGTCCCTAACAAAAGTTTGTCCACTCCAAGAAAAATGAATGAAATTCAAACAGATGTGGATGCAAACTACTGCTTCAAATTCATTTTCATCAAATTTCCCTTTAATTCTCAATGACATTCCTGAGATTATCTTTTTCATAAGAGCTTTTTTAAATCATTCATCATTCGGCATCCATACTTTGAGACTCCAACTGTTGAACCTATATATCTGAAAAACAAAACCATCTCAATCCTATGTAAACGGTCCGATGATGCATTTCGAAATGCGTCAATCATAAATAAGTAATTACGGCTATTAGGCGTTCAAACCACTTTGAAAAAATGTGATGTTGTCTTAAGAGTTTTTTTTAGACAGTATTTGAACTTCGAATATGAATTTTTGCAATAGAGTTTTGAAAAAATATTTACGAAAAGTTTTATATTACTTGTCGTTTTTAGGCAAACATGAATTTCAAAACAAAAACAGCCATAACTGCATGAAATTCAAAAACACTTATGAAACTCAAAAACGCACGTAAAATTCGTAAACGCGCACAAAATTCAAAAACGCGCATAAAAATAAAAAATGAACACATAAAATTCAAAAATTCATATGAAATTTAAAATGACGGGTAGATCACAGCTAAGGATATTAGTGTATCCCATCTATAGTCTGTTTTCACTGTGGAGAAATAACTTGATAACTTGTTTTGTGTGGAAAATAACGTGAACACGAACTAGATTACGTGATCAATATATATTTCCTAGACAAGCCAATCAAATTAGCAAACTTGATCTGAAAATAAGTGTAATATAACGATCAGAAATTTTGCTTCGCTTTCGTGTACTTTCACAACTGTCGATGTCAGCGGAATCAAGTTCGCTCGGTGAGAGAAGGTTGATTTTGTGTAAAGGTTAAGATTGTGGCCCCCAAACTCGAAGGGGCGGGAGTATGGGGGGTCGAAAGAGGGGGGATCCCCTACTACTATGGCATAAAAACTTCACGGCGGTCACGGTCCCATGAGAAGTTATGACGGTTCCCCCGCTAAAAAATGGTTATTTTGCCTATTTGTAGAGATCATATGAAACCGTAAAATTGATCTGGGAAGTAATTTTAAGACCTGTTTGAAAGTCAAAAAAATTAATAAAATACAAGGATTTGTTTTTAGCAAATTTTTTTTTAAAAAAGTAAACAATTAAAAAAAATATAAAAAAATTCATGAAAGTCATTTTTACCGCAAATGTAATATAAATAGGAGCAACACTTTGGAGACACATTTTGCACTCCCTCCAAACCGCACCCCCCACGCGGGTGGTAAAAATGACTCATAATTTTTTTAAATATTTTGCCAAAAAAATTTTTATGTTTTTGAATTTTTTCGACTTCCAAACATATCTAAAAATGATTTCCCAGATTAATTTTGCGGTTTCATATGATCTCTACAAATAGGCAAAATAATCATTTTTTAGTGGGGGAACCGCCATAATTTCTCATGGGGCCGTGACCGCCGCGAACTTTTTATGTCATAGTTGTAGGGGATCTCACTGTAGTATATACACACAACAATAACCACTTCAGCCCAGGCACATGTCAACATTCATCTCGTACCTCAACCCATGTACGATCCATTTAGCACGCCATCTAGGCATGCATAGAACCCCATCCAACTGGTACGCATGTAAGCCCATCCAATTCTAATTGGGTGTCCAATTACAATAGTTGAATAAAAAACTCTTTCTTTGTTTACGAATAGCCAGACGCGGTCGAGTGGTTACTGGCCTATTAATATCGCCGCCTGGTTATTGCCCTGTGCTGTGCACTGATACTAAATCAATTACTCATAGCCCATATCGATAAAATGGGTTGACATATGAGTATTATGAAACATATGGAAGAATGTGGGAACCAAATCCCTTTAATTTGGATTGGTTGATTCAAATTTTCAAGTAAGCATTTTGTTATGTATTTAGAATTAAAATTTACATTGTATTCAGAGTAGTGATAGAATATTGTATAAATTAAGAGAACTGAATAAAGAAAAATAAGTCTGTCTAATAGACTCAAAGCAAATTGCTGTTTTATTTAGCAACTGCCTCCTTTCGGCAGAGTTAGGCTTTGATTAGACTTTGCCTGATAAATTCGGCAAAACCAGACTTCAACTTGGGTACAGATATGCCCTTTAGTGGCATGAAAGTACATAGAAATATCGGCTGCTTGAGCCTTGTCTCTGCGCCAAATATGTGGCAATCTTCGGAATGCCGGTAGGTGGTTTCGCTATTTCAAAGAGATGTGAGTTTTTCAATCTCCACGTTCCCCCCTTTTACATATATTCAATAGAAAGAAAAAACTGCATCACCCTGGAACAATACAGAGCTAGGAATAACTTCCAGAAACAGAAGAAAACTTACTATGGCGATCCTGCCAATCTTTTTAGAACACAACATGGCGATCCTGCCATTTCCAAAACACGACATGGCGATCCTGCCATTTCCAAAACACACATCACTATTCCCGCTAAATTCATGGGTGGGGGTCACAATCTTACCTGTACCTGATTTTTTTATCAATCTAAGAATTAATAAATTTGTGCAATGTTTTATAGCTCAACTTTCGGTGGAGGTAGGGAGGTATCATCACGCCCAAAGTGATAAAAATGTAACTGAAAGCTTCCATATCCACTCAGGAACTAAACCAGGTGGTAGTTCATCCCGCCATACCCTCTTTCAAGCCACTCTTGCAGGTTGAGGGGTGTGTCCAACAACCCATCTTAGAGCGGTCCCACCGTTCTTGCAATTGATTCATGAATGAATGTCGTAAGTGGTTACCGCGGCTTCCTATCGAGGTGATTCAAAGTCACGGGCCTCTTTGGCCACGGGTTTGTACTGGATGACAACCACACACCCTTCCAACCATTGTGGGAGGACCCGTGTGCCTACTGAGTACAGACTCAGTTACCCTAGTGGTGAAAGCGAATCCTATCTATAACTCTGTCAATCTTTCGGTCTTGGCACCGAGTTGAATCACAACTCCACTTCGAGCATCCAAAATGCTGAAAAAGTCCCCATACTCGGGATTATCACAGCTTCAATGCACGTCTTTGAGGGCTCGCTATTGTTTCAATGAACATCTAGATTCTGACTTGCGCTGCTCCTAAGTATTGATGAGCTTCATATTTTCGTCTCATATAGCTTTCCTTAGCCATGATGTCGATGGGAATCAAACCGGCAATAACAACCGCTGCTTCTTTTGACATCGTTTAGAAGCCGCTGCAAACTTTTAAGCCATTCAATCTGTGGATTGGACTATTGACTTCCTTTATGCTCGCGATGAGCAAGGCTGTCTCCCATATGAGAGCTGCATAGGTAGGGATCGAACTGACAAGCCTACGATGAAAGCTAGGCCCACCGGTATTACGCAGCGATCGTGGAAGCAACGGTCTTGCTGTAGATTTGACTTCTCAGTGTATCATTGTCAACATCCACCAATACTTCCAGCTCAGAATTGTTCACTTCATGATAGACTTGGCCAAATTTTTTTTGTCCATTTCACAACTCGCAGTCGCTAGGCTTAACTTTTTTAAACTGATTCACAAAAATGACACGCAATTTATAAAAGCACTTGGTACGGGACCAATCAAATATAATAAGCGCTTCGTCATAATGCAATTTATATCACCTCCGGTCACTTAAAAACGACTCTCTTATATAATCCTCTGAAATTCAGATTTATCAACAAAAAAAATTGAAGTTATGTATATATATCACTCTATTCTCGTTATAAGTTTATAAATGAAATTTAACAGATTGTAATCTTAATGTTTTAAGTTTGAAAATGTTCAGGAACGGATACAAACTATAACTGAAACTCTGGTTCTATTCTAAACAGCTTTACATTCATGTCAGTCACATTTACACGTAGTTAATCATAGTTTTCTGATTATATTCCAATATTTCATTGTGATCAGACATTCAAATTGGCGAATTGTTCCCGTAGTAAATTTGTTATTGAGATCTTTTTATTGTTGGAAACTCACAATTGATAAGAATCAAAGCTTGAATTTCATATTAATGGGAATATAATGGTTACAACTAAAAAAACAGGCTAACCTACTAATTGGACGCATTGGCAAAAGACGTTCTGGACAATCCCAGAATATTCAACAGTCCCAGCGTGTACTCGTCGGGAGAACACGTCTGGAATGCTTGGCCGAATTTTCGGATGCTCTCCTTCGACAGAAGACTGCTGCGCACTGCCGATTTTTCCGACTCGTCAAGATCGGAATAAAGAATTTCGCAGCCTTGCGAATCTGTAAGCTTTATGACCATTTCGTTGCGCATCCTTGTTAACGATATTCGAATTGGTAATCTTTGACTTCTATTTATTGGTGCAACGGCGGCGGTGGCCTGTGATGGCAAGGATGTCGACGTGGACGCTCGAGTGTTCAGCTCGTTCACCGAAAGAACCTTCACCTTGTGATACGGGTTCGAGTTATCCAGTAAATCAACAGCTAAGCGGGAGGTGCTGCAGTTACTGATGTTTTGCAGCGGCGAGGGTTGCAGCGGCGGTGGTTGCAGCGGCGGAGGTTGCTGCGACCGAGACGATTTGGGCGATGAGTTAGTGCTGTTATTTACTTTAGGCATGATGTATTTCACGGGTGTCGTCCTTATTGTCGGGTAATGTACATTGGCGCCTCCGTCGAGAGTTCCTACCTGTGGGGCATTCGAACGTATGGGGGTCGATGCTGCACTTATACCAGGTGCCGAATTGTTGACGAACAACCTGCCGACTATATTTGTTTGCTGCACAGGTGGTGGCAGAAAGACTGTTGTTCCTGCGGATGTGGACAAATTACTATTTACCACACTACTATCCGATCCGATAGTAAGTGACACTACGTTAGGTGTATATGTGATAGAGCTGGTGGGTGTTGACATTACGACCCTAGTAGTCGACGCCAGGGTGCATTGCTTCGAATTAATCGCTGCCGCATCAGATTTCGCTTTGCTGGCTATATAATTCGCCAGATATTTGAAGGCCACATTCTGCTCCATCGTGGCTTTACGCCCAGACTTTCTGCTCTGTATTGCGTAATTCGATGGAGAGCACCAAATAACCTTCCCGGTGTTGGTATCATTTGGGCTTACGGTGGCTGTTGGTTTGCTCGCTTGTGCATTAGTACCACCACCCTTAGCTGGCAGCACGGAAAACACGCTAGGACTTGTGCTGTTGATGGTCTGCGGCTGCTTGGATGATGATTTTGCGATTGAGCCTCGATTCGAATTGGATCCGAGTTGTTCTATTATTATGCGCTGGAGTTTGTCGCCAAGAACGGAATTTCTTGTGCTAGTGTCTGGTGTGGGTTGCTTACTTGATTTTCGTCCGGCGTTTATTTTTGCTGTCACTACTTTCCCTGTAAGCTTCAATGTGCGCCTTGTCTTCTTCGAGAGCCGCACATGAGAAACGTCTTTTTCGCAAAGAGAAGTGCAAACTACTTTTAAGCGTTTCGGACACAACAGTTTCACAGGCATCTTTGGTGGCGGAACGTAATATGGCAATTTTGTGGTACTTTTTCTTGCTGTTCTTTGAACAATTGGTATAGCTGGCGAAACTTGCGAAGATGAAACGTGATGTGTATCCGCATGTTCTTCAATGATCATAACATCGTCATCAGCATCATCCTCCACTTTTATTGATTTTATCTGGAAACAAAGCAAAATTTTTACGAAATTCACTATAGATGGTAGTCTAAACTTTGCTTACTTGCGTGTGAAGCAGTTCTTCCTTCTTCAAACATTCTTGGTTATACAAAACTCGATTTTTGTAACTCAATGCTTCCGTGATTATTGATATACATTCGCCGCAAACTTTTGTCGAACATGTATCAGTGGCGAGAATCTAAAAAAATAAAGGAAATTGATTTTGATATTCTTCGAAAATTTATGAAAATAGTCAACTCGGATCGTATTGTTGTATTTCTTGTATTGTTCTGTTAGCATAAGTTATTTTCTTGAAATTTGTTTAACCCATACACAATATGGAAGGCTTTTTCTAAACAATTTTTATCTGCATTTTGACAACTTATCAGGAATAAGAAAAAATGTCCCAGAAATTTATCTGGGCGGAACGTTTTTACGGTGACTGCCAACTTCTTGCCCTCAGTATGGCTTCAAGACTTTGAAAATCGACCAAAATAGAATACTACTAAACGGACTTGGTCGGAAAGATCCTATTCACAGTGCAAAGTCTTTTCGTTCTAATAAAACCTATTTAGAGAAAGCCCTTCAATTATGGAAGGCTTTCAAGATAGTTCGGAAATGATCGATGATATACAAGATGAACCACATTAATGTTGCAGTTCAAACAGAAAAAATGAAGGGACAAACTTTAAAGACATTTTTTGTCCACTGTCCCGCATGACACATGATTTTTTTCATTTCTCCCGGGATCAGATGCTGTTGTATATAGTAGACGGACAGTACGACACATGGCGTATACAATCTATTCAACGGTCCGATGTGCCGACGGCACTCCCTCTTTATTCTCGCCAGCCGGTTATTGGCGTTGAATATGTATTTTCCACTAGACTCCTCCATTGAAACGCAATAACTCCCGCGAATATACGCGAACATACGCGAATATACACCGATAACCACAAAGGGGGTACCTGGAACGACCTCTAACAAAATTATCTTAAAGCAACTGCCAAACAGTTTTCGTAATAGAAGTGAAAACAAAGAATTTATGGCGCACAAAAGATAATTGACAATTTTTCGGATGGATTTTCGCTTGTATTTTTTTGAATATTGCCACCACATGAAAATGGCGTATGTGTAAGGGTGATTCAAAGCTACAGGGACCTTTTTTTGTGAAAAAAATCATTTTATATTTAGGAAAAAACTTTTTCCGTTACCAATACCTCCTGGGCTATGCATTTTTCTCATCATGCAATGCAGCTGATTTTTTCATACCATTTTCGAAAAAAACTTAGGGCGGGTATCCATACAATTGTGCAAGAACGTTAGCACCTGCTGATCGTTCTTTTAACGTCCTCCGTCAAACCCTGCCTTGAGGGACTCAAACATAAGACATAAGGTGACACGTCTGGGCTGTAATGAGGATGTTCAAAATCAGTCAATTGTTGGGTGTTTAGGGCTGCAGTGTGAAGCCCTGCGTTGTCATCCAAGTGCAGGACATTTCGGATGGGCTTGTGGCGTCTTTTCGAGCGATATGCGGCTTCAAGCTTATCAAGGTCACAGTAGTAGACAGAATTTATTGTGCAACATTTTTGCAGGAAATCAGGCAGCAAAACCCCTTGAGAATTCCAAAAGTCCCTTCCCGGCTGATAAACAAGTTTTGATTTTTGCAGGTCCTGGCTTCCCTTTTTAGCTCCACTCCATGTTGGCCTTTTTCAACTCAAGGTTTATTTATTTATTTATTTATTGAACACATTTAACAGAACATTTCAATTATAAAATGTGGGAAAGATTAATTAAATAGAACATTTTGCAAAAGTCTTTTATAAACTACGAGGCTAGAGGCAAAAGATTCAAGCTGGAGTCTATCGTGAGTCCTGAGTAAACGGAGCAGCGGAGAGTGATAATAGACATCAGTTCTAGCAAAAGTCAATATAAAAACATCTGTTGACCGAGAGGGTCTAGTGGATTGCCGTTGTGAAGCAAGATTATCAATGTTCACAGCCATATAATTATGATACAGCTTGTAAAGAAAGCATAGATCAAGATATGTCCTGCGCGATGATAAGGAGGGTATGTTGAAAAGCGAAAGGCGTTCTTTGTAGGGAGTTTAAGGAATGTTAAACTTAAAAGGGAGGCGGGTAAATTTATGCTGGACAGATTCAATAAGGTTAATATGAGATTCAAAATAAGGAGACCAAATTTGGGATGCGTATTCCAGTATAAAACGAACAATACTTACAAACAAATGGGCTGCTGAGTGTGGATTTGTAAAAATAAGAGAATGTCTTAAGACAAACCCCGACAGTTTTGAAGATCTGAAGACAATATCACGAATGTGAGCGTCAAACTTTAGTTTAGGATCGAAGATGACACCAAGGTCTTTCACTTGATCAACCTTTTTTAAAGGAACAGAGTCGATAATATACGCAAAACAGATGGGAGAGGTTTAAAGGGAGAAGGTCAAAGAGTGGCACTTGGGAATGTTAAGGGTGAGAGAATTAGCTTGGCACCAGGAACTCGGTGAGTTTAGATCATCTTGAAGAGCTTCACAGTCCCAAGATTACGAATCACTCTAAAAATCTTTAGATCATCTGCATAAAGAAGACAGGAAGATTTAAATAAAGGAGGAAGATCATTTATGTGAAGACTAAAAAGAAGAGGACCCCGGATGGAACCTTGTGGTACACCCGAATGGGGATAAAAGGGATTATAACGCGTTCCTAACACAGAAACTTGGGAAACCCTTGAAGACAAATGACAGAAATGTCAAAGTGCTCCTGCATGCGACATAGAATTAGGTGATCAATAGCCTTAGAAAAATCAGTATAAATGCTATCAACCTGTAGATGATTATCGAGCGATGAAGCAACAGTGTTAGAAAAGACGAGTCGATTTGAAGTTGTGGAACGATTAGGAAGGAAACCATGTTGCTCAGGAACAATAACATGCCCTAAGGCCGTATTGAGATGTGTGTGAACTAAACGCTCAAGAATTTTAGGAAAGGCAGATAAGAGAGAAATAGGGCGATAGTTCGCAACGGAGGAAGGATCACCAGATTTAAGAATCGGAAGGATGTTGGCTGCCCCCCAACACTGTGGAAAAACTCCAGAGGATAAGCTCAAATTAAAGATGAAGGCAAGAGGATTACACAGGGAAGAGGATGAGGATTTAATGAAAAGATTAGGAATGCCATCAGGACCTGGACCAACATTGGGTTCCAAGGAATCAATGACAGATTTTACCAAGAGAGGGTCAATAAATATGGACGATATCACTGAGTTTTGAGAACTCATGCTAGGAAAGAAGTATGAGGGCAAGGAAGATGAAAAAGTTGATGAAAAGTATGAGCCAAAGAGGTTGTTGATGTCAACAGGAGAAGAGGCATATTTATTGTCCCAATGCATGGAACTAGGAATAGATGAAGAGGATCTAAGGGATCTGATATACGACCAGAACGGTTCAGGATGATTGGAGAGCAATGAGCTCTCAATGGAACAGCGGTAAGAGCGAATAGCTTGCTGTATCTTTTGCTTAGCAGTAGACCGAAGCTTTCGAAATGTTGATAGCGTTTCAAGAGTATTACACACTTTCATCTTTTTTCGGGCTCTATCTTTCAGCTTGATAGCATCTAGAACCGATTTGGTGAGCCAAGGAAGATCCGTTTTCTTGGAGGGTCGGTAAAGTGGAGTAAAGTGAGAGATAAGATTCGACAGAATTTTATAGAAATTGGCTACAGCATCGTCACAATTGAGACCAGAAAGAAGTTCAGCCCAGTCTAACGAGGATAACTCAAGGGACAATGAAGTGTAGTCAGCTTTATGGAAATTATAAGTAGGGGGAAAGTGGAAGCCATGACGCCTGGAGATAGGTAGAGTAAGCACAATATTGAAGGGGGGATGATGAAGATCCATAGGAACATAGGGAAATTCAGTTGCGGACAGTGGAACAAGTTGAGGAGGTAGATTATTTAAAGCAAGATCTAATAAACGACCATTTACATTAAATATTGAATTGTATTGGAGTAGAGAAAAGTGGAAAAGAAAAGAGAATGGAGAGAGCATTTGAGGAATTAGTATTAGAAGATGGGCTACACAGCCACTCAACTGACGGACAGTTGAAATCACCACAGATGACAAGATTAGGAGAGTGGTTGAGGGAGCAGCAGAAGGTTGAGACTTCATCAAAAAAAATTTCAAAAACAGATAAATGGGAGTTACAAGGGATATAGACAGAGCCAACTAATATATGCGAATGCGATGAAGTTGACACCTTCACGAAGATACTTTCAACGGAAGGGTAAGGATTAAATTGATGGTAAGGAGAAGACTGGAGAGACTTGCTAATAGCAACTAGAACGCCACCACCATCAGATTTAGCCGAAAGAGAACGGTCACGATCACGACGGTAGAAAAGATATTCAGCAGAATGTTTAGCGTTAGCAATTGAGCTATTTAACCAAGTCTCCTTTAAGTCATATTATATTGTGACCCGAGAGAATAGCAGAACTTTTGAAATCCTCAAGCTTGGATCTTAGTTTGCGAACATTTTGATAGTAAATATTAAGAATAGGAAGAGGTCTATCGTTGGTTACAGTTGTCGGAGAGTTCATAGAGTTTACCACTTTTCCATGCCGTATTATCCTTAGGCTACTACAGCGTTGGGAGTGGGCTGACGCATTGAGGGGAGAAGTATTACTTACTGCAGTGTACGATGAGAACGAGGATGATGAAAACCCCGAGATCGTTGGGACGAGAAAAGTTTTACCAACGTACCTGGTGGCCAAAAATCAGTCCTTACTAATTGTTTCAGCTCGGGTGATGCGGTGATCTTGAACGATGCAACAATCTTGTTGGAAATATTGTCCTTTGTTAGCTTCCTACAATTTAAAAATGCAGGAACAGATCCAAGCTTAGAGGAAATGAAGGCTTCGATGTCGTCCTTAGATGTTGAATATGCCAGTCGCGAAATAAAAATTTGCAGAGGAGGAGCAACGATTCGCAACCCAGGACATGCTCCAAGCGGTGGGACAATATGTTGTTGAACAGGTGAAGCAACAACAGGTTCCTTCAATATATCAGTAATAAACAATTGAGGAACAGCATCAAGAGCATCAGACTTCTTTGAGGGTTATAGTGGTGAGCCCAACTTTCGTCGCAGATAGCAATTTGTCGCAAAAAAGCTTTTCCTTCGCGTTAAAAACAAGCAAGAAATGATTGGGAAAGTCAGCTTTTGCAAATTTTCTGTTCTTCAATGAACAGTTGTGCACGTGCTGAAATTTTTCGGAGCTTAAGGTGAGCTCGGATGAAGATGTGGACACTTCCAACATTGATTCCCACTTCCTTACTAATTTCTGGAAGACAGTAAAGCGCAGATCAACTTCAATAAGCTTCCGAACAGCTGTAACGGTGTCTGGAGTGATGCTAGATCGGTCCCGTCTTTGGCAGCTTAAGTTTTCTACTTTTTCACGGTCTTCTGTAAATTTTGCACACCTGGTTTTCTTGCATATCTTTGAAAGTGTTCCATCCCCGAACTGTACGTCTCTGAATTTTGGTCAGTTGTCTTCCTTCGTTAGTTAAAAACCCTGGAATGTATCTCCGTCTCGTGCATTACGAGAACTATAGAATATGTTATTCAGCGGTCAGGTTACTTTGAAATACCTTGGAGACATCCTTCGCTTCTGTCCCTAACGGTCCGCTTATCTATTTTTTTCAACATTGGGAGGTGAAAATCGCTCTTGCTTCTTGGCATGTCGACCTTTTACTGACTAAAACCATGTCCGCCTGTTTCAAACATCACGATCTATCACTCTTTGCTTGCACCTTCCGTGTACATTATACTTATTTACTTTTTGTATGTGTTCTTAGTACTTCCCAGGCGATAAATATCGGTATAAGGAATAGTACTGAATTCTCAATATTTTTCCATCATTAATTTTAGTATAAAGGTCTGGTTTTACAAATAAATTCATTCCGTTTATCTGTCTATGCATTGAGCTTTAGTAAATTTTAGTATTACGAGTTTTGCTTTTCAAATAGATGATTCCTCAGTGCTGTTTTGAAAGATGATACCTTGGTTATTTCCTTTAAATCATGAGGCAATTTGTTGTAGAATGTTAGTTGGATCCCTCCTCGAGCGTTCTATCCTAGCAAATTTTATTAATATATTATTTGCGTTTCTTATATTATAGTCATTTTTTCTCAGATTGCTATCTAGTTTCATTGCTTTGCCTTCATTGTATTGTAAATTTTTATGTATGCATTTCCCTTTTTCCATGGCAAATCAACCCATTTCGATTGAGTTCTTGGGCTTTTTTATACACCTCGGCCGTGAGAGTCAGTCTTCGTAGATTGTAAATGATCTTATTTGCGATCTATTCCACGAATTTAAAGTTCTTGGAAGCTAAAGGCCTGTTGATATTAGAATTAACCTCGTACATGTTGCTGAAAATTAAATGTGACTCAAATTTGTCATACATAAGATTTTTGTGCGCAATACATTTTTTAAAGGTATAGAATTTCCAATAAAATATATTAAAAAATTTCGTTGTCATTTGGACATTATGTTTCATATAAGTTGGCAAGTTGCCATGCGAAGACTTAAACCGGAAGAAAGCCTAAAAATATTCATTTCGAAAATTGGCGTTCTATGCGCCAGACACTTTGTCAATTTCATTGTGCTCATAACTGTACATCTAAGCAGCTCATACGCAATATGATGGAAAGATTTATGTCCACGTATACTCTATTGCACAATGTTCATCCAACACGAGCTCGAGCAGTGCGTACCGAGGCAGCTATCGCTGCTGTAGAGGGTAGTGTTACTGAGGATCCAGGATTTATCGATTCGACGCCGTTCTGAACAATTGACTTCTGTCCGTCCACTACAACGAACATTTTAAGGAAAGAACAGAACAAAGTTTTTTTCGCACCTTCGGACTCGCCTGTCAGGTGCTTCTGATAATCAAATGGCCTATCACGTTATTTTTATAGGTTTTTGAATTTTGTAGGGACTTTTTTAATTTTTTACACTTTTTGGCGCATATAAAATGGCGACGTGCACGTCATGATTTTTGTACTTCCCGTCCTTTGAATCATCGCTACACAAACTTCTAGCCTTACAGAAAGGCCGTTATAATAAAAACCAGCTACTGTATGTTCTTCCTGTCAAGCCCAGAAATGTGGCCGACGCCACTGGAACAACGAGCATGACGTAATCGGTAGCTTCCCTTGACGGCTGACATTTTTTAATATATTTTAAACTGGACTTGAATGCCATTATGAACGAATACGACTCCTTCGATTCGCACTATTGCAACTTTTATCAAAAGCTTGTTGATAAATTTACGTTCCTGCCGTTTTACCGATTCAAATTCAAAAACCCCGTAATGGTTTCAACACAAGCTGTTTGCCGCGCTTTCATGGAATGAGTATGAGACCCACTTAATGTTTACAGTTTGAGATACTTTGTGATGGAATTTCTGTCGAATAAAACTTGCCAAAGCCACTCTTAATTCAATTGAAGCGGGACCGACCCGAATGCACCATTTTGTAGATTGGTCGGAGAAAAACGAACAACTCGCACGAAATCCTCAAACCCCAACGAAGACTCGCGACAGGATTACAGTTGACATTTTGGCAGGCGCAAGATTTTCACGAACAATGACAATTCGTGCGCCGCGGTACTCACCTCGAATCCGAAAAAGCTCTTCACGGATTTACACAATTCCGGGATTAGCGGCGCATTCACGAATGGCACTCTGCCCTTTTTCATGCAGAGGCGACAGCAATGTCGGTCCATGAACATCGCCAATTCAGACTTTACACAATTCACTTGATGGGACGGGATGTTTGAAACTGACATTTGCTAGAGTCCCGTCGAAAATGTCGTCCGAAAGGCGTGAAAGTAGAACAGACAGACGGGAAACAAGACTGTGCATAGCACATTGGAAAACAGCATTATTCAGTTTTCTGGGTGGGGGCAAATTTCATGATTGAAAATTTTGATTTTTTGGGAGTAGCATCTTAGTTTCTCGTTTGTTTGGATTATATTTACTTTCTAATTTATATAATTATCTGTTTTGATCATGAATTTTTTTTTAGAATTTTCTTTGAAAGCTTTTCTTTAGAAAGGTTAGAATATTCATTTTACTCATTCAAGGATGAAATCAAAAAACATAGTTTTGAACATAGCATAAAGAATATGAAGCACTCACTCCAAGCTGTCAAAAAACACGTGAGGCAAAAGATGCAAAAAGTACCCTTCTTTCAGAGAGAGCTCTCTGTTTTTCGTCTCTAAGCTCGAGTACAAACGAACAAGAGAATGTATGCAGAATTGGGTAATTGTATTGTAGCGAGGCCACAATTGTGTGTCAGAAATTTGTGTACGTATAAACGGCGCGACCAAGGTCGTGTGCAAATAACATGTGTACCGATGCAAATTAGAACACTAATACGCGTGCATAATTCCCCGCTGTGAACTGTGTAATCCGAGTCTGGTTCTAGTGTGCGTGCTATATATTATTTATGCTGTGGTTTTGGGATTATCGGACTTTGAATATTTAGTTTAGTGCGTCACTTGAAAAAATTTCGGTATTCGCGCTATCTTACGGGACGATTTTGCATTTAGGTGTGTAAGCTTTTCCCTTTTTCAGTTAAAAGATCGTATGAGGCATAACATAGATTATGTGTAGCACGGACACTAGAGTCAAATTGCTGCACATCTGTTATACAACGCGCCGTGTGGAATTTTACACGCGCACTAGTTTTAATAAATAGGTACAGGTCAGCAATTGTATGGGGTGTCAGTAACGCAGGTGTCACAAATTTTCATTTTGCAAAAAAAAAAGGTTTCATGAATAAGATCATCTCAGGAATGGTTTTCCGTGAAAATTAAAGATTAGTCCAAGAAAATATGATTGAAGCAGTTCTTTGCGTTCCCATCTATTTGATTTCGATTTATTTTTCTTGCGGTGGAGAAAGTCTTGTCAGGAGCACTGTATTTGCCTGACATGTTGTGTCAAACATTGTAGTGAATAATGAAATATCAACAAGTGACATCCATTGCATATGTCAAAATCATGGAACAGAAAACTAAGGGAATGGTGATATCCGTGTAGATGCGTATATGTTAGTTGGTCGACTTTCTGCTGCTGACGTCTTTCCTTGAGTGTATAATTTCTTTGAATGTCACTTCTACAGCACATAAAGTGCATAGAGTTTTGAGAATTTTGGCTTCAGCGCAAATATTTTGGCTTCATATATTTTTGATAGAGTAACTTGCGTAATAATATTGTGTGTTATGTAATCCCACTTTATTTTTTTTTAAAGTATATTGTAACTGATTACCCTCGAAACGTCTATTCTGTAGACGACAAGTTGGCAGCTCTGCTACAATGCCTCGTAAAAGTTCGCAGATCCGGAGCGACCTGTGACGGTTGGCAGCATTTAGCGGAAACGAGGACTTTTTGACAGAAAAGAACGAGTGGAGACTAGAGACAGAGAACCGAGCCACAGAATAGACGTTTCGAGTGTAGTCAGTTACAATATACTTTTAAAAAAATAAAGTGGGATTACAACTCAGGTGTGGGGTCCGCCCAAAATCCGGGAAACAGAAGACCGATCCAGAGAAAAGACGCCGCTGCTGCCGACAGATGCACACAGACGCCGCTGCTGCCAACAAAATCGAGAAAACGCTGCCACTGCTGACCATGCTGAAAAAAGACGCCATCGCGGTCAATAAACCTCTGCCGAGTGAAGAAAGGATGGCTACACGAGCAACAAAGAAGGATGCGGCGGATACGACACGAGATGTCCAGGTAATTGATACCACTTCGGCCTTCATAAAAGATGTCTATGAGGATGCTGCTGAAAGTTTTGCCACTGCTGCCCCAGATGTCTCGAGAAGGAAAAAGTTAGACGACAGCAACGTCGTCGCCACTGCCAAAGCCACCCAGTTGAACCTGGAATTGTTAACAGCGGACAATGAACTTGAGCTCCTCATGAAGAGGAAGTAGATTTTGGAGTTGAAAAGGGCCATTCAGGAGCTGGAACACCTGGAGGTGAGACCTGCTGAAGATACGTACGAACTGAACGACGTCCAAGTAGTCGTCAGCCGGTTCACGGGAGACGACGGCTACGACATAATGACATTTGTCAGTGATTCAGAGGCAGCCTTAGAAATGACAAGACTAAGCGAAAAGGCTAAGCTCATGAGCCTGCGACGTCAACTGGCGGGCACGGCTGCCATTTTCCTGAAGACAACGCGCGCAGCCACTTACGAACAATTAAAGTATGAGCTTATCGAGGAATTTGGCCGAAGTTGCCCGACCCAGGAAGTATACAGGAAACTGCCGCAGAGGTTTTTGGGACCCTCGTACTGAGACACTGCAGTGGTATGTCCTGGAGATGCAGATGCTTGCCAGGTGCAGCCGAGTCACGGAGATAGAGGTCATCAACTTCGTCATTGACGGACTGAAGCTGCCTGCTGCGGAAACTTGCCTGCTGTTAAGTGCCCGAACTCTGAAAGAGTTTAAACAGTCCCTAGAGCTGCATGAGAGACGTCTCCTTAGTTCGCGAGCAACAACCACTGCTGCCCCCAGAAGCCGCCTGAGACAAGAAGTCCGATTGGAGTCACCGATGCCCGCTGCCCGACCGATGCCACTGATGTCCACCGCTAGTCCCGACGAGCAACCGCGGTGTTATAATTGCTCGAGGATGGGACACTACCAGTCGCAGTGCCCTGATGAAAAGAGGCCCCCTGGATCGAGCTTCAGGTGCTGGAAAGTGGGACATCAACACCGGGAATGCCCGAATCCAAAGAGGATTACTGCCCGTGTGCCGCTTCCGATCGCTGAACGGAAAAACGCTCACCTACACGTGGTTGGAGAAGTCACAACCGACCTGGATTCCAATGACGACGCAGACCCGATGCCGAAGACGTCCATACTCAATGCCCACAAATTACCACGTGTCTGTCCCTTTTTGATACCGGCAGCCCCGTTAGCCTTATCGCGAGATCGCTCCTCCAACAACCGCTGCCCACCAAACTAAGGCCCACGAGGTACTGAGGTTTGGGAAACGCCGTCATCCAAATATATGCCCAAGTGAACTGCCGCCTTGAGTACCACTCAACCAGTAAGAACATCCAGCTGTTAGTGCTGCCCAATGCTGATATGCAAATACCCCTCGTTTTAGGTCGGGATGTATTGGAAATTTTCAATTTAGAGTTAAGATTAAGAAAAACTGCTGTCAAGAAGAACTTATGTCCTAGGTGTACAAAAATTCCCAACAAACTAAATTGTGCCTGCACTGGTAACAGTATGCCTCGTCTTTTATTTCCCGCTGAAAACAACTATCAGGAGCAAGTTCTAAAAAATTACTTTAGTAAGCGGGCAGTGACACGCCCAAAACTTCAGCCCAGCAGCCCCAGCTTTCCAAATGACCCTTCCAATACTGAAGCCGCTTCTCGGTCCCCTCCGCCCACTGTTTTCCAAGTAAAGGAGGAACTTGACATTAGCCTGCTCCTAACAGAAGATCGTCACCGAGTCCTCCTTGATATCATCCAAAACAGCTATCTTGTGCGGGTGGGCAATAAGTGTCCCCCATCAAAATATGAAATGAAGATCTGCCTCACCAATGATGCCCCTTTTCACTGTCCACCTCGGCGTCTGTCCTACTATGAACGGACTGAAGTGCGAAAGATTGTAGATGAACTTATGTCCAAGGTAATTATCAGACCTAGTCAATCGCCTTATGCTTCGGCCATTGTTTTGGTAAAGAAAAAAAGCGGCGAACTAAGAATGTGCGTAGACTATCGCACCCTTAATAAGGCAACAGTCCGAGATAACTATCCACTTCCCTTGATTGAAGATTGCATAGAGTACATAGAGGGAAAAAGATATTTCTCCACTTTAGATCTGAAGAACGGATTCCATCATGTGAACTTGGCCCCGACGTCTGTTCAATATACCTCCTTCGTGACGCCTGATGGACAATATGAATATGTAAAGATGCCCTTCGGTCTTAAAAACGCCCCTTCGGTCTTTTAGAGATTTATTTGTAATGTCTTCAGAGATCTGCTGGAAAAAGGAAAGATCGTCATATATAAGAAAGATATTCTGATTGCCTCTGCCACTTACGAAGAACACCTCGAGTTACTTAGACAGGTCTTAAAGCGAGTATCCGACCATGGTCTCGAGCTTAGGATCAATAAATGCCAATTTGGACATGAAGAAATTGAATATCTAGGATATGTAGTTAACACTTCTGGTATCCGACCAAGCAACGCTCATATAGAAGTCATTAAACAATACCCGGTGCCGACAAACCTTCGAGAATTAATAGCATGCTTAGGCCTCTTTTCCTATTTCAGGAAGTTTATTCCATCCTTTTCTAGAATAGCCAGACCCCTGCTGTCCCTTACCCGAGAAGGAGTAACCTACGATTTCACTAAGGAATGCGTGGAAGCCTTCCGAGAATTACGAGACCGATTGACTGCTGCCCCGCTGTTAGCTATTTATTGTGCTAAAAGAGAAACTGAATTGCATTGTGATGCCAGCTCCTCAGGCTTCGGTGCTGCCCTGCTGCAGAAGCAAGATGACCGGAAGTTCCATCCGGTACTCTTCTTTTCCAAAGCTACAACCGCAGTCGAGTCCAGATATCACAGCTTCGAACTTGAGACGTTAGCCATCATTTATGCCTTACGACGCTTCCGAGTTTACTCGCAAGGTATACCCTTCAAGCTTGTGACCGATTGCAATTCCCTGGCTTTAACCCTAAGTAAAAAACATATAAACCCTCGGATCTCGAGATGGGCCCTGGAATTGGAAAACTATAATTACACCATCCAACATCGCGCCGGAACACTTATGGGACATGTCGACGCGCTTAGTAGATGCCATTCCGAAAGTGCCCTGTCCTCCGAACACCCTACGCCATTTCCTAGTGCCAATGATGCCCGCGGTAAGTTGTCTCGTTCTTATGACGACCCTTTGCCCCCCCCCCCTCGGTACCACAAGTAGTAAAACTAAGGAAGAAGACAACCTGATTTTGACTCGTACTCCTGATCGCCCCTCTGAACTGATGCAACCTACCAGTGATTCTTTCTGCCTTGCTGCCTCAGTCGAAAGCGAGGAACTAGATTTCTGCATCCAAGTTACCCAAAACCGTGATGAACGACTTAAGACCCTAGTCTTTCGGGACAACTCCCTTGGACACCTGCAGCTATATGTCCCTCATGAAATGGAAGACCCTGCCATCCGAATCAGCCATGAGAAAATAGGTCACCAGGGAACTGAAAAAGTCTGTGCAGACCTGAAAAAGCACTATTGGTTTCCGCACATGAGGAATAAAGTAGATAATTTTATAAAAAACTGCATCAAATGCATTATGTATTCCGTCCCTCGATCCAACCAGGCTAACCTGTACAATATCCCGAAGGAACCTCAGCCCTTCGATACGGTCCATGTAGATCACTTTGGCCCCTTACCATCAATTAGTTCCAAGAGAAAGCAAATACTTTTGGTAGTAGACGGATTTACTAAATTCGTGAAACTGTATCCCGTGAGATCCACGAGTACCCGAGAAGTAATATGTTGCCTTGAAAAATATTCCAGCTATTATAGCTGTCCTAAACGAATCATTTCTAACCGCGGCTCCTGTTTCACTTCTGCAGAATTTAGTCGCTATTTAGCCAAGCGCAGTGTTGCCCATGTACAAGTTGCCACTGCTTCCCCACAGGCGAATGGACAGGTCGAAAGAGTTAACCGTGTCATAAAGGGAATGCTTGGGAAACTGAGTGAACCGCTGAACCATGCCGATTGGTGTCAGAAGCTGCAGATGGCTGAGCATGCTATCAATAACTCGATTCACAGTTCCACTAAACAGACGCCCAGTATGCTCCTGTTCGGTATTGAGCAACGGGGAGAAATCGTTGACGCCCTCGCTGAATTTCTGCAAACTAAGCAACCGGAGAAGTCTGGTCGTGACTTAGGCCCCCTTAGAGCTGAAGCCTCCTCTGCTATAAAGAAATCACAGGACCGCAATCTCCTGCAATTCCCGAAACACCATACGCCTGCAAAAATATTTAATGAAGGCGACTATGTAGTAATCAAAAACGTTGATACCACTGCTGGCACAAACAAGAAGTTTATCCCGAAGTACCGCGGCTCCTTTGTTATCCATAAGTCCTTGCCTAATGATCGTTACGTTGTTCGCGACGTTGAGAATTGTCAACTATCCCAAATTCCCTACGATGGGGTCCTCGAGGTTGCCCGGTTAAAGCACTGGATTGTCCCCAGGAAAGACACGCGACAGGCCGAAGCATGAGCAACGCTTGCTGTAGAAATAAGGAAATTTAGCCTTTAGTTATGTATATTATTCAAATATTTACCCGCTGTCACCCACATGTAAGTCTTGCTGTCCAGCTGTTAGCCGTATCAATGCTGCCAACAAGACACGAAATGGTCGCGGTCGACCAAAGAGGTAATAAACAGAGGAGTGGCAGTTCAACAAATTTCATGGGCCAACTTTTATAAGTGTAGTTGTGAACACTAACACGAACATGTTGACATCAGCGGCGTACAGCGCATGATAAACAAAATGGGCAAAAATATGGCGGGAATTTCAGATTCATTTGAAATTCCGCGAGTATTGTATGGAAACATCATAAAGAAAATATAATTGAAGTTCAGAATAAAAACTACTGTAGATAGTAACTTATTCGGATATGCTTAAATAATGAGCTTATTGTCAGCCATAATATTAAATGAGCATATGCGAGAAATGAATTCGCACTGCAATCGATTATCATTATTAACATCCATCCGAGAAAGACCCGAATAATATACAGAAAGGATGATCCGATGGATTGGCATATTTTGTAGGAAATTCATTGCTGCAAAGGCATTTAGATATCAACAAATTTATAAGATTACGGACTGAGATTATTTTAAATTAATTATAAGAATAAAATTGCAATCTTATCATACGATTGCACACTACAAACTTATATATAAGCTTGTATTTAAAACAGGAAACCTTAATAAAGTATCAATTTCAGCTAACTACGCATGCACCTATAAGATTAAGAGAGGATTTTTTTAGTCTGATCATTAGTAAACTGTAACGTTTGCTAGCTACTGGATGTTTTATTGGGAACAACATGGATATTTTAAATTCGCAAATACTGCCTAGTAGCATAATTTTTGTTCGAAAAAATATGCTGATGCTACACAAATGATCAAGCAATTGAAATTTACATTTCAACATAATGTTTAATAATTTTCATAGATATTAACATTAACAAAACTCATACTTTGAACTTAAGTATGCTAAATATATTTGATTTAAAATTTTGGCCTCCCTCTTCCTTTTTCAACCGGGCTTGGGACCAGCTTTGGCGGAATTACGGCGACACTCACACCGTATATGCTATAGTTTTATAAATAAGGTAAATATAAGTAATGGATGTTTATGTGTTAATCGATCAAATTATTTACATGCCTTTAAAATGAATGCACACTAAATTACACAATTATCAATCTTCGTGTTCAGATTCTCTAAACAATTTCTTTCAACATTGCCTTTTGTCGCGCCGCTGAGTCGTGACTAAGCTCATTTGGAGAACTGTCATACATTATGTTGATTTTTTAAGTGAGCATTGGAATGCAAGATTTTCAACTGAAATCTGTTTTTAATGGTACTCCCCTTCGCACTAAAGATGTATCAAAGCACTTACCTATGAAAAGAGACTGATTCCTTCGGGAAATTCGCAGTATTTCCACATGCCGCGATCACGCACTTAATATTGTCAATTGACTACTTTACAAGTCTTTTCTGTTTATTTTTCAATTAACTATTTCACAGTCTATTACGCACAATATTTAGGCACTGTTTGGGCTACAAAAACGTACTGTTGAACACGCGATTCACATTAAATCACTAGTTTTGCAGCAAATTCGAGATGTTTACTTCTTCCGATGACTTCTCGATGACAGTTCGTTTTGAAGTATCATTCTATTTGGCTCTACTTGACGTTTTGTTCTGGAGCCCCCACACGTATACGCTTCTACACGGATACTACCATTCCTCTAGTTTTTCTGTTCCATGCGGTCGAACATATGTCAGATCGGCCGAGTTGTAGACGACAAGTTGGCAGCTTTGCTGCAATGCCTCGTAAAAGTTCGCAGATCCAGAGCGACCTGTGATGGTTGGCAGCATTTAGCGGAAACGAGGACTTTTTGACAGAAAAGAACGAATGGAGACTAGAGACAGAGAACCGAGCCACAGAATTGTAATCCCACTTTATTTTTTTAAAAGTATATTGTAACTGATTACACTTGAAACGTCTATTCTCTTACCTCGAACAAGTTGTTGTTTACAATGTACTTTTGACGTTAATTCCAAGTCGACGCAATTGTCGACATTTAATCAATTTTACGCAACTTCCAAAAGTCGCAATTTGCATATAAAATTTGTGTCCCGGGTAAGTACAGGTTAGAGTACTAGTTCATTCTCACCACCGAAGACATACACCCCCATATCTGGCTGACAACATTTGTGCCTAGGATCTGATCAAAACTTTTTCACCACGGCGTGAATTTAGCCATAGTCCATGCACATTCGTGTCTTTAATGCGGCAGATGTGAACTGACAATACAACCTAACTGTCAAACGGTGCTTGAATGGCGGCGTTCTTTTGACGCTTGTTAGTAAATAGTACGGAAAAACTCGTTTTCCGGCCGAATTAACTTGAAATCGCCGCAATTACTAAGCGGACGTAAATGTGTCTGAGCTTTTCGTCACGGGGTTTGCGAATTTCTGCGCCAAGATGATGTCCTACGAGCATTCTTGTCGGCTGTGCCTGATCGATCTCAATGAGGCGGCAGTCGATTGTTCGTCAATTCCCGAATTGTACGAGACCGTGCAGGTGCTCTTTGATGTCCAGGTGAGTGCTGGCCCCGTTGGGGTCCTGGAAAACAATGTCCTTCGTGTTGAATGTTCGTTGCTTTTGTATGTTTTGGGGCCTGGGGAATGGCGTCCAACATTTGGCGGGAGGAACGGCTGATGCTCTTGTTCGTGTGAAACGAGCGGCTTTTGCAGTGCGGGTCTAATTAGATTAGGCGCTGGTGGCGCATCCGAAGCACGCCCTTGCATCCTAAAATTTTACGGTGGAAGTTGAAGCAACATTGAACAAAACTATTTTCGTCGTCGATGTTTTCCACGCTTTTTCAATAGAGCAAAATCAAACGGCTGTGCTGCTTTCCTTGGATGGGATATTTATGATTTTATTTTTCGCAAATACGTATTCCGCGCACCAATTGTGCCCTTCTTCAGTACATTTTACTACTAATTCAGTACAGCCATGGATGAGTCTATATAAATCACCAATCCTCACCGAAATTAGAACTTAATTACAATTCTAAGGTGCGATTTTTTTTGGAACGGGAAACCTAGCACAACTGATTAATTTTATGACCTTTCCTGGCAGTAAGATTCCCAATCGCGCGCGATATTATCTCCTTGGAGATCGTTCAGCCTTTTTTCCTCGGTCAATTTCTTCCTTCCTTTGCTACTGACTTCAGTAGCTTCGATTGCACATTTCCCACTTCATGGTTCAATCTTCGATCCTCAGGTTCCTTCAGAATTGCAAGACATTCTTCGCATCTAATTTTCTGGAATCTGTTCCCTCTTGGATCACCGCTATATTGTCCCAGCCGATGTTGTGTCCATCCCCAACGATGTGCCTCGGCTATCATTGACTTCAGCGACGCGGGGTCCTTTCCTTTTCTTCCTCGTAAGTTCCGCCTCTCTTACACGCTCCTCTCATCGTATATATATTTCGCTTGGTTTGCTCTATGTAGGTTTTCCACAGTCCGGGCATGAGACCTTTTAAATTCCACTTAATTCGTGGCGCAGTTTTTTGTCTTTGGCGGATCCTAGGATATTCTTTGGCTGATGAGTTGTGTTCGATGAAACCATATCTATATGGAGATTATTCAACAGCTTCCTTATCTTCCCTGAGACTGCCAAGTGTGTTACTCCTATCCTTATTTTGGGTTCATCATCTCTGCTTTGGAGACTGGTCAGTTTGCTTTCGTCCATACGTCTGGCTTTTTCCTGATGCGGTTGGAAATTATAGACGGGTGGTAACGATTTTTGACGCCTGTGTTGAGTATGTACTCTTTTTCTCTTTTAAACTGTTCAGGACTGAGAAGCACTGTATACAGGCGATGGATCATGGAATGAAAAGGGGCCATTTTGTGCGCGTAAGAATGATTCGAATTAAAGGGAATCGTTCTCTGTGTGTGAGTGGGTTTCCTAAATATGTCAAAATCAATCGTTCCCTGTGATCTAATGATCTTCAAGTCCAAGAACGGAATTTCTTCTTCCTTTACAACTTCCATTGAAAATTGTACGTTTCGGTGGGCTTTGTTCAAGTTTCCTAGAGTTTCTTCCGCTTCCTCTTTATGAATAATGGCAAGGATGTCGTCCATATACCTCACCCAGAATCTTGGCAACAACCCTTTCTATTGTGGCTCTTGTTCAATCCTGAGCATGGAAAGTTCGCTCAAGAACGGCGAAAGGGGGTTGGTTGGTTGTAGTGACAGCCCTCTTTATCAAAAAGATGGCTCACTTAGGCCAAGATAGGCCCATTGTGATACCACAAAAAGATAAGGGCGGCACTAAAACCTGTGAGATGACGAGAACCATTTCGATTCTCGCATGAAGCCGGCTATGCAGCCGATATTTAAATCGGCTACTTCCGTGAGACTGTCCAGGAATGGCGAGCCTAAGGTTTTCATGCGTTTCCTGGACAATGCCGGGCATTCACACATAAAGTGTTGGACTGTCTCTTCCTCTTCTTCCGATCTGCAACTCCGGCAGAAATCGTTGAAGGCAACGCCTAACCTTTCTGCGTGCCTGCCAATTAGACAGTGCCCCGTCAGTATGGACACGACAGAACTCAAGGTTTCACGAATCGTGTTTAGAAGCTGCTTGGTGCGTCTGGGATTCAGTGCGAGCCAAGTTTGATTGGTTGTCCAGCAGGTTTCCTCCAGCAACCAGGCCTTCTTCGCAGCCTTCATGTAATGCTGCCTAAATCCCAGCTTTATGGAAGCTAGAGGTTGGCCGACTTGAGGTGTGAGTGTATATTCCTGAAGCTCGGTGCCAGCTCTCGCTGGGGCATCTGCTTCGCATTTTCCTGGTATATCACTATGCGCCGGTACCCAGCAAAGAATCACTTCACAGTGAAGCGATATCATGTTCAGTTGTGAGCGGCATTCCATTGCAATTTTGGATGAGGTATGCACGCTGTATAGTGATTGGAAAGCAGTTTGACTGTCGGAGAAAATGTTGAGATTTCTTATGGAAATTTTCTGATTTCTCAGCCAGTTCACTGCCTTATGTATTGCGATGACCTCTGCCTGAAAAACACTGCAGTGATCTGGTAGCCGGATGGATAGTCTCAGGCCTAGCTGTTCAGAGAAAACGCCACAGCCAACTTTTCCATCCATCTTTGATCCATCAGTGTATATGTCGACCGATTCCTTTACCCTATTTCCTTCCATGATCCAGTCATCCCTGCTAGGGATGACGGACTTGAAACCGTGGCGGAAGCAGGGAATCGGAGGAGTGTGGTCTATTTTCTCTGGCGTTGGTTCATCCCTCTGTAATATGGTGGAGTGGCCGGTATTCCCATCATGCCAGAAATTTAGAGCTTTCAATCGAATAGCAGAGCACTTGGCCTGCTGTCTCGTGAGGAACTCCGTCGGGAGCCAATCTAATAGCATAAACAATGCCTTTGTCGGGGTTGTGCGTATAGCCCCAGTGATTGCAATAGCTGCAGTCCTCCTGACCCTGTTAACCAGGTTCGCATTTGATATTTTTGCCATCGCTGGCCACCAGATAACCGCGCCATACAGAAGGATTGGTTCCACTATCGCTGTATAGAGCCATGATACAATTTTGGGTTTTAATCCCCACCTTTTCCCAATAGCTCGTTTGCAGCAGTAGATTGCGCATGCAGCCTTGCGTGCTTTTTCTGCTGTGTTCGCTTTCCATGCGAGTTTAGAGTCCAGAATTAGACCTAAATATTTGACCTGATGAGATGGGTTGAGACTTATCTCCTCAAGTTTAGGTGGGACAAATCGTGGAATTTTGTATCTTCTCGTCAAGAGCACAAGTTTCGTTTTCTGTGGGTTTACCTTTAGACTGCACTCCATTTGGTAACAATACCTACGGCAAAGTTTAGTCTTCCAGATAGGGTGTTAATGAATTTGTCAGATATTGCTATTGCAACATCGTCTGCGTAGGCTACGACTTTGCAGCCAGTCGTTTCTATTGTAGACAGGAGTTTGTCCACCACTAAGTTCCATAGAAGGGGTGATAGCCTTGCGGGGTGCCTCTGTACGTTCGCCTTCTTAGGATGCTGTTTCCTAGTGTGGAGTTAATGCTCCTGCTGCTTGGCAGTTGTACGATAAACCTAATCAGGTTATCATCCACATTGTTTTCCTAGAGTGCCTTCTCAATAGCCTTGTGGCTGACGTTGTTGAAAGCACCTTCGATGTCTAGAAAAACCGCCTGCGTATATTCCTTGACGCTTAGCGATTTTTCGATGTAGCTGGTGAGCAAGTGAAGAGCTGTTTCAACCGGAGATCGGTTTGTGTATGCGTGCTGCGCATTGGAGAGTGGTTTCAGAGCAGCTCTCAAATGAATCTCTATCGGCCTTTCCAGTGTTTTCAGAAGAAAAGGGGTGATACTGATAGGCATATAATCCTTTAGCGAAGAGTGAGAGGTCTTACCCGCTTTAGGTATGAAGACTATTTTAGCTAGGGGAATGTAAGCCATCCGTAGACATGCTTTGAAAATGGCGTTTAGCCATGGCAGCACTGTGTCCCTGTTTGATCTCAGCAGGTGAGATATTGTCCATGCCAGGGGATTTGAAGTGTTGAAATGAGCTGATTGCCCAGCATAGGAGCCTGTGGTTGACAGACAGTTCGGGAGCATGTGTGGATTAGCTTTGTCAGTCACTTTCTTGCTACCAAGAAAGTGCGTATCGAAAGATGCCCAGTGTCTCAGAGATGGATTTCGTTCAGATCCTATTTGTGTCTTTAATAGACCCTAGAAATGAGGAGGAGCTCTTCATGACTTTTCGCAGACGACTGATATCCTTGCAGCTTTCTATTTCTTCACAGAAACTTCTCTGTGCGTTTTTAATGGAGCATTTGAAGTCCATCAGTTAGAGTTTATAAGAAGACCTGTCGTTGGATTCTTTAGCCCGATTAAAGGACTTCCTACATTCTTTCCCCAGCTGCGCTATGCCACTGTTCCACCATGGGGCTTTTGATTCCCCCTTGGTTTCGTCTGACTACATGCAAACCTTGCTGCTTCATTGAAAGCAGATGTAAGGGTCCCAACGGCTTACTCAACACCACCATCTTTCGGGGTTCATCTTCGAGTGCAGACCCGAATACTGTTTTGGTTTCGAGTCAAGTCTGTATGGCGATTATGCAAGTATTCTCCTGTACCCAGGGTCTGTTGGCAGCCTTTATATTATATTACTTGAACTTGGCTTCAAAGAAGCTAGAGGATATCTGTATTCCTGGGGCTCGGTACCAGCCCTCGCTAGTCGTTCCATTCACTCAAATCTAGCCTTACTAAAATCCTCTCTGCTTGGGATGACTGATTTGAAGTTGTGGTGGAAGCAGGGAATCGAATAAACAGTGTGCACTTCCTCTGGTGTTGGCACATCCCTCCTTAAGATAGTGGAGTGACCATTGCTTTTTTCGTACCAGAAGTGCAAAGCATTTAGCCTGCTGCCTTGTAAGTAGCTCGGACGAGAGCCAATTTAGTAGCATGTAAAGTGCTTTTGTCGTGGTGGTTTGTAGTATCCAGTGATTTTGATTTCACAGCTTTTCAATAGCAGGCCACCAGATGATTGCTCCATAAAAGAGAATTATTTTTACTACCGCTTATAAATCCATCATCCGATTTGGGGCTTTAGTCACCATCGTTTACCAACGGTTCTGTTGCAGCAATCGATTGCGCAGGGTGCTTGCCGTATCCTCTTCTCAATATTCGCTTACCATGCGAGCTCGAAGTCTAAAATACGCCGAAGGTATTAGACTGAAGCTTATGTCTTTCTGTTTTGGGGTATGAACTGCGGGATCGTGTACCGTCTAGAAAGCACTAGTTTCGCTTTTTGCGGATTCACTCTTAGTCACAGTCTTAAAAAAATATTAACTAGGAACTAGAAAGAGATTTGATTTTCATATGAGGCAATCGATTGGCCGAAAGGACCAAACTGCACTGAGTCATGGTTTCTCGAATCAGATGTGAATTGGAATACAGGTTGTATTAGGAGGAACAAACATGGCGAGATTTTGGCTGTGATGAGAAGAATGACGGAGGCCATGTTCGTTGCAAAGAGGAGTGTTAAAAAGATACAAAAAAGCCTAAGCAAGAGACACTCGTCGAGGTATAGTCAGCGTTTTTGTAGAGTGGCGAGTTTGAAGTAGATTAGTAAGGAAGGAAGAAATGTTGATTTAATCGAACAGGCCACGAGGAAACTTTCGCAGAACCGATTCAATCTTAGCTAGGCGGCGTATGCTATATGGAGACCACATAGGGGAGCAGTATTCGCATAAATTGCCTACGAAAGAATAAAATAGCTTAAGATTAGGTTCAGGTCTAGAAAAAAACAGTCGAGTTTCTTAGCAAAAAACCACAAAGCTTAGATGTCGACCCACCCCATACGGGGATACCTCATCCTTGTTGAAGATAGCAGTAACCTGTCATGGGCTCTCCAACTTCGTAGTGCCCAACTAACCTCTCAGGTGGGAGGACAACATCTACAGTAAAACGCTGTCTAAGCACACCGGCAAGGACATTTGACATTCTGTCTAGGGGACGTGAGGACGACAACCTCAAAGTTTATAACGGGTGCATTGAGAGCCAACACATTTCTTTACTTCCATTCCGCTGTCTCAGGGTCCGTGAGGTTGATAATTTCCACTAAATGCAACCAGCAAAGTTATAAGTACGAACATGTGCAGTGCAGATGATTCGTAATGACCTTTGAGTGATAGAACTTTTACGGATCTACAAAAATATTGGAAAAACTCGATTTACGTATACTCGATAGCTACCATTTGTAGCAATCACAAAAACCGCCATAAAAGCAAACCAGGATGCGCGGGATGCAAACCAAACTTGTATTTTATCTAAAGTGCGAGTAGCTTAAGTGCAGACATATTGTATTTGGTTTTAGCAAATTATCTATAAAATAAGTTATCATGTTTTTTCAATTAGAAAGAAATATGTAAAAATTGTGGAATGGAAAAGTCCACGTTCTTGTTCGTGATTTCCTCTGCAGGGTATAGCTTGATTTTGGTGGGACTTCCGTTCTGAGTCCATTCTTTTTCTTCGTATCTGTTTCCTCTCTCCCACGACTCGGTGAACTGATCGAGATAGTCAAAATTTAACGAGGATCGTCACTTTTTGCCATTCTCCAAACCCATGGAAATGCAACAAGAGTTTAGTGTACGTGGGTCAAACTTTTTTTTTGTAACAGATGGTCACACTCAAATTTTATGAAAGCTATGCAAAAAAAATTGAACTTTTAGTCTTTGATTCTAGTATTTCCTATAAAATTTATGCAAAATATGAAACTTTACCACTTTTTCCCTAGAAATACTCTGAAAACTCAATATTATTTATTTGGAAATGTCTTCTTCCTTTCAGATATGCCGCACAGACAATATTCGTGCCATATGCAATCGTTGTCTCGACTATGTGATGGGTTATCGTGCTCTCAAAAAGAAAATCACCGAATGTCAAAAAATCATTGAAGACTACGAGGATGTGCGCAAGAAAGTGATGGAAACACGGAATAATGCACGTGCGATTGCAATAAAACAGGAGATAATCGATGTTGACGCATTCGAATGTTCAACGCCGAATACGCATAGCACTGCAAATAACTATCTGTGTCCGCGTCCCAAGGCGGTGACCGATTCGGACATAAACGATATTCTTGCGCTCGTACACGATAAGTCTTCGAACAAACGTCCGTCGTCGGCAATATCACCCCAAAAACGGGTATCCAAATTAAAGTCAATAAAGTCAGAATTGTCGTTGGATAATGAAAGCCGTAGTGATTCGTTAGAACCAATTTCGTCGACATCGAAAGACGTTCTAGAAAAATCCACGGAGAACGTTCCACCAGAAGTGCCATCTAGAAATCGAGGTGCAATGAAGAACCAACGGCAAGAGTCTGTCTCTCCAATGGATGCACCTGCAGATGCAGTCAGCTCGTCAGTACAAACACCCAGTGAAGCCGATAAAAAGATCCAACCAGAAAGAGTTTCAACTCGCAAACGTCGGCTGACTGCTGTGAAATCACAGGTGAATCGAAGCCGAGCACAAAATAAAAGTAGAAATGCGATAAGTTCAAATACTACTCGGGCATCAGCAAAATGCACGATGTGCTCACTGAAATTGAGATCAAACACAAGTCTGAAGTCACACATGCTGGAGAAGCATAACATAAACTCAGAGACATCTCCAATCGGTCGCAACATCAAAGAAGAGGACTCAATATCGTCGACCGGCAGCAAAGAAACTTCCATACGAAGGAGTGCTCGACAAGCTGGCAAAGCAATGAAGCAACTATCTCCGAATACAGAATGCTTGCCAAATGGGCGACGATCGCGTGTGAAAAAAATTGCAGAAACGCCTGACAATTCTTTGGCGGAACCACAATACACATCCACACCAATGGCTGTTGCTTCCGAAGAGGTAGACGACAAAAGTGCAGTATTGAAAAACCAAAACCAAACCGTAAAGTCAGAAGGCTCCTCAACGAATATGAGCAGCTCCTCATCCACGAAGGACAACTCGTTGAACAAATCGGACAAGAAGCGAATCATCACGATTACTTTGGTTCGCACCAAAGACAGTCTGAACTTTAGGTACTGTGATCAACACAAGCGCAATATTGAATTTCATACGGTGTCCCCAGACGAACTGGAGGACATCCGCAAGAGTCTGATGATTCCTGAAATCTGGGCGAATCTTCGCGAAGCGTTCAAGAATTCGCCGCCAGATGGAAGGACGATTGAACAGCTGAAGACTATTTTGGGCGACGAATTCGTACTTTAGGTTTAGTTGGTTATTCTTTTCGCGCGAGTATTGATGAAGGAATTTTAATTTGAAAAAGTGTACTGAAGTGAATATTGATTTTAGTTTTATAAAACTCGTGAATCGTATGTAATTTGCTGATAAAGTAAAAAGAAACAAATGTGAATTTAATGGACATATTTCATTTAATATTACTTTATAATCGTAACTGGTTTACTTGTTTCCTATACGTTTTATAACTTGAATGCTGTCGCAGTGGCAAATTCATCGTCTCGAAGAAATCTTCAATCAGGAAAAGAGAATCCTATCTTCTTTTCCAAAGAAATTATGATGGTAAGCATCTTGTGCGCTGTACCGGCAAATATTTTTGTCTGCAGTTGTCTTACATCAAGCGAAGGATGTGTGTATGGCAAAACTAAAAATCGTTGCCTAATTTGATTAAAATGAAGCGAATTTATTTTAGACTCGAAGTTTTGGATGGAATCAAATTATTTTTATAATATTAGTTACATGAGTATCGATGAATTTTTTAATCCATAAGCGATGTGTAACGATGATATTGCCAGGATCTTATCTTATATTGGACAAGAAAATGACAGTGAAATCGTATGTCTCGAAAAAACGAAGTGGTATGGAGAATCCTACATACATCCATATATCTGACGGTGACTTCTCTTTTGGACGGAACAATAACAAGGCAAGTAACTATTATCCGGGGTGATGCAACAAAACTCATCTATAATAAAATGAAGAAAAAATTGCAAGATTCATCCTTTAATTTTATTGACATGAGGAAACAACAATGCATCAAGGACATTCAGTTCCGACATGACACCAAATTGCGTCTACGATACCGTCAAATATTTTTTGTAGCCACTACCAAAAATAACTGAGCACCACACCGTATGTTAAGTGATGAGGGTGCTAAGCCAAAATGCATTCCGCTTCACTTAGATCGTTTTTGGTCCATTCTGCCCTGTAGTTGTAGAAACTTTCTAACTCATATCTACTATGAACCGTCCTAACTTCTTAAAGAAATTCAGATGTTTGTTTCATTTTAATCGTTCCCAGCACACTCAGATCCGCGAGAAAAATGGTTGAATCTTCTACCAGCGTCAGCCGGACATTTGCACAGAAGGTGCCCTACTGACTCTGTCTTCTCTTCATCGCTGCAGCTTCTATATAGATCGCTAGCTGGGAGACCGATTATCTTTGCTTGCCCACCGAAAGCCACATGGCCTCTTAGTAAACCCACAAGATTCCTCGTTGAAGCTCTCCGTCTAGAGCTAAAAGACAAGGTACGTTTCGTGTTGATGTCTTTATTGTCATTGCTGGCTACCTCTGTACCTCACCAAATCGCCACTAACTCCACCAGCACAATTTTGCAGTACTCGAGGAGCTCCAACTATTTGCTCAGGCCCCAGTATTTGGAAAGTATTCTGATTCTTGCATTTTCTTTCGTTTCTGAGCCATCCATATATGTATACTGACGCAGTTCTTCCACCCACTGGCCCCTCCTTGCAATTTTCTCTGGAAAGAATAACGGTCACAAAGTCTGTACCAAAGACCAATGTTAGCACACTATCGTCCATGTTCACATTTTTGTACGTCCTGCAGAGACGACTACCTTGAAACCATCTCTTTCCAATGTCGACAAAAGATTTTTCAAATGCAACTAGCCATTAAAGTGTTGGAAGAACTTCCCCATGATGGGTCCCCTGTCCACGTACTTCCTGATCAGATCACCAATGGATGAGGTCACTATTCTTGTTTTAAGTAATGTGGCAGATCAGCTACACAAGCTCATATCAACACCTTTCTTCCTAAGCCCACGACAAATGGCGTTTGGCCTAACTTTTTTGAACGCTACTTAGATGTCCAAGAAAACGCTTAGTGCATATTCGTTAAAGCGGAGAGCACCTTCAACAGTAGATACCACCTGCCTCCTTAAAAGCATGCTGTCGCAGTCATAGTTGGTGCCCAACTTCGCCTCTTATGAAAGTATGCCGGACTGATCGGTCTGAAATCCTTGATTGAGCTGTGGTTTATTTTACCCACTTTGGGAATGAAAACCACTTTTACTAGTTTCCAGGCACTTGGGATACAGTCAAACCGGAGACATCTGATGAAAATTCTTTCCAGCCAGGGGGTGATGTGTACAAACGACTTCTGGAGTACCAGACTCTAACTGAGAAGAGTGTCCCAAGAAAAAGAAAGGAAAAATTGAACCCAATTGAACTTAACAAAGCATTATCAACTCAAAAAAGAAACTTTTGTAGTGTGCTAAGGGTACACTTCAATCTGACTAGACATCCTAAATCACTCATAATGACGATCATCCATAAGGATATATTTACATCGAGCCTGCAAAATTCCCACGTGCATGCATTGCTCAGCGTATTGCTCTAAATAACTTATGGCTGTTCATCGCCTAGACGAGTGTGAAAGGATCATTTATGACCTCATAAAATTTTGATCTTAATGACCACTACTATCCGTGGGAACGTGATTTGTTCGTGAAAGTAATTAATTTTGGTCACATAATGCGACTCCTATGCATGAGTATTTTGATTTTTTAAACTAAATTACATCCCTTACTAGGTGAAATTATCATTTCATTCATATACAACAAAGATGACCATACAATACACATATTACACTTTGCTTCACACTTATTGTAATTGAAATAATGAAAACGGACATTTAAACTGCTTACATTTTGCTCCTTAACTATTATCTTGCCGTCTTTGGCTTTCAAGCGCCGCGTCAAAACCGCTGCTGCCTCTTCTGATACTTCTTGAATCTTGATTATTTCCAATACAACACCACCAAATCTCCAGGCTCTTCCTGAAAATTTGCACCATCAATTTTGGGATTCCCCAACAATTTCACTATACCCATTCAGTTTTCTGTTTTCCGTTTTGTCGCCACTGATCTATTTTTAGCCTATTGTTCTAAAATTCCATCATACAAAGAAGATAATTTATTATTAAAGGAAAGGAAAGCCCACAATTAATTGCTGGTTGGAAAGTTTGTCCTTATTCGCGCAACACTCACCTGTTGTCCCAAAACCCCATCGCACAAAACAGAGTGAGTAGTATCAGCCACTCCCTTTTATTGACATGTGTAAGATCTCGTTGGGGCTGATGAAATTGACCTTGGCAGGTGATATCGTAATTTTTGAATGCATTCTTTGCTGTGGTGAATTTGACTGGATGCTTATCATCTCAACAGATGCCCAATTTTTTAACTTCCCAGTATACGGGAAGTTCTTGTAATCGCCTCGAAAATCGAAATTGAAATTTTCAACATTTCTTTATGTTTTGAGGTCTATAGAGTTCTTTGATGCGCGGTCATAAGGGCTTAAGTCAAAATTTTGAATTTTTCAGGAGAGCAATAGCAAAGTTCAAAACATTATGTAAAATCTAATTATTGATATTATTTGTAATGGTTATTTTTATAAAACAATATATTAGTAATTCAATCTGAAAAATACATTTAATATTTACCAGAAGGAAAAACATTAATAAGAATGCAACATTTGAATATGGTATTAAAGTTGTTTATTAACGAAGTCAAAATTACAATTTGCAAATTCACAAGGATTTAATTTTTTCAACATTTCACCATTTATATTCGCTTAATCATGTAAGGACATACATAAACCTTAGTTTGGGCATAGAATAATTTTATTAATTTTACATTACCAAATATACTAAAGGCAAGAAGAAAATACAAAATTAACAAATAATAATTTCAAAATTCCATTCCTTTAATTTGGGACTACTCCAGCTCAACTTCCAGAAGGTCAGGATCCTCCGCTTGGATAGCAGAATCTGTCAGGAGTTGGCGATAAAAATTGTGAAACACTGGTGGTATCAGAGGAAGTAAATCCATGAGATCCTTTTTCTTTACCTCAGGTATATGAACCATGGACTTGTACTTTTGTTGAACCTGTCCTATGGAAGGCCTCCCTCTTCTTCTAAAACTCATTGACTTGAAGGGTTCTTCTTCTGTTAAAGATTTCTTGTACAACAGAGTACCGTGGTCTTGAGTATACTGAAGCCACTGAACATTATGCCACGAAAACAAGTCCCCATCCGAATTCTTCTTCCTTAATACTAAATCTGTCTTGAGAAGCTCTGCAAAATCAAGAAACTCTTCTTGTTTCATTTCAATTACTTGAAATGGCATTTTCTTTCCGGTTCCCCTAACTAGCTGAAACCAATCGTGAGGATGATAAATTGGGATTTTTAGCTTTCTTTTTTGTTTTTCTATCATTGAATGGTCGACATCACACTCCAAATGAGTGTGGCCTGGAACCAAAAATTTATGTTTTATTCTTTTGATATGTGGAAAGACAGTCATGGCCTTCATAGACATTGCAGCTACATGCGAATTTTTGTTCTGGCCTCCGCAAGTGTCAGAATAAAAAATCACTTCTGCAATAGTAGAAGGAACTTTGCCCAAATGATGAAACAAACATGAGGCTATTTCATTTGCTCCCCGTCCTGCTGTAGCCTCATGCCACATGTGGTTGTAAGACTGACCAGTTACATTTTCATGAATAGTGAGATTGTAAGTCCACAACTGTCTTTTGTAGAAAGCAACAGACGAAACAAGAAAAGGGGTGGGGAGGCATTGCTGCAGATCAAAACTAAAACATTGCTTTCTGTTATCTACTTTACAAGCTTCTTTATCATTTGCTTTTGTCTTATAAGCCAAATCTGCGGATTCCTGATGGGTTTTAATTTCGTTTTCAATGATTGATGTTTCTTCAGTAGGAGCTATTTTAAATTTCATATTCAAGATGTCGCACTTGTGGCATGTATCCACTTGAGGCTTCTTGAATGCAAGTTTCAAGGCGTGGAATTCTCTCTCATATATCTTTCGCGATGCTGGGTTTTCCACCTTTTCCGCATAGAGATTGTACATGATCTGTAGGTTTAGATGAGGTGGTAAGTATTTTGTGGAGTTTGTGCGTCTTGTGTAGTGGCTTTCATAAGATGGGAAACAAAGGATGTGGCTCCTTATTTTCTCTAAATCTTCTTGACTTTTTTTGTGTTTCGGAGGATTTTTACCACGTCTGTCTTCTTGAGGGGTTCCTGTGACGGTCCGTTTTTTATTTTGTAGAACCATTTTCACAAACTTCTCATGTTCATCTAAAGTTTTCAAAAAACAGTCCTTACAGACTATTTTTCTTTCCCCTTTGATTTCGAAACAATACTCATTGGTTACTCCCCGGTTTTTTAAAATTTTCTTTCCTAGGCGTCCTACTTACGGGTTTTTTGCCTGCAACGTGTTTTGCAATAAAATTTACACGTCCTTCATGTGAACCAATACTCCAATATTCATGGAAAATTGATTTCCTAATGTCATTTCCTAGAAAAACAAAACACTTGTTTCTACAGTGCTTTAGTTGTTTCATTTGTCGTCCTTGTATTTGTTTTCCACTAACATTAATGTATGGTTTTCCAGTATTTAGCAGTAATTTTCTTTCTTTTCGAATAGACCTAGCCCATGGACGTTTGGGATTATTCGCGCCAACACTTGAAACTATACCATCATAAGTCTGTATATTCGTTACACTGGAGGTAACTTCAGGATGCTCATGATCTTTTTTCAGATCAGAAGGACCACTTTTTGGGGATTTAGCTCGTTTTACCTTTGATGTGCGAGTAGTAATATCCTCCACACTGCTATCGCTTTCTGAATTAGGTACATAGGTTTTGTCACGATCGATATCATCACCATCATCATGGTTCAGTGAGGCCCATTTTTCTTCCATTACTTTATCTGCGAAAAAATTAAAAACGAAGTTTTTCAAATTTGTTCTTTTATTATGAAAATAACAATAAAATCTGTCAAAGTGATTTTCCTTCTGTACGATCTTATTTCATTTTTGTGACTTACATTTTGTTCCATGTCAATGCCTCAATTATTTGATTATTTGATTAGATTTTAAAATAAGATTACTTACCTTCATTTGTAGTCATTTCATTCAAAGCAAGCAGAACAAGCCTTTTTTCCTTTTGTAAACATCTTGATAAACACATAACACAGCTCTGACTGCCCGAGTTTTAAGTGAACGTGTTCAATCCGGTTCCCCACGATGCACGTTATCTCCATGGTTACCAACTGTACTACTGTTGGACTGCCAAGGTTATCTCTACGTTTTCCTCACGAAAAACTTTAAATTCCTCAATTTTTCACAAAATTCCCCGCACAACCAAAAATAGCAAATAACAGGCAAAGATTCTTAGAAAAAAATAGAGTATCGTTTATGACCTTAAGGTTTTACTAAGAAAAGAACATCCGAAACTGCAAATTTCCAACTAAATCGAGACGAAAGAATATAAAAACCTTGGTCCCGAAATAGTTTTATTAGTTCGAGAAATTCATGTGAATTCCTCAGATTTCCTCAAAATTAAAACTCCCCACAGCATTCCTCGCATAGGCCAAAATTGCTCGCACTTTGAGGAATTCCCCACACATTGGCAACGCTGGGTCAGAAGCACTTAAGTCGGCATAAGACTATGGCGCCAATAAAATTTATTTACATAGTGAGCGGTATTAAGGGCATATGTTGACTTACGACCTTAATACCAGGAAGGAAGTTATAAACTTGACTTAAGGCTATAATATCAATTGGTACAGCTAACCTATTTTTAAAGTTTGACTTAATGCCTTTATACCAATCGGCAGCTCTGGTTTTGTGCTATAATACTACGACATAATCTCCAAATGCTCCAAAAGTGACTTAAGCCCGTATGACCGCGCATCAAAGATATATAAAGTGTTTTTAGAAAGGGAGATGCATGTGTGTGTGTGTACGTACGTACGTACGTTCGTGGACACTTTTTTCTACGAGCATAACTCACGTAAACAAAGTCGTGTCGACTTCGTTGAGGTGTCAATCGAAGCATCTTTGCAATCTTAAGAGCTGATTAGTTTTTGGGATACTTCGTTCGGGGGGGTTTGTTGTTTTGACCCTTTGAAGGTCATTTCTGTCATGCGTTATATCTCGCGAACCAAACATACGATTTCAATGGTTAAGGTGTCAACCGACGCGTATTAGCATTTGTGTGATTCTATCGAGTTTTTAAAAAAATTCTTGGAGCCGTTTTTTAATTTAAGAAAAAAAGTGCAAAAAATTAGGGTTTTTTTATAAACAATAAATTTTTAACCTGATTTACGAAAGACAGTATTCAATTTTTATAAAATTTATATATTTCAAGCAGTGCTTGTAAAAGCATCATCAACACTTTTTTCTCATGATAACAAGAAACATTAAATAAACAAGCCGTGAGGTGCGACCCATGAGGCCCACACGGTCAACTTCCCAGTAATATCTACATAGATATTAAAAATATTAAACACAATAAAAGTTATGGAAATAATACTACTTCGAATAATAAAAATGTACCTCTCATAAAAAATAATTGGAATGATTTAATATTAATCGTAACATCTACGCGAGCGTCAATTGATTACGTAAGGATTTTGGTGCATTGGTTTGATTGATTATTCACGCGGATCAATCGGAGGGGTTAAACATGGTGCTGTGAAGGCTATTGAAAATCTGCTCAAATTTTGCAAATATTAATAAGCTTTGATTGACTTTACAACAATGTCTTTAGAATAAGAGATTTAAGGTATTATGATTCGAATGAACCCTTTTTACATGGTGACTTTGAATGATTTTTTTATTTTTAATTTAATTTTTTTTGTAATCATGAGAAAAGTTTTTGTTGGTTTCTCTAAAAAATTGATAAAATTTTATATATTTTACAAACATTTATTATTACGATGTGCAAATCAGGTTAAAAATGGAATTTTTTATGAAAAAACACTACTTTTCTAAAAAAATTTAATAAATCGTAAAAAACGCTTTAACGATTTTTTTAAAATATAAAAACATCATAAAGATGTTGATACGCGTCGATTGACACCTTAATGATGGAAAGATTATGTTTGGTTCTCGAGATATAATGAATGACCTTGAACGTTTAATGATTTTTTATTTTTTATTTAATTTTTTTTGTAATCATGAAAAAAACTTTTGCTGGTTTTTCCACAAGAATCATTTGGAGTTTATGAATTCTATAAACATTGATTACTTAAGTTTGAAAATCAGGTTAAAAATTTTGTGTCTTTGAAAAAAAGCCTTATTTTTTTGCACCTTTTTGAAAAAAATTAAAAAACGCCTCCCAATTTTTTTTGAAAATTTGATAAAATCACGTAAATATCAATACGCGTCGATTGACACCTTGTTCAAAAAAATCGTACATTTGGTTCGCGAGATATAACGCATGACAGAAATGACCTTCAAACGGGCAAAACAACAAACCCCCCCGACCGAAGTGTACCAAAAACTAATCAGCTCTTAACATTGCAAAGACGCTTCGATTGACACCTCAACGAAGTCGATGCGACTTTGTTTACGTGAGTTATGCTCGTAGAAAAAAGTGTCCACGAACGTACATACGTACGTACGTACGTACATACATACACACACACATACATCTCCCTTTCTAAAAACACTTTATATATACTCTATAGACCTCAGAACGTAAAGAAATGTTGAAAATTTCAATTTCGATTTTCGAGGCGATTACAAGAACTTCCCATATACTGGGAAGTTAAAAATAAAAAAAAATTAAGTCATCATGATCTTCAAGGTCATTTCTTCCATTCACTATATCTCACGAACCAGATATAGCATTTGCATCATTAAGGTGTTAGTCGACGTGTTTTAAAATCTCTTTGATTATTTTAACATTATAAAGATCCGTTTCAGCGGTTTTTCTAATTTAATAGAAAAAAATGAGAAAACTTAGGGTTTCTTCATAAAAAATATTTTTTTAACCTGATTTGCACAACACAGTAATAAATGTTTATAACATTTATACATTGTTGTCAGTTTTGAAGAGAAACCAGCGAAACTTTTTTCATGATTCTGAAAAAATTCAATTAAAAATAAAAAAACATTCAAAGTTACCGTATGAAAGGGGTTCTTCCGATTGATATTACCTTATATCTTTAATTCTAAAGACTTTGTTGTTTAGTCAATCAAAGTTTTGAAATGTTTGGATAATTTGAGCAGATTTTTAATAGTTTTTGCTGTTTTTTAATTAAAAAAGCGGCTTAAATTTTGAAAACCATCAAAATTTCAATCAAATTTGCATTTGTGGTAATCAATCATCATCACCCATCCACCAAAAGCCTTACGTAATCAGTGGATGCTCCCGTTAATGATATGATTAATATTAACTCATTCCTGTTACTGCTATGAATACCTTTCATTATTATTATTTAAAGCAGTAGTATTTTCAAAATTATTATTGTGTTTAATATTTTTAATGTTTATCTAGATATTACTGGGAAGTTGACCGTGTGGACCTCAAGGGTCGCACTTCGCGGCTTGTTGGTCTATGTTTTGTGGTTCGTGGAAATTTTGGACCCCCATGTGAAGTGTTGGATTTCTCACCACAGGATTCATGAATTTGCGCTAGTTGACCTCCAAATGACGGACGAAGAAGTAGATGCACCCACTATTACCGACAATGGATTTGGCTTACGCAAGGCCGGGCTCGCCGGTGAATTTTATTGCAATTCATATAATAAATGTAAGTACTACCAAATGCTTCTTACTGGTGAATGATGTTTTGGATGACTGAGAGCGGTTGGGTTAACATAGTGAGGTTCAAAGCGGACCATCCTCGGACGTAGATATTGAGATATGGCCGATGACCACATGCTTTCACTGGCTGTCTTTCTTCTAAGCTATTGACTATTATCCCCATCGCGTCAATCACTGCCGTTATTTCCCTTGCTCCTGTTGTTTGCTTCCGATGGATGGGTATCAAAATTCGTTACCGTCGTCATGTCTGTAGTAACTTTTATCTATTGGTCATCGCTTCCCGAACGGTTCCGATACTATAGCCAACTTTCGAAGATATCAACATTTTTCACTTCGTCTTCGGTGAGGATTTACTTGAGAGCATCTTAACTTCAGAGTTGCTATTGCTCTTGGTGTTGGCTGGGCGCCATCTAGTAAATTTCTATACAACTATCTTAGGACCTAAAAATAATTTGTAATTTGCTTCATATTTTATTCTGATTCCTATAATTCCATTGTTATTTCCCGAACCGTTATGGGCTCGTAAAGGAGAAATTTTCACGATATTAAGAATTGTTATCAATGAGGCAAGTGTCCCTGAGCTTTCTAGAAAGTGTTCGAGTGATCTTGGATCTATCAAAAAACTTTCAGAAGTCACTTATTCATCGTTTCATCTACCAGCAAAATTAAGAACCACTACACACCCCACCTACGTCATTCGTTAATTTGAGGTAATACACATAAATTAGTAAATAACATGGAGGTCATACTTGCGATGCTCAATTGAAGTAACACTGATACGTAACTAGTACGAAGAGTCACATCTGTGGTGTTTAATTAAGGTAGCACTAGTACGTCGCTTGTACGTAGAATTAAAGTAACAAATTGTTATGTAACATAGAACATATATGTTACATTGCTATGTTTCATATAAGTAACCGGAATTTATAGTTTGTGAGTTTTGTGTTATTTTTGGCTTACCTTTTTAATGAGTTCAAAACGTACATCCATCCTGTGCTTCTGCACAGATATGAAATGTAGATTCTGAAAACCAGCGATGTTTTTGGACGTTGCATTCTAGTGCCCGTGAAGGATAATCAAAATGAGTTTTATGAATTTTTTCAATGGACTAGTGGTATCGATCCTGATTAAGCTGTGAAGAATCGAGTGGTTCGGCCACATGGGGTACTAGGATGATGGTAGCTCTCATTTGAACCAGGAATGACTGAGCATCGGGCAGTTACTTATTGAGCTGGAAGGATTAGTTAGCGCTAAAAACAGATCGCTGTTAAGGTTTTGAAATGGGAGTATGTATAGGATATTGGACTACAACTAGAAGCGGTAATCTGTAAGCAGGCAGTACCTTTCGTTATATCCAGCCCCAAAACCTTACCATGAAGATCTCCTTAGTACTCGTATATCCTTCAACGTGGCCAACGCCCGATTATACTCGTATATGAAGAAGCTTCCATACTTTCCATCAAAAAGTTATAGTTTACGGCCGCGTGCAATGGTTCGCTCATACTTATGTGGGGGAAGTGAGATCCACTTTAAATCTTTGCCGATCATTGGATCATGGCAGGCTTGGTATTGACCAGCAGCACATTATATTTCTAATATTACAAAGGACACTCAAATATTCCAAATTAGCTTTTTATGGTATTTAAGAGGATCCTCCCCACAATATTGGTAGAAAACCATATTCCCCAACATTTTATTCTCCATATAGTCGTAACTAAAATCCGCAGGAAGTTAGTTTACTCAGGATCTGAACTAACTCATGGTACCACTTTGCAGCCACCCAGTTAGGTATGGTAGGAAAAATTGCAGTTCGAGTGTGCTTCAAGAAGTCTACATTGAACTAATCGGTAACTTCCAGAAGCATAAGGACAGCATTCCTTAAAAAGACCATCTATTTGAAGATTTTGCATTCCACTTTGATTTATTTCTATTCTTTTCTCGTCATGCATATTTTTCATTACTGATATTCCTGATAATTTGATGAATACCATTTCTTACTTAAGTAAGTATCGTATTCATTCCAACTCCACTCATTGACTTGGAATAGTCTGCAAATTATGGATGGAATCAAGTAGAGGTAACCTCTTCAGGGGTTGACCTCCTGATCAAGATTTGAAGCCATCAAATGATGTCAGGAGGGGCTAGGATCCGCTCATTGGAATGCAGGAATATGTTGTTCCACATTTGTCACTATAATCTTCGATTAGTTTTCCAAAAAGCACCTGTAGACAGCGATTGATTGGGTTTCCCTACTAACACAAATCTTTAAATATTGAAATCAATGATTTTTCTAATGCAAATACAAAAACAAAGAGAGAAGTAAAATAGCCGCACATGTAGCTTCGGCTAGAACCCTTTTGGTATGATTTATATTTTCCATTATCAAACATCTTCACAAGCAAGACCATGACTGTTGTAATTAACCAACAGGAGTCAAAACCATGCTCAATATTTGTCTTACCTACATAATTTCAGTATGGAAGTTAACGTCCTACTTTTCGGATGCCTCACTTCCAGAAAGAGATCTAGATAACGAGTACTGAATCACTTTCAGTTCTACTTCGTCCTATAAATTACTCCATTCACTCATCCAGTCACCATCCAAAAAATATCCTGGCAATATCTAACTCCTCCTTCGTCAACAACTTCTTCATCGTGCACTTAAATTTCTAAATGATTAGCATATTCCTGTGGCTTATGTGCAATTTAAAATTTTTGCTGCGGCAAAATAATGTGACAAGATCCTGAAATTATTGCATTCAACAATGAAAACTCTTCCCTTGAAAAAAAAAAATAGGAAGAAATATGGTATACGGAGTGCATATCAGACGGCTGAATTTCACAACCGAATGAATTTGTATTTTTTGTTCAGGAGCCCTCAAAAATTATGTTGTGGAAATGTCGCAATAAAAAACCTCTCACACGCCATATCCTTCATCCGTAGCACTGGGAAATTTTGAAACAGGATTCTCTCACAACATCATGACGAAGAATTGTCGTCATTCGAGTGGTGCTGATGGTGGTGTTTGCTCCACTGGCATCGCTTTCGTCTTCTTGTTCTTTTGTTGTACTACATTTTTAATGTATAAAATCGCTTTTTTAACTCGCGAAGGATACGCCTCAGGATCCGGGTCGAAACGAAGCAAATTTTCAATTCTTGTGCAAATTTATGAGCCTGTTCGCCAGATAACAACTCTGGGAAAGATACGCGAAGATGTATTTTAATTTTCGTTTATTATATTGTTAAGAAGAATGTGTAGGTGGGATGAAGTCATAGTGTGTATATATGAATGGGATTGGAACGAGAAAGCTTCTGCAATCACGCTGTGGAACTTGCAAAGACTATGAGTACAGCATGCTCAACAGAAAAATGGAGGATAGAGGTGGTCAGATTGCTAAGAAGGCGAATAAGAATTCGGGATTAAATTCAATTTGCATAATCACTCGTTCAATGAAATACTTTGTCAGCATAAACCGATTCCAGGCGTTACAGTGGTTATTTGGGAGTTGGAAATTTAACAGGGCTCGTAAGAAACATGTCACTTAATGTCATTCAAGTTTTTAAGAGGATTTTGAACTTTCTAGTGGACCTTACAAGCTTGAGGAACTTTTTACGAGGTGCTTCATAATGATGATGAGCTCATAGTGAACTCGCTGCTCATTCTGAGCTAATTAAGTAGTGGCACGATTCGCTTAGTTCATTGTGTCTGTCAGTTGAAGTGTCATATTGTACAGATCTCTGACTGACAATTGATCTGTCATTACAACTTTTAAAATTTAAAAAAACAAGTTTGAATGGATGTACTTACGGGTCGCAATCACCGGGAATAAACTTACATAGTCTATTAAAAGCACTGCTCTGGTAATTACGTTAAAATTATCCGAAATTCACTAATAAAAATCGAATTGACAAGTCAAATTACATCTAGTTCATTCGCTTTGTCCACAGATTACACTTCTAATGATGCAGTTTTTACTTTTTCAGCACAAACTCATTATGAGCCTGATTTAGCTCAAAATGCTAAGGTTGCGAGCTTATGAAGAGCTCTAGTATGTCCGTATCTAATAATAAGCTGCGAGCTCATTAAGTGTTCTAGTGTGTCAGTAGTATTTATGATCACTACTTTATTAACTTCCCAGTATATGTGAAGTTCTTGTAATCGCCTCGAAAATCGAAATTGAAATTTTCAACATTTCTTTACGTTTTGAGGTCTATAGAGTATAAATAAAGTGTTTTTAGAAAGAAGTATGTGTGTGTGTGTGTACGTACGTACTAGCGTTGCCAGATGTCCCGTATTTCGCGGGACATCCCGTATTTCAGGCATAATTTTAAACGTCCCGCCGGGACGGACTCTGTCTCGTACTTCAACATCATTCGATTAAAATACGCACCACGTCGCGCATGTTTACGGCAGCTAGCTACGCTGCACTTCTTCTTAGCCCCTTAGATTCCTCGTTAGCACATTTAGCCTTCCCCTGAGGCTCCCTCTTAGCCCCCTTGGTCCCATTAGAGCACGCTTAGACTCCCCATTAGCCACCTCTTAGCCCACTTAGACTAAATTTCAGGGAAATTCATGAGGCTTATATGTAAGTCCTGTTGCCACACTTGTGATGAGATGCACTGGGATAAAATTGTGAAACATGTTGCTACGAGATTTTTATCTCTTGGTCCTGCAGTAGAAAGAATCATAAAAATATGGCCAGCATTAGGATTTCGTTTTCTAGAATCCCGAGTGTCCTTGTCTATTAGAGAACATAGTTACATCCGAAGAAGAGCAGACAGAAACTTTGGCGTTCCTGCATAATGTAATGTTTTCGATAGAAACAACAATGAAAAAGATTCAGATTCTCTATCAATCGTTGGATGCATTCCTGAAATGCACGGGATTCGCCAAAAGATGGAGCAAAGATTGAAAAACAACTTTTTTGGAAGCCGAGTAAGACAAATAACAAGCGGATTATCTACCTATGTTAAAGAATCTATCGAAAACGATTTTCGAGAGTTCTACACAAATTTCATAGAATGTTTGACACCGCGATATGATTTCTCAGAAAGCAACATCATTTCCAAGTTGCTATTTTTAAATTTGAAATCACCAATAAGTTATGAACATTTTCACAAAGCTGCAGAATTTTTAAGGATTGATCAATGAAATATGGATTACTCGTTATACGAAGAATTTCAAATTATTTAGAAAAAAACCTAGAAATTGCAACGAAAAGTGGAAGAAAATAATGGATAGATTTTCCAGGAGTGAAAACCCTAACATTTTTCTAATAATATCGATTATCCTTAGTATTCATAGTTCTAACTGCTTTGTAGAGAAGATTTTTACGCAGATGGCATTAAAATGGACTGATGTGCGCGAAAAATGTACTCCGGATTTCATAAAAAGCGAATTAATGACAGTTTCCAACTATAATTATAGCTACATTGAATTTTACAAATATGTAAAATCAAGCAAAAATATGTTAAAACCTACACAATTTCCTTTAAAATATAACAATTAACTAGTAATTAAAACAACGTAAAATACATATTTATCATTTGTCCCGGGGGAAAATTTAAAATCCCGTTTTTTTTTGTCAAAATGAGCATTTGTCCCTTAAACGCTCAAAAAAAATCTGGCAACCCTAGTGCCCCCGTGCGTTCGTGGACAGTTTTTTCTACGAGCATAACTCACGTAAATAACGTCGTATCGACTTTGATGAGGTGTCAATCTTAAGAGCTGATTAGTTTTTGGGACACTTCGGTCGGGGGGGTTTGTTGTTTTGACCCTTTGAAGGTCGTTTCTGTCATGCGTTATATCTCCGGAACCAAACATACGATTTGCATAATTAAGAAGTCAATCGACGCGTATCAAAATTTTTGGGATTTTATCAAATTTGTAAAAAAATCGTTGGAACCGTTTTTTAATTTATTAAAAAAAAGTGCTAAAAATTAGGTTTTTTTCCCATAAAGAATGAGTTTTTAACCTGATTTGCAGCACGCAGTAAAAAATGTATATCAAATTTATGTAGTAAAAATAGTTTTTGTAAGAAAACTAGCAAAACTTTTTCTCATGATTACGTAAAAAATGAAATTAAAAATAAAAAATCATTAAAAGTCATCAATGATTTTCAAGGTCATTTTTATCATTCACTATATTTCACGAACCATATATGATATTTGCATCATTGAGGTTTCATTCGACGTGTGTTAACTTTTTTGTTATGTTTTTAACTTCATAAAAAAGTCCTTTCTGCTGCTTTTTCCATTTAACTTCTATTAAATGGAAAAAACGGCTGATGGGAAAGATTGGAATTTTTTCATAAAAAATAAATTTTTAACCTGATTTGCACAGCTCAGTAATAAATGTTTATATAATTTATACATTCCTAATAGTTTTCGAAGAGAAACTGGCCAAATTTTTTTTGCATGATCCAAAAAAAACCTAAAAAACGGCTCGTGAAAAAACACAAATTCAATGATTATGCCGAAGTCATGGCAATTTTGAACAAAATTATTTAAAATGGACACCTCGCGAGAAAACCTCTTCAGTGGGCGTAATAACAAGAATGCATTCATTTTTGCTAGCGCTCTTTTGTCCTTCAAGCATCGATATAAAAATAACAAATAACGTAAAAAAGGCTTTATAGCCCGCCCCCTCCGATTTATCCGCGTGAATAGTCAATCAAACCAAGCCACCCCCCCCCCCCAACAAAAGTCTTACGTAATCAATGAACGCTACAGTAGATGATATGATTGGTATTAGCTCATTTCAATTACGGTTATGAGTACCTCTCATTATTATTATTTAAAGTAGTAGTATTTTCATAATTTCTTTTGTGTTTAATATTTTTAATATTCATGTAGATATTACTGGGAAGTTGACCGTGTGAACCTCAAGGGTCGCACCTCGCGGCTTGTTTTAATTTAAATCTGTAATAAATAATAATTCAAAATTCCGTTACAGTGATTTTGGTCCAAATTGTGATTTACCTTCTAGTTTTGTTTTCATCATGATGATGGCTATTATTTCAGTTTAAGATTCAGTGGATTAATAATGTTCACCTGTGTTGTGTAATTTAAAATCAGAATCGACTTTTGAATTTCCTAATAATCCTGCATGTCACATAGCCAGCTCAATAATTAACTTCCCAGTATATGGGAAGTTCTTGTAATCGCCTCGAAAATCTAAATTGAAATTTTCAACTTTTCTTCACGTTTTGAGGTCTAAAGAGTATATATAAAGGGTTTTTAAAAAGAAGTATGTATGTGTGTGTGTATGTACGCCCGTATGTCCGTATGTACGTATGTGCGTTCGTGGACAGTTTTTTCTACGAGCCTAACTCACGTAAACAAACTCGTATTGACTTCGTTGAGGTGTCAATCGAAGCGTCTTTGCAATTTTAAGAGCTGATTAGTTTTTAGAAAACTTCGGTCGGGGGGGTTTGCTGTTTTGCCCGTTTGAAGGTCATTTCTGTCATGCGTTATATATTGCGAACCCAACGTACGATTTTCTTTAACAAGGTGTCAATCGACGCGTATTAACATTCATGTAATTCTATCAAATTTTTAAAAAAATTCTTAACGCCGTTTTTTATATTTTTTTTTAAAAAAAGTGCAAAAAATTGTTTTTTTTCAAAAACAATAAATTTTAACCTTATTTCCAAGTCCAAGTAATCAATGTTTATATAATTTATATACTCCAAACAGTTTTTCAAAAATTCCATCAAAATATTTTCCTCGTGATTACAAAAAAAAAATCAAATAAAAAATAAAAGATCATTAACAGTCATCGTGATCTTCAAGGTCATTTCTGTATTGCGCTTTATCTCGCGAATCAAACATACGATTTGCAAAATTTAGGTATCAATGGACGCGTATTAATATTCGTGTGAATCTTTCAAATTTTGGAAAAAATCATTCGAGCTGTTTTTTAATTTAAGAAAAAAAGTGCAAAAAATTAAGTTTTTTTTCATAAAAAATATATTTTTAACCTGATTTGCGAAATATAGTAATCAATGTTTATAAAATTTATATACTTCAAACAATTTTTGTAGAAACGCAATTAAAACTTTTTCTCATGATTATATAAAAAATTAAATAAAACATAAAATATCATTATAAGTCTATATCTCACGAACCAGATATAATATTTGCATCATTATGGTGTCAGTTGACGTGTATTAATATCTTTGTGAAGTTTTTAACATGATATAAATTCTTTTCAGCTTTTTTTTGAATTTAATAGAAGAAAATGAGAAAAATTATGGATTTTTTGCTTACTTAGTAGTTATTCACAAATGATGAACATTGACATAAGGGAAGGGCTGGAATCTTAATAATTTTTGGCAATCAATTGCTGATAAATATCTAATCAAATTATCTTTCCGATTAGCTGTAAAATTTTAAGTTTTGGGATGATTTTTCGATAGTTTTTTGATAGAATTTTGTTTTTCGTCTAAAATTTTAGTGGTGTAAAAGTTTGATTTATGTTTTAAGTGATAACGCTTGCCTAGAAGGATTATATCTCCTCCAATTTTTTTTGTATCTAATTGTTATGAATATTAGAATTGTTAGAAAAAGGTTTGAAAGATTGGACCGTATTTTTTTGACCTGCTTTTGCTTCCGCTGCGTAAACAATAAGACATACAGGAAATATTATAAACAAATAATATTAGTTCAACTACAATACAGCAGTTCCTTAATAGAAAAAAAACCGGGCTTATCCCTACATTTTTTTGAATTTTGAATTAAGTTATCTTGAGACTTCAAAAAACTCACTTTTGACGTGTTTTTAAGGACGCTCATAACATCCAAATAATGTTAGATAAATTTATACTCTAACGGACCTTTTTTTAATGGATCATATGATTCGCTACAACGATTGTCCAGATATATTTTAAACAGAAGTTCTAAAGAGACGGTCTACGCAATAAGTCTGCACAACTGTTTTACGCAGACATTAGCACAGACGGTCTGCACGGACAATTTGTGGTTAATTTTTGATTTTTTTTAATAAATCATTTTTTATTTAATCGTACAAATGATAATACGCTTTGATCGATACCACAATCACATCATTAGTACAGGTGAAATTAAGTAATATTGTTTATATTATTCCTTTATTTAGTATTAACTATTTATTATTTTTTATTATTGTTACATGATTGGTTTTTTCAATTATGAAAAAAATTAATAATTTTAAATTACTAAAAGCTCTTGAATACCAGAAGTGAAAATAAGATTTTAGAAACTTTTTTGTTGATAAAAAGTTTAAATTTTTGCAGTTCATGAAAGTTTAATGGGCTCACCCAAATGCTAATACGCTTCGATTGGCACCTTGAAGTTTATAATACAATGTCTTACTCGTGGGATATCGTGCGAGACAGAAATGTCCTTGGATGTGTCAAAATAAGAAAAATTCCATTATAAAGTTTACCAAAATCTTATTAGTTCGTGTCATTGTTAATACGCAATCTAACGAAGACAAGTCGTTTCGAAAAAAAATGACCACGCACGTACATATGGACATACACACACACACACAAACTTTTTTCTGAAGATGCTTTTAAATTACTCCTTAGACCTGAAATCGTAACGATATGTTGAAAATTTCAATTTTGATGCTCGTAACAATTTCATAGCTGTCCAATATAGTGGGAAGTTAAAAATTATGACCACCCCAAAAAAATCGGGATAGTGGATCAAACTGTGGCGATTCCTAACCTTGAAAAAAAGTGTGTTTAATTTTTTTTATTTTGTTGCACACAATCAAAAGGAAATTGAATGCACAGCTGTTATACATCTGTTATACAGCTGTTACTGTTATATTGGTATACAAATATGTGGAATTACGCACGCGTATTAGTGTTCTAATTTGCATCGGTACACATGTCATTTACGTACACGAATTGCTGGCACACAACAGCGATCTCGCCACAACATATTTGTCAAATTTCACATAGGAAAATTACGTTACGGGTTTTTTTCACATGTTTTGAAACGGAGGCGCGCAGTCCGGTTCAAAAACTTTAAAAATTTGAATAAATTGGAAAAATAATTCGCCACATAAAATGTTAAAGGGGGAAATACATGTAACTGCTAAAACACGATTTCTTTTCTCTTACATTAAAATACTCTAAGAATACGCCAAAAAAGTTTTGAAGTGATATTCGTATTAGTTTTCGATTTATCGTCAATTATAGGAAGTGCGGCGTTCCCCAGTAAGTCGAGCACACCTGCTGAGAAAGTAGACGCTACTTTCTTTTCGGCGCTATGGGCGCTTCTCCAATTGAGTATCCCTACCATATTCTTATAAATCTGAAATTTGAAGGAAATAGGACCTGGAATCGTTGACTAATGAGTAAGTTATAATAAAAACTAATAATATATGGTTTTTATCTCCTGCAAACTTTAAACGCGTTTTTCTCTCAAAGTAGTATTTTTTCAACTTCCGTACAAAATATCTCAAAAAGTATCGAACCGATCTGTCTCAAATTTATATCACATCTACAAAAGAGTCTTATGCCCTAGTTGAACCTACATGTTTTGTATTTCAGAAAAATGATTTGTTCATTTATGTTTAAAGCGCGACTTTTTCGTAAAATAATCGATATTTTTGTTTAATCTAAAATTGATGTAAAAATTACATATATTTTAAAAAAATTTATTGGTCAACCTATGAACTATACATCTCATTTACATATTTTTGTTTTTCTGAATGTTGCAGGATCTCCGGAAATGACGTTAAGATGTATGAGGCATTTTTTGAGGTGATTTTTTCATTCGCTCGCATCGCCGCCAGTTTATGTTGAAAAATAAAAAAAAATATTTTCAAGTACTTTGAGACATGTAATTTAAGGATTTCATGTTTGAAATCTTTTGAATAAACAACATATTTTTTAAATCAATCTGAAATTAGCATTTTTTTCAAAATTTTACATGTATTTCCGCCTTAACTCAGCTAAATTTATTCTGATCTGAAGAGGAAGACGCTTTATTTGTAAATATAGACTGGTAAGAGTAGTAATGTGTAAATTTAGCGAAATCTGAAAAGGAAAATCTGCATTATTTTCCTACAATTAGGATCAATATAGTCTAGAACTTCAATGCAAATTGCTTCAAAACCACATTAAAACATGCCGCTAATAAAAAAGGAAAGTTCAGGTTAAGCTCACTCAGAAAGTCTTCCCATAAAAAGAGTCACTCTAATTAAATTTGCCACAACAAACATTTTTCATTGTTACTACCTTATTAAAAAGTTACTATCCACGTTTTACATAATTATAAGTCTTCCTAATTATATAAGCCGTTTTATTACAGGATCCGTAACGCTCCCCAATGAATAATACCACTTTATAATTAATGTCTAATAAAGGGACGGGAAAATAAGCGTAATAAGTTTTGCCATGACTGCGGATACCATCGTCAAAAGTCCTTTCATTGCGTCTATAAAATTCTTAAAATGCAACAGCACTCATTCCATTGACGGAAATCCTTTTTACACGAAGACATCCTTTGAGGAAACGGCGGTAAAGATTCACTCGAAGGAAATGGTCAAATGAAATTCAATGTGATAAAGTGCAAGCGTAAAAGAGTCCAAGTTTTGCTAGCAACCATGTCACCGACATCAACGTGAATTTCCTGTTGGTTCAGGTTAAGTATCCTTGGACGACGATGTCTTCATCCTGCCAGTGTCCTTTAATTTTTTTCATTCATTGCTTTCATTGAGGAAGCACTCAAGAATGTCAGAATGTGGTGGGAGAACTGTATTCAAGGTGCTTAAAGTACAGCGGAAAAGAAAAACGAGGGAAAAATTTCGTCCTTTAAGTTGGTTTTATTATCTAAACGTATATGGGCATTGTGATTTGGCCGAGAGAAAAAAGTTTTTCTTATTTCTTTCTCTTGTCAGCAGCTAGGAGTTTGGTCTTATCACCCGAGCGTCAAGGGTCTTGCAAAATGATAGAAATAAAGTCTTTTAACTGTTGTTTTAATGCCGTTCGGAAGTATTTTATTTTCTGTGCAAAACAGCTCCTTCGAATTTATTGCGTCGAATACTGTCTTGGGTATCATCGTTTTCGTTTGCTATGAGTGTCGAAATGTTTATGCTTTCTTTATTTTCCTCGTATTATTTTTCAAGAAAATGTAGTGTTAGATCTTATGGTTCTTTAATAGACGACAGGCTATGGTGCCAAAGTGTCTAGTTTAGAAGAAATACGCACTTAGGTCTGGTTTATTATCTTCAGACACCTATGAATTATTATATATCACTTTTATTTTATTTTTCGAATGTTAGCGCCGCTTCCAAACCATTTCAGTATTTATGGGCGTTTAATAGGCAAAGGAAAAAAAGAGCTAGCTATGAATAATGAAAGAAATGTACAACCAAATTATTCTAAGTCATATTCATATTTGTAGTTCTTACTTCCCAATATGTAATCAACAAACTGCTCGTCAGATCGTTTTTCATTTGATGCTGAAAGAAGCTTTTTCGTTCTATATTTAATTATGTTTTCAATTGATTACGAAGCTTGTAACTATTTAAAATTACTTTGAAGTATTACGGGCTATGATATCGTTGAATGTGCAGTTTATATATTTATTTATATACTTCTTTTGCTGGGAATACAATTCACAGTAACTAGTCATCGCTTAAAATGTGAAACCAAACATTTTTTGTACAAGGTGAGGTAAAAACTTTACTTTTACTTTGTAGTGAACTATGTGTTCACGATTGGCACTAAAAGTGGAATAAATTGAATATTCAAGGAAGTCAACAAAAGTTACGTCTCAAAAATTCATAAAAAAAAATCAGACAAGTAACAAAATAACGACCAAAAAGTATAAGAAGGATCCGATCTGTCTCCTAAACACTACTTTTAAATGTTTGGTTATTCCTGGCATGTCAACCAAGTTAAGCGAGAATTCGGTTGCGATTCTTTTCGGCTAGTGTTCGTCCTAGTACATTACCTAAATTCCAATCTCCGTTAGATCCTTGATTGGACGAAATGATCACTAATACTGCATTTTAAAAACAATAGCCAACCATCAATGATTATACTTCCTTCAATTCGGATCGTCCCTTTGCAGTAAAAAATACTTAAAACAAAGAAAAACACGAAAACAATAACTTAATCGAATGGCTGTACACTTGCGTTGAAGGACCGACCTCAGCTCTTCTCACCAGGAATTGATTAGTTGCCTGAACCCAATTTTCTATGGTCTACTGCGTGCGATATTGCATGATAAGCTCGGCTGGGCTTTCCATCTATTTGTATGAACACTTCGTACTTCCTGTAAATAGTAAGGGAATAACTTATAAGGAACCTCTTATAAATTTGAGTTTACTTCATGTTGTTCAATTTTTATTATTCAGAAAGAAAAACTTTAAACATTAGTATTCTATATAATTTAAGCTTCTCAAATATCTCAAAACATTAATATTATTGCTTGAAAAAAAATCAGAGAACTAACTACCCAATTCGCCGGGGATGATGAGCACTTACCATCGCTTTGAGATCTGGTCACACCGATCTAATTTAATCTCCAAAAAAGATTATTGTGATAGGAATGATAATAAGCTTCTCGACCAAGATGTTCAGGCAAATGCTTAGCAACAATATTCGAGTCAACAAGTGTTACAATATCGTCAGGAACAATATTGATGACTCATTATTCTGGCTTGAGTGAGAGAACTCTAGTATTACAATCGGTATTAGTAGTGGAGATCATATTAGCTTACGCATCTTTATTGACGATTAGTTGAGAACACCACCAATCAACTGTTATATTATCCAACGCTTACATTGGACATCCTCGCGAAGAACCAGTCGAAGGCTCCACGAAAATGAATGCTCTTCAACCAGCCGGACTCGAACCAACCCTTCGATCATGACCATCTTTAGGCCTCACCAGTTTGAGCGGACAGAGGAAGAAAATAATCGGTGCGCAGATGGCTGACAAAACGTCACCATTATAGCAAAAAAGAAAACACAGTTGCGGTCCCGGTTAAAAATTCACATTATCCTGACACGCTCACCAATTCGCGGGTGAAAAAAAACGAAAGCTTCAATTTTGTGCCACGTTACAGAGGATATCACTAGAAAATCAAAAGGCACCTAACCATTATTTAAACAAATTAAAACAAAGTTTTATTTTGGAATTATGAAAGCAACGAGGTTCATTGCACAGTTAATCATATCAAAATAAAGTCATGACTGTGATAACATATTGTGCAAATTTTTTCCATTAAATTATACAATATGGAACGATGATTCAAAAATAGAAAGTTCAACGTTAGTGTAGCTTTCTTCCTTGGAATCTTCATTAGACAGTCAATTAGAAATGCTAAATAGAATTATCCACAACGATTTACATCATTTGCATGCAAATTAATTATTAATTTTTTTACAGTAAATTTGTCCTCGATTCCTTGTAACGACAATATTTGTCGGCTCCGTCACCACAGAAAAACTATCAAATTTTTTACATGGCTAATAATATTTCCTTCGTGATTTTTGCGTTATCGTCTAATAATGCTTTAAAAATTTCATTAAACAGAAACGCATTTCACTCCCGAAACTATTAGACATTCATGTCACCTAGCGATACTTCCCCGTCAAAATAATAATTTTTTTGCTGGATACAATTTAAATATCATGAATGACACAGCAAAATATATATCGTTTTAGCAAAACTATCTAAAAATTTAAAAAAAAATTAATTAATTAAAAATCAAATTTACCGCACAATAAGTGAACGATAATAGTTTTCGAAAGGGTTGGTAGAGCACTAAAAAAACACATGACCGTTCATATGATGTAACTGTCTTGGAAACGAAATCTCAATGAAAAGAATTTTAAAGTCATGATTCCATCAATGTTGTTGTAAATTCTCCAAGGGACTTCGTATTGCACCAATATAATAAGCAATAAGGCAAAAGGCATGACAATATATCCAATATATACATTATACCTCGACTTTCACAATATATTATCAAAAAAATAAACTTAGCCTACTTACAAGTTGACCCTTGGACTCTTCGCTGTTTCCACTTCTTTATTTTCACGACGTTCAATCCAAATCTGCCACCTTCCTCGGTGCGATGCCAATTTTTCCTTCTCCGAAATTGCACCGGTCTATTTTCCACCGCTCAAGCGACAGCTCAGTCGTCTCGTTGGTGATTCTGTCACTAAGGTTTTACGTCTGTACAGATTAAGTCCTAATTTAACGAGCTTTCCCCGAAATGAATCATTAAAACATGGCCCTCTTAAGCCAGGGTTACGAAGAAGCTCGCAAAACTCCCATAAACGTACTAGTCAGTAGTCCATAACTAAGTATGAGTACTGCTTTTCCGAGTACAGGTTCCAGATCTCATCGAAAGCGTGCCTGGACTTTTTTATAATTCTTGGTGGACTTCTTCATAATTCTTTGGACTTATCATCATCCTTGCCGCTTTTTGGGTAATGGCACCCTTGTCGAAACGCAACAGCACGCCAATGTACCACAATACAGAAGAGTTGCGGAATAAATCCGGTCCCAAACTGTATTAAAATGAAAGTACTCGCTAATCAGTGTACAAACACAGCCCTCAAGTTTCAACCTCCACAGGTTCCTCACCAATACTGGCAGGGACAAGTCCCAAGGGCTCCGGATCCCTTGGTACCAGTGTACCCATGGTGAGGTTTTGAAGTAAGCACAGACACAACCTCTTCAATTGGGCCCCATTGCAAAGCTCCGGATTGATCGCCGTAGTTTAGGGTTTATCATCATTTCGCAATATGCCACCATCATTCGTCACACCTTTACCTCAGCATCCTGTTGTAAGGATGATGTTCTGAGGATCAGTCAGAATCCCTTCTGCTTCACACTGGCTTGGGACAGTTCTCAGAAGGAGAGCGGAATTTACGTCTGTACAAAAGAAATCGAAAATAATGAATACGCTCATCAATTTTCAATCACACTGATCATCGTTTTTAACACTTACCTATCACAAAGCTTCCGCCTCTGCAAAGAAGTGCGGAAGTACTAGCCACCGTTTACTTATTTTGAAATGGCGTATTTTGTTGTAACGTTACATTTGGGGTACTGAACTTAACTTGGCAAGTGATTTCGTCATTCTTGGATGCCTCTGGTTGTGTGGAAAGTTTTTGATGGTTAGCGATCAATAATCTGACAATTTTGTCTTGAAATCTGTCATCTTGACATATTATCAGAGTTGTTTACGTCAGTCGATGATGTACAGTTTCCTTCGTAATTCATATTTATTTCTATAATTCATTTATATTTAATAAATATTCATTTTCAGTTCCAATAACATAATTTCAATCTCTACTCTGCAAGTCTCAGTGGATTGGTTTCATATGTGTGAAGATAGTCACTAATTTTGAGTGGCTTTTGTTCTTACAGGTAGTTTGCCTTAGCCTTGAGTAATTTTCGCCTCCGATTAATATTGTTTTTGGCCTTTGCTTTAATTTTGACCAGCTAAAATGAGTAGTGAATCTAACAGGACGAAGTGCCTGTAAATGACAGGCTCCTACGCTACGCTTCAAATCCCCTGGCATGGATAACATCTCACCTATCGAGATCCAGCAGGGTATCAATATAGCACTGCCATGGCTGAACGTCATTTTCAAAGCATGTGTATGGATGGCTTACATTCCACAGCAGTGGAGAGAAGCAAAAATAGTTTTCATACCTGAAGCGGGTAAAACATCCCACTCCTCACCTAAGGATTACATACCTATCAGTCTCACCTCTTTTCTGCCAAAAACTCTGGAGCGACTGATAGAGATCCATCTGAGAACTATTCTGAAACCACTCTCTAATGCGTAGCACGCATACACAAAAGGGAGATCGGTTGAAACAGCTCTTCACTCGCTCACCAGCTACATCGAAAAATCGCTAAGCGTCAAAGAATACACGCAAGCAGTTTTTAGAGACATCGAAGGGGCTTTCAACAATATCAGCTATAAGGCTATTGGTAAAGCACTCGGCGGAAGCAATGCCGATGGCACCCTGATAGGGTTTATCGGTCAATTGCTTAGCGGCAGGAACATCAACTCCACGCTAGGAAACAGTACCTTACGAAGGAGGATTTGCAGAGGCACACCACAAGGTGGGGTGCTATCACCCCTTCTATGGAACCTAGTGGTGGATGAACTCCTGTCAAAAATAGAAGCGAATGGCTGCAAAGTCGTAGCTTATGCCGACGATGTTGCAATAGCAATATCGGGAAAATTTGTTAACACCCTATCGGAAAGACTAAACTTTGCCCTAGGTATTCTTACCAAATGGAGCAAAGAGTGTGGTCTAAAGATCAACCCGCAAAAGACGGAATTTATGCTCTTCACAAGAAGGTACAAAATTCTCATCAGGTCAAATATTTAGGTCTTATTCTGGACTCTAAACTCGCATGGAAAGCGAACACAGCAGAAAGAGCACGCAAGGCTGCATGCGCAATCTACTGCTGGAAACGAGCTATTGGGAAAAGGTGGGGATTAAAACCCAAAATTGTATCATGGCTCTATACGGCGATAGTGGAACCAATCCTTCTGTATGGCGCAGTTATTTGGTGGCCTGCTATGGCGAAAGCATCAAACGTAAACCTGCTACACAAGGTCAGAAGGAGTGCGGCTTTGCAATCACCGGGGCTCTACAGACTACCCCGACGAAGACATTATTCATGCTGTTAAACTGGCTTCCGACAGAGCTACGACAGCAGGCCAAGTGCACTGCTGTTCGATTAAAAGCCTTGCGACTCTGGCGTGAGGAGAACTCTGGCCACTCCACAATACTACGGAGAGATGGGCCAACGTCAGGGAAAGTGGACCTTGCATCCCCGATTCCCTGTTTTCACCATGGTTTCAGGTCAGTCATCCCGAGTAGGGAGGACTGAACCATAGAAAGAGATGGGATACAGGGATCGGTCGACATCTACACTGATGGATCAAAAATGGAGGGAAGAGTTGGCTGTGGCGTGTTTTCAGAACGGCTAGGCCTAAAACTATCCTTCCGATAATTAGGCCACTCCAGTATCTTTCAGGCAGAGGTCATTACGTATTATAAGGCAGTAGATTGGCTGAGAAGTCAGAAAATTTCCATAAGAAATTTAAACATCTTTTCTGACAGTCAAGCTACTATCCAATCATTATCCAGCGTGCATACTTCATCTAAAATAGCTATGGAATGCCGCTCACAACTGAACGTGATGTCGCTTCACTGTGAATTAATTCTTTGTTGGGTACCGGGGCATAGTGATATACCTGGAAACTGCGAAGCAGATGCCCTAGCGAGAGCTGGCACCGAGCTTCAGGAATATACACTTGACTCCGAAGTCGGTCAACCTCTAGCTTCCATAAAGCTAGGATTTAAGCAGCACTACGTAGAGGCTAGGAATACGGCCTGGCTGCTCGAAGAAAGCTGTAGCACAACCAGGCAAACTTGGCACGCACTGTGCTCCAAACGCACTAAGCGGCTCCTCAATATAAGCCGCGAAACCCTGAGTTCCGTCCTTTTCGTACTGACGGGACACTGTCTGATCGGCAGACACGAAGAAAGATTGGGTGTCCCTTTCAATGATTTCTGCCGAAGTTGCAGATCGGAGGAAGAGGAAGAAACCATTAAACACTTTCTGTGTGATTGTCCGGCGCTGTCCAGGAAGCGCATGCAAATCTTGGGCACGCCCTTCCTGGACAACCTCACGGAAGTGGCTGATGTGGACATTGGCTGCATAGCCGGCTTTATTCGAGAATCTGGATGGTTCTCGTCATCCTACAGGTTCTAGTGCCGCCTCTTAAATTCTGTGGTATCACAATGGGCCTCTCGTGGCCTAAGTGAGCTACCATTGGATAAAAAGGGGCTGCCACTACAACCAATCAACCAACCAACAGGACGAGGTGCCATCCCGCTTCAGCTGCTGTCGTTAATGTTGGCCAAAGCACTTCTTGAAAAATTTTAGTTTTAGATTAGGAGTCTTTCAAAGTAAAGTTTGATTGTCGATCAGGTTAAAGTTTCAAACTTCTCGGATTAAATTTTGAAAGAGACTGATTCTATTGCGATTTAAATAGCTGTTTGAGAATCTTTCAATCCATTGTTTGAGTATATTTCAGAGAACGATTTGAGACCATATAATACCGAGATTTTGGAGCATCTCAAGGTTTGGTATAAAAGATGGGTCGATTACATTTTCGTTGTGTTTGATAATTGAATTTCAAATTTTAGTTGAAAAGTCCCATATGTATTTCACAATTTGAGAATATCTCTGAATAAAGTTTGAAAGCATTTCAGAGGTAAATTCATCCACTTTTCATTTCAACATGCACAAGCAATGAAAGAGCAATCCATCTTAAACAAAAACTCATCACATTCAAGCCAACTGAACCATAAAATATTGAATAGAGTGCACTTTATTTGAAGATTTAAAAAAATCAATTTGTTTTCGTTCATCTGAAATGGCATCCAAATATTATTAATTCCATTTCAAAGCATATTTGGTTTCAATGTACAAGGTATATGATGGGAAGGCACCATCCTGTAGATACCTGTATGGGAAGTTTTCAAACTCTACCAAGTAGGTATCGAATCTGATTCACTGGAAATTTTATGTGGTTGAGTCTTTCAACAAACATCGCAATAAACCCAACATATAGCAAACATATATTCGGGATATTGGAATCAAATTGAATTTGCCTTTTATGGCATTTAAATGTTTGATCGAAAACGGATCGAAGACTGTCGCGAAAAAAAAACAATTTAAAATATTTTACGGCCTCAAACAAATAATATGTTCTCATGTATACGAGTCCTTAAAGAGAAGTTTACATTTCTCGTTTCAAATTTTCGTGTGGGAAATTCCCGATATTAATATTATTTGTGAAACAATATGCAAAAAAAGGCAAAACATTTTCATTTATGTGAGAATTCACTCAATTTGATGCTTTAATTTTATTCTCAACAAACAACAGAATATCTGCCAGCAGTGAAATGGAATTGATTCAATCAAAACTTCTTATATTCCCTTGAACATGTTTTCCTCTCCCGATTGAATCGAAAAGTTGAAGTTCAGATACGTGGGTGATAGTCCGAAATCCATTATCGAAATATCTCCAACAGGAAAATTTATTTGGCTGTTATCAGTTGCGTGTCGACTATTTATCATGCGAAACAGTTTGCAGCCGTTGTAAAAGGAACAGAATGTCATGCCGAGCGATTGAAGAGAATCCCAATAATTTCCTGGAATTCCTGAAGCATCTGTAGGACACCGGCAGTTGAACTAAGTTCACAATCAACACCATTTTCAGGTCACTGAGCATTGGGACATCGATAAGAGCAAAACCGGAGGAAATGCGAATCATTCACGTATATAAGATGCTTGCCAGGGATGATTCGTTTCATTGTCCAGGACATATTTCCTTGGTGATACCTTTTCGGTTTCTACAAAAGCAATTAGGTATCATAAAATCAGGCAATTTAATTTTGTCGCATCGTTGCACAGGTTCTAATTAAAACATAGCACCATTATTAGGCATAATTTGTTTATACTTCTGAAATATCTTTGAGATAACATTAGGGGTGATTGGTAATTAGTACAAATGACTAAAATAGAATCGTTAGGAGGTATTGTCAGGATTTCTTTGAATTATTGCAATGAATATCTATTTGTAGCAAAAAATTATATCATCAAAAGATATGTACACTGTGGGTGTAGATCGATACATGCACGCTATATATCATAGATTGACATTGAATCTTTCAGAAATGGCAAAGAATATTCTCAAGACACAATTAGAACATTTTGCAATTAAAAATGAATTATATGTTCAGTGTACTACCGTTTCCTAGAAATTTTGAACGATTACCATAATATGCCATATATGTTTTCTAACTTATGCAATAACGAAGACAACAAGCCGCGAAGTGCGACCCTTGAGGTCCACACGGTCAACTTCCCAGTAATATCTAGATAAACATTAAAAATATTAAACAAAATAATAATTTTAAAAATATTATTACAGTAGAATCTCGAAAAAGTTAACCGAAATGTCCCAAGGGTAATTAACTTTTTCGAACTATTAACTTTTCTAAGTGGTTTTCAAAATTGAAAAAAATACAATAATAAGTATAGATTTTTCGTAAATAACACGCTAAATTTATTTCAATGACTTGGTTTTCATCATTACAAAAAAAATTGTACCGGCTGGTTTATGGTTCACAGTCACTCTTGATCATTTTCGTGCGATATATTAATTAATTTTTGTGGAGTCGTTTGAAGAAGCAGTCGAGACTTGTTTGTTTCTTTTCTTTTGTGTAATAGCTCTTGATCATTTTCGTACACATGTGGACAAGGTCTGCCACCTGATTTGCATCGTTATTGTTTTCAAACAATTTTATCAAGATATTGATGCTTTCAACTGCTTTCGAGAAGCTCATTTTTGGTTGTTGAATATCTTCCTCGATAATTGACCCGTCGTTATCATTATCGGAAACTTCGAAATCATCGTCATCTTCCGCAATTTGAGCCTTGTTCCAATTTTCAATGACATCAATGCTGATGTCAACATTATCACCCAGCTTCGACATCAACAATTGAACTTCTCGAAGTGTATCGTCGTAAGCACTATTTGATTTAATCAATTTAGACAACGGAATGACGTCTTCACTATCGTATTGATAGGAGCCAAATTGCCCCTTTAGTGACCGAAAAAAGCGGTTGGTTTGAAAAATTCATACGCTCAGAAAAGTTAACTGAAAAGTTAACTTTTCAGAGCGGCACGTGGAAGCTGAAATTCGGTTAACTTAACCGAGCGATTAACTTTTACGAGAGTTAACTTTTTCGAGATTCTACTGTACTTTAAATAATAATAATGAGAGGTATTCATAGCAGTAACAGGAATGAGTTAATATTAATCATATCATCTACGGAAGGTTTTTTTTGGACTTCTATCATTTAAGCAGTTTTTTTATTAACACTAAAACACTGTAAAAACTATTAAAAATCTGCTCAAATTATGCAAATATTATGAAACTTCGATTGAATTTACAACAAATTCCTTAGAATAAAAGATATAAATTAATGTCATTCGTATGAACCCTCTATACATAATAACTTTGAATGATTTTTTATTTTTTATTTAGTTTTTTTTATAATCATGGATAATGGTTTTGCTGGTTTCTCTTCAAAAACTGATAAGAATGTATAAATTTTATAAAAATTTATTACTGTGCTGTGCAAATCAAGTTGAAAAATTATTTTTTATGAAAAAACCTTAAAACCATAAAAGCCTAATTTTTTGCATTTCTTTTATTAAATTAAAAAGGGGCTGAAACAATTTTCATGTAATGTTGAAAAAATTGCCACAATGTCAATACACGTCTATTGACACCTTAATGATGCAAATATTATATCTGGTTCGTGAGATATAGTGAATGATAAAAATGACCTTGGAAATCATGATGACTTTTAATTATTTTTTATTTGTAATTTAATTTTTTACGTAATCATGAGAAAAAGTTTTGAAATTGTTTCTACAAATATTGTTTGGAGTATATAAATTTTATAAACACTGATTACTATATTTCGCAAATCAGGTTATAAATTTATTGTTTATGCAAAAAAATCTAATTTTTTGCACTTTATTCTCTTAAATTAAAAAAACGGCTCCAACAGTTTTTATAAAAATTTGATAGATTCACGCAAATGTTAATACGCGTCGATTGGCACCTTAACAATGCAAATCGTATGTTTGGTTCGCCAGATATAAAGCATGACAGAAATGGCCTTGAAGAACATGATGACTGTTAATGATTTTTTATTTTTTATTTGATTTTTTTTGTAGTCATGAGTAAAAAACTTTGATGTCATTTTCAATAGAACTGTTTGGAATATATAAATTTTATAAACATTGGTTACTGCGATTTGGAAATAAGGTTAAAAATTTATTGTTTTTGAAAAAAACCGTTATTTTTTGCACTTTTTTTAAAAAAATTAAAAAACAGCTCGAAGAAATTTTTTAAAAACTTGAAAGAATCACATAAATGTAAATACGCGTCGATTGAATTCAATTAAATTCAAGAAAATCGTACTTTAGGTTCGCGAGATATAACGCATGACAGAAATGACCTTCAAACGGGCAAAACAGCAAACATCCCCGAAGGAAGTTTCCCAAAAACTAATCAGCTCTTAAGATTGCAAAGACGCTTCGATTGACACCTCAACGAAGTCGATACGACTTTGTTTACGTGAGTTATCGTCGTAGAAAAAAGTGTCCACGAACGTACATACGTACGTACGTACGTACGTACATACATACACACACGCACACATACATCTCCTTTTCTAAAAACACTTTATATATACTCTATAGACCTCAAAACGTAAAGAAATGTTGAAAATTTCAATTTCGATTTTCGAGGCGATTACAAGAACTTCCCATATACTGGGAAGTTAATAATATGACTCTGAGAATTGGAAGACAACAAATCAATTTTTAATTGGGCAAACTTTAAGATACTCCACTACTACCAGAAACAAGAATTCTTGTTTTTCTGTAATTAGATCGCTAACATCATAGCCAGTGAAGTGTATGCACTCCAGAGCTCTGCTTCTAATTTTCAAAGGGGATTCCTCTTACCATTGAAACAATAGGACTCTCCTCTCCTATTTTGTCATTATTACTAGATTATCATGAAAATAGTTGACATCTCGTAATTAGAAGATAAGTGAAATTAATAAGAGTCATTATGATTAAATTAAGTATAGATGAAAACGTATGGAAACTCGTCTATCGTATAGTGAAGCATTACTTCCCGCATAAGCTTAGCAGTGGTTGGCTGTTTTTGCTTGATTATTTACACAGTATTTAGAGAGCGGTTGTATTGCTCCCCGGTTTAAAAACAAGGAAATATATTTTCATAAGAAAAACAAATTGATTTTGCAAGATAAGTGTTTTTTCAGTACCATTCCATTTTAAGTAACTCCACTTTCCAACGGTTTGGTCGAGGAGAGACTGGAGCAGGCACAATTGGTCTCAAGTATGCCTGGAAAAAGTCGCATAGCCGAACGAGTACCTTGCGGAAAGAATGTCCGGGGGTATCAACCATTAGATTTCTAGTACTCGACCTAAGCAGTCAGGAGAACTGTCTCACGCCAGTGCCAAAGAGAAGGGATTCTGACCAACTATATCCCTTGAACAGAATGCTAAGTTGAAAGAGATAACGATTAACAGGATATATCATACATTCCATTGGTTTTAAAGGATGATATCCCTAAATTACGGCGATCGATGCGGAGTTTTGCTATGGGACTCAATCGAAGAGGTTATGCTTGCACTTCCTCGAAACCTTACTAGAGGTATACTGGTGTTAAGAGAGCCGAAGCCCCAGGGAGTCGACCCTGCCGGCATCGGTGCAGAACCTGTTGGTAGCAACTTGGTGGCTGTGGTTGACATACAAACCGGGTACAGTCAATTCTAGTACAGTTTGGTACCGGTAGCTATTCGGCAGTCCTTCTGTATTGTGGTGCACTGGAGTGCTGTTGCGCTTTCACAAGGGGTGCCGTTTTCCAAAGAGTGGCAAGGATGCTGATAGGTCCGAATCTGCACCGAGGATAATTAAGGAGTCCAAGTAAGCTCTGGATAAGACTGGTTCTCAAACTGGGAACGGCAGTAACCATACCATAGTTATGAACTGCTGACAAGTACGTTTATAGGGGCCTTGGTGCGAGGTCTTCGTAATCAGTAGCCTAAGAAGCTTGCGGTTTTAAGACTTTTCAGCCAGGCACCCACGATAAACATAAGGTACATTTACCGTCATCTAAAAAAAAACACAAATTTATCTAAAAGACTAGGTCAAAATTACCAGCCTCATTTCAATTGTGAAATGTACTGAAAATTTTCTGTTCATCAAAAATTTAATACTCTTTCTTTTTTATGTTGTGGAAAGTATTTTGAATTGGAAAAATGTTATTTCTATACTCTTAAGGGGGATAGCCACTGTGATGGGTGAAAAAAAAAATTTTTTTGTTTTAAATCAAGGTTTATATGTTCAAAAATATGTGTACAAAATTGCAAGTCAAAATTTCAAAAATTAACTAAGTTACAATGATTGTAGTGAGAACAGGTAGGCCGATCAGCTGCTCAGTATCGCATCGGTAAAGTTAATAAAAAAATTAAGAAAGTCAACAAGACCCTTGGAGATGAAGATGAAGAATCGTCATATGGTCCAGGTCTCGATAGTTTAATATAGGTATGAAAATTTTAAATTTTTTTTATACATGATTTCAATACGAGAGAAATGAACTAACATCTTTAAACGCATTTTTCTTGTAACGACTTTTTTTTGAACTGGTCGCATCAATAACTCGAACAATTATTAACCGATTTCTAATTTTTTGTTTTGTTTGTCTTAGTAGTGGTTAAGGTTAAGCGTAGCCGATTTGAAAATTTTATGTGTTTTACTATTTTTTAAACTATCTGAAAACCAAAAAAAAAACAGTCGAAAAAATTAAAATATTGTCAATCGGTCACCATTTTGGGAAAAATCAAAATAAAAAAACGGCTACGTACAACGATAACTACATTTATACAGATTACAAAAAAATTGTTTTTTGTTTTTTTTGGAGTACCGGCTTTTAAAAAATCGATACGACCATGGAGGGGGAATTTTTTTTCAGGCGCTACGGCATCGTTTATATTGTTAAAACTATTTAATATTTTTTAATACAAATTCGTGGAAAAATTATAAGATGTGTACTTAATAAAATAAAAAAAAACCTGATCCAAAAATTCCTTTACTTACTCGGTCAAAAAAAATTTTAAAATCACTAATTTTTCGGCCGTCACAGTGGCTATCCCCCTTAAATAGATTTTTGTATGTTGCACGTTAGTTCATTCCATCTACAGCCTTTAAGTTTTAAGATCTATGCTAAATCCAGTGAAGCCTGTGATATTTATTTCAATTCCTCCTCTAATAAATTTTCCGGAATAATCCTCTTAATGTTTCGCACTTTTCTAGTGTTTCTTTCTTTAAAAAAGTGATCTGCCATAGAAGGATGTTTTTTTTCATTTTGAACACTTATCAAAAGAACAATTTGCAGCAAGATTTTTTGAATGTTACCCGAAACTTTTTGCATATTAATTTTCGCAATAATTATATCTACAGAAAATATGCTTTCATGATATTTTGTTTATTTTCTACTCTTTTAAAGGGCTCTCCTAGTTTCAATTTATTTTAATGATTTCGTATAATAGTCCAGCTCAATTATGTCCTCCTTTTGACATCAGAAACGACATTTTACGGTTTAATTTAGTACGTAATTTATACCAAAAAGTACCGTCAACAATGCTACTCTCTTTTTGCGGGACTGTCTATTTCGAGCTACTTACAATCCAGTCGTGAGGAATATCTACTTAAAATTCATGATTCGTAGAGGACCCTATTCAGAAATTCTTGTTGGGTCGTCAAGCGTTTGCATTAAGTTCAGTAAAAGGTCAGTTTTCTCTCCAAAACCACTCATTTATGAAAATTTGCTTTTGCTCCATAAAAAGAGGTTTGGCGAGAAAAACCTCATTCCAAATTGACATCGTTTCATATAAATTCATCCTTTTTTCGCCTGCGCGTATTACAAACTACAAATCCTGACGCCGAGAGAAAGATCCAAGTTGAGGTGTGCATACTTTGTCTGTAAATGATATTTATTTTAAACTATAATATGAGATTGTGTGCGAATTGATGGTTGAACTCGACCCATGTACCATCTTCGGCCGTAAAACTACAGAATCCATTTTTGAATCAGAACGTGATACGAATGAAAATTACTTCGTCATTTCGGTATGATGGCAATCGTTTGCAGTCAAGTGACGAGTTGGTGAAAGTTTTCAGGATTCACTGGAACTGTTAAGAAGTTTTTTGTGATGCAAAAGGTATATTTTGTGCTAAGGATTTATTTATTTTTAAATTGAATGAAAACTTTGTTCGATTCAATAATCAAAGACGACGTTAGGTCGTGAGTGTTTTTTGGGAGTGTTCGTTATTGATTTAAGGAAAGAAAAAAAGGAAATTTTCAACGCTTAAACGATGTAATCACATTATCGTTGCGGTCGTTCAACTTGACAATATTTCATGTCCCAAAAATAGTAAAAAATGATGAAAAATATTCGAATTACTAAGTAGGAGCAATTTGTACCTGGCTTGGAGAATGTAAAGCTAGGACACTGAATAAAATCTTCCCCAAAACAAGATCTTATATTGTCTTTCTAGAGGTAAAGAAGTTCATTTTTTGAATGGTGAATTTGCGGCGAACTAGAAAAATGCATAATTTTTAAGACGTAAGACCAATTTTAACTGAAAAGCCCCTACCAAATATGGAATATACTGCCTCTTCAAAAGTGTGATTCTAAACACATTACCTTCTTTATATTTCCTAAAAATTTAAAAATTAACTTGTTCATTTTACCGTTGAGCCAACGATACATGATTCACAAACAACAGTCAGAACGAATTACATTTTTAAGTTACTTTTATTTTCATCTTCTAAATAACTCGCAATTATAATTTATTTCCAGACATTAATTACATGTTAACTAGGCACAATGCTTAAACATAACTGAAATCTACCCTCAAGCAGCAGCTAATCGCCCACAAACTTTTGCTAAAATAACATTCTTATTGTGAGTCCTTTCATACGTAAGCGCCCTACTCAACAATCACCAACACCTTAATATTGCAAGAATGATTCAAATGAAAACTTTCTAGCACTACCTTCTACCTTTCGTGCGTATTTCTGGCCCATTAAATTTCGCGTTCAAATTAGCAAGAACATTCCTTGCATTTGTTGAATTTCAAAACGCTTTTGGTGTATATTAAGTCGACTTAAACAAGACTTTTGGTTTATGTTAATTCTTTAATTACAGCCGTAAACTGCCATATTATTTGCTCCACAGAAATTTTCTTTGCACTTAATTAAATTTTATTGAAGTGAATGCCATTAAGAATAAATTTAGACCTCTAATAAATCATCAAGCGTGTTGTTTTGGAAGAGGAAATGGTGAAAGATTTTTAAACAGAAGCTAAGAAATCGTTGAATGAACTTTGCGCACTAGACTCACCAAACATGTATTCTAAATTTTGAATTAGTCGTTATAATTTGTAAATACAAAATTCATGACTTTCATCACTGCATAGTCAATTTTTTGGAAAACCAAAGTTGAGTGCTTTGATGATTTGATAAATTGAGCATTGACAAACTTTTAAGGCTTCTTCTACGTGAAGAAAACAGAACTAGCTTTTGTTAGTAAAGATGATGATCGAAGCCCTTACAGTCATTACAAAAGGCTTAAAGTTCAACAAATGCGTTTGAATATTTTTCGGCGGAACAGCATCTTTAGGCTTCTTGATAAGCTGAAATAAAGTTCCATAGATGAATTTTCTGTGATTACTAGGCCAATGTGTACTAATTGAAAACCTTCAAAAGTAGCAAGCATTAAAAACTATCATTTAAGTTATTAATGAGAAGAATTTAGTATCTTTACTTTGATCAAATACATTGATAACCCTTTCATGAATGCAAAATTGCTTAAAAATGTTTCAAGATCTGAAATATCATCTCATTCTTCTGAATCATTAGGTTAAGCCTAGTTGCGTAGTATTTTGAAGGAATAATATCTAAGTGCTGTTGCAATAATCTGAGTAACTGGCAGATGCGCCAAAAATAGTCCAAGAAGCCTACAACTTTTTATCTTGTCTCAAAATAATTTTTTTTTCGAAGACATTCTTGACTTTTAATTACTATGTAATTGACGGCAAACAAACCCAGACTATTGAAGCAGCTGAGTCTTACACTTTTTACAATTATTAGAAGTTTCCATTTTCGTGCTACATAAATTCTAGCTAATATCGTATCTTTTCCATTATTCTTCTTTCGTTTGGCTTGGTTATGGTTGCAGGGGACATACTATGACTGTCCGAAGTCAGTGTAAATGGGAAAAAATCTAGTTCAGTCAGCGTACAAATAAAATATGCATTCAATAACCTTTAGATCTTAATTTCGCCAAAATGTTTGCTTAGGTTTTTCTGACTTTCAAGTGTCGCACATACGGCAAAATGACCACTTTAGGGGGTCAAAAACAGATTTTTTTTACTTTAATATAAGGGTTAAAATTTCTCATATTCTTCGAGTCAAGTTGTTAGTCTATGGTACTGGCCATAAATATTCTTGGTAATGTTTATAGCAAAGGCGCACGAGGCTCTGACAGAAAAGCGTTACGCAGTGTACGGCTAGTTGCATACGAAACCCGAAAGCATTATAACGTGTAATTTTAGTTCACCTCGTTCAAAAATTTCATTATTTATTATGGACGTAGAAGTCACAGGTATGTTTATTAATAACGAAATTTCTTTTACCCTAGTTACATACTATATACAATAATAAATGACGATTTCATTCCACTACTAGTTTTCATTTTGAAAAAATATTTCCTTTCCGTTCGGCTTAGTACCGCTTTCTGTCCTTAATATTCACACTTGTGCGTTTGTTGACTACTAGTGTTGTGAATTCTAGGAACTCAATCCAACTCATTGTGACACTTGATCATTTTTTTCACAGGTAGTCGGAGTGGACCAAGGCACTCAGAATTACATATTAGAAAAATGGATCTGGTTTTAATGTTAAAAAGCGAAAACTTTTACAAACAATCATCGTCTCAGTGTGTAGAACGATTAACTGGTTACATTTTGAACAAGTTTACTGAATATAAACTGTCAAAAGACTATATAAATGAAATTAAGTGTGTTCTGAAAGTGTTTGTTTCAAATTTGTTACAAAAGTGGAAAAAATCGAATGGACTATGGAAAGATTTATGAAATGCAATTCAAAATAGTTAGCGAACGATTTGTTCTTGCCTGCAGTAGACACTTCAAGCGCAAACAATGATTTGCAAGTGAAAAACCCAGAGGTAGACCTGCAAAATCTTTTGAAGAGAGCTCTCTACGAACAAAACGAAGGATGATAAAGGCAATTGTTTCTGAGTCAAGTCCAGAGCTATTGCGTTCTGTTGCTCAAGCCAGCTTTACTAAGAGCGGAAAAATGACAGCTGACCAACTAGTGAGCTTAGCCTTAACTACAAGCCCTAACAAATACAAACGCATGAAGCAAATTTACGACATGCCATCATATTCGGCTATAAAGCCTTACTCTCCTGAAGAAGCTTCAGCGCTCATAATTGACTCAGATATGGGAAAAGAAGATTACATTCATTGGCAAAAAGGAGCAAAATTGCGAGGCGCCAACATCTATCCAGCTTACAATGTCATAGCACAATCAAAAAGGCAGTGTTACCCGAATAATATAAAAATCACGGAGACTGAAGTGCGGATTGCAGTTCAAAGTATTTTTGGACCATACAATACAAAAACTTGCTCATGTGCAGCAGGATGTACTTATGTTACACCACGATCACGAGAAAAACTCAGCGATTGAAGTCATTTATAAGTGGGGTCTTGATGGAAGTGGTGGACATTCCATTTACAAACAATGATTTGCCAACAATTCATTGTATGGAGACACTAACATAATTCTATGTACTGTAGTTCCATTGCAGCGGTCACAACGCATGGAAAACAGGTTTTCTGACAAAACCCAAGTCCGGCTATCACAGGCTTAGATCCTGTAATTATAGATAGATTTGCCAACATTCTGAGTGTTTTATCATGTTGGCTAAGCGTGAACTACGTTAATTTAAAAAAATACTGCATCGAAACAGCAAAAATGTGCTTAGAACGTTACAACTGGTACAAAATGAGTGCATCTGTGCACAAACTACTAATACACGGTGCAGACATGATAAAGGAGCTACCTTTACCTGTGGGGTTGTTTTCAGAAGATGTGCTGAAAACTAGTCAAAAAGAATATAAAGGCTTACGACTTTTCCATGCTAGAAAAACCTCCGGAATCCACAATAATACAGATATTGTGCACTGGATGCTAATAGCTTCTGATACAATTATTGCATCAAAGAGGAGAAGCCATAATAAAAAAGAAAACCGTTTCCTAAGGAGGTGTTGGAAATGTTAAACGTGCCACTTGTAGAAACAATCGAAGACACGGACGATAATGACGAAAAAAGAAATGATGATCATGACGACAGTGATAGTAATTAACTACCTATCTGTTTCCAACATAATTCATGTATGATTGATAATTATGTGTAATTTAAATAAAATTTACTAAATTTTCTTTTTAATGCTATTTTATTTTTAGCTTTGAACACCTTTTAGGTAGGTAGGTCCTTACAAACCTTCTCAAGCCTCAACACAAAGTATCCTTTATCGGTCTGAAACATGTCTAAGCACAAATGCACATATTATTTCACATCTTTGATTTTTGACCTCCTTAAGTGGTCATTTTGCCGTATGTCGATATGAAAATAGCCATCTACTTAAAAGTTGCCCAACGTGAGACTACGATCAGACCCCATTACAGCAAAACCCGTAATTTAACAATCGACGCTCCTGAAAATGATACAATTAATATTGATTAATTCCACTTACTGTGATGAGTTCTCGTCATCATTATTATTATTTTGGGTATTAATATTTTCATACTATTGTTATTATTAACTTCCCAGTATATGGGAAGTTCTTGTAATCGACTCGAAAATCGAAATTGAAATTTTCAACATATCTTTACGTTTTCAGGTCTTACGAGTATATTTTAAGTGTTTTTAGAAAGAAGTATGTATGTGTGTGTGTGTGTGTGTGTACGTACGTACGTCCGTACGTCCGTGTGTGCGTTCGTGACAGTTTTTTCAAAGAGCGTAACTCACGTAAACAAAGTCGTATCGACTTCGTTAAGATGTCAATCGAAGCGTCTTTGGAGTTTTAAGAGCTGATTAGTTTTTGGGAAACTTGGGTCGGGGGGGTTTGCTGTTTTGCCCGTTTGAAGGTCATTTCTGTCATGCGTTATATCTCGCGAACCAAACATACGATTTCCTTGATCAAGATGTCAATCGACGCGTATTAATATTTATGTGATTCTATCAAGTTTTAAAAAAATTCGTTGGAGGTGTTTTTTAATTTTTTAAAAAAAAAGTGCAAAAAATTGTATTTTTTTTCAAAAACAATAAATTTTTAACCTTATTGTCAAGTCCAAGTAATCAAAGTTTATATAATTTACATACTTCAAACAGTTTTTATAAAATTGTCATCAAAAATTTTACTCATGATTACAAAAAAAAGTCAAATAAAAAATAAAAAATCATTAACAGTCATCATGTTCTTCAAGGTCATTTCTGTCATGCGTTATATCTCGCGAATCAAACATAGGATTTGCATCGTTTAGGTGGCATTGTACGCGTATTAATATTTTTGTAAATGTGTTGCATTTTTAAAAAAATCTTTGGAGCCGTTATTTAATTTAAGAAAAAAAAATGCAAAAAATTAGGTTTTTTTCATAAACAATAAATTTTTAAGCTGATTTGCGAAAAATAGTAATCAATCTTTATAAAATTTATATATTGCAAACAATGTTTGAAAAAACATCATCAAAACTTTTCCCCATGCTTACGTGAAAAATTAAATTAAAAATAAAAAATCATTAAAACTCATTAAGATTTTCAAGGTCATTTTTATCATTCACTATATCTCACGAATCAGATATAATATTTGGATCATTGTGGTATCAGTTGACGTGTATTAACATCTTTGTGAAGTTTTCAACAATATACAAATTCGTTTCAGCCGTTTTTTTTAATTTAATAGAAGAAAATGTAAAAAATTATGGGTTTTTTTTATAAAAAATATTTTTTAACCTGATTTGCACCGCACAGTGATACCAGTTTATAAAATTTATAAATTTTCATTAGTTTTTGAAGATAAACCGGCAACATTTTATTCCATGATTATGAAAAAACTAAATTAAAAATAAAAAAATCATTCAAAGTTACCATGTAAAGAATGCTATTACTTTATATCCTTTATTCTAAAAAAAAATGTTGTAAATTCAATCAAAGTTTTAAAATATTTGCATAATTGAGCAGCTTTTTTATAGTTTTTATAGTCTTTTAATTAAAAAAAAATGCTTAAATTTTGAAAACCAACAAAAATTTTCAAGATCAAAAAGGCCCCCACCAATTGATCCGCGTGAATATTCATCGACCAAAAACCTTACGTAATCAATGGACCCTCCCGTAGACGATATGATTCATATTAACTCATTCCTGTTACTGCTATGAATACCTCTCATTGTTGTAATGTTGTTGATGTTTATGTATAGATATTACTGGGAAGTTGTCCGTGTGGACCTCAAGGGTCGCACCTCGCGGATTGTTCTTTATTTTTACATTTATGTAGATATTGTTGGGAAGTTGTTCGTGTTGTTCAAGGGTTGCTTCTCGGCGATTTTTTTGATTTTTGAAAATAAACGTTCTTTTACTACTTTTGAAACTTGCTGGCTTTGTTACTACCTTCTGTCTTCTCAGGCTTAGTATCGTTATTGAAACAACTTGGCTCCCATATTTTGTTTCAAAGCTATAAACATCGACGACAATCCATTTTTTTTAAAGTTTCCAACATGATAAGAATTTTTTCTATAGAGCAAATCAAAGTAACTGTGATTTTCAAATCATGATAAAATGCATTCTTGGCAGAGAAAAAATCTACTGATGGAGAATTTTAACAATTTTTATTCATCAAAACCCATCTGAACGTATTTTGAAGACCTTTTTTCAATATTGTATAATAAAAACATCATTAAATAAATTCTACAGTACCCTTTGATATGGAGCTGATAGCCAGAAGGCCGCTTTTAATATCATGATGAAAAATTCCTCCCTTAAATTCCCCATTGAATTCCTGCAGATCTGCACTTAATTTCGGAAAGAATTTTTGTTCTTCTTGGGTAAAGCTTCGTGACCTTTTGCATTTCTATAAAAATTCGAATAGAACGAAAATAACAAATACAAAGAATCAACAATCGCAACGCAAAAAATATGTGCCTAGTCATGAATCTGGACACGCTGCAGGCCTGTCAAGAAGTCGCTTACACAAACTGTAATAAATCGGATTTACTTATTATGCTAAGGAGCAAAAAAATCTGTAGCTTCTACCACCAAAGTTGAGCGCTCATAATTTATGTGGCCAAAGATTTAACTATAAAATTTTCAGATTAAAAGCCATTGGACCCGCAGGCATTTTCCCAGTAAATACTTTTCAGTAATAAATATAATTTATGATTTCCTTCGTCTATCTTATGAATTTTTCCAAGGATGCTCTGCCAGTATTCCCGATGGATTGTTAGACGCTAAGATACTTTGTAATATGTTGTCGTGGATGCTTTGGTTTCGTATTTGCGTGTAACAAGCAAACATGACGATATTCCCGAGAGTCGGTAGTCCTTAATAGACAACATGTCCCAGATGGAGGTCTTGTTTGAAATGTTAATGATTTGTTTATGTGTTCGTGAGGGTGGATGCGAGCATGTAAGCATTACTATGTAAATGGAGGAAGTGGAAAGTTTAATTGCCCCGATTGGTAACGACAAATCCGTATGGAGAACGGCTTCTAGAAATTTATTTTATCGAGGACACTAGGTCGGTTACCGAGAAATACTAATTGCTTGCGCTTGGGAAGGAAATAGTAGGGCGAGTTATTTTGGGATGAATTAGTTGGAGGAATAATCGATAAGCATAGGGAAAAGATTATTTGAGATTATTTACATATACGACCTTTATAATAGTAAGTATTTAAATCAGTTGGGTGTCGTTGAAAATGAAGGATTTTAGTTAGTGGTATTTAAAACGGTGCAAAGAGGGAGTAGAAAGCGTGAAGATTCAAATGATTTCTAGCTATTTTACGATTTCCTTTCATTCTTCAAAAAAAAAATTTGGGGCAGACCATATTAGAGTGTACCACACAACTTTGCAGAAAGATATTTATATGCTTTCATCACCTTTTCGCTGCAATTTTCGATTAACTACATACTTTCCATTCTAGTTACTAATCACAATGAATACATGGTTGATACGAATATGATTTTTTCATCTCACTCTTTCTAATGATCTTGTAATGATGTCAAAAAGAAAAATTTTCTTTTATATCTGTCTGTCTTGGTACAATTTTGAATAAATTGAGTGCAATTGGTTGTTAATTTAATAAAGAACTTTAAAATTAAAATATATATTGTTACCTTCGAGTTATCAAAAAAAGTCAAAGTTTTTTTTAAATTTCCAAATATAAAGGATTGGTACGATTAATGTTAGAACGGTCTGCGTTATCGACTGTCACTCTGTTGATTAAATCGAGTGTATACAAGCAGGCCACGGAACATTTGAAGTCTATGAAATATGTTTTCATATTTATTCCTTGTGAAAATATTCTTCATGTCAGACGTATAAAAAATCAATATCGTGAATAAGAATATTATATCTCTTTCATTTCAACTCTTCCCCTCGATCTGACAGTCAGTTGTTTTCTGATCGATGACCATACCAAAAAGGCTTAAGCACTTCTGTAATTTCAGCGCTGGAACTGCTTTCGTTAACATGTCCGATGCCATATTTTCTGTGGAAATATGTTCAATTTTTAAATGTCCACGATTCAAGACTTCGCGAACATAATGATGACGAATGTCTATATGTTTTGTACGACTATGGAAGACGGGGTTCTCTGCGATCTTTTGCGCTCCATTATTGTCGCATAAGATCACAACCTCTTCATTTTTAATATCTCCTAGCTCCTTGAGGAAACGGTGCATATATGTGGCTTGTTTAGCCGCTTCCGTCAGTACTCAGCTTCTGTTGAAGATAAGGCCACGGTTCTTTATTTTCGCGACTCCCACGCAATAGGGTTTTATCCAAGGATGAAGGCATAGCCTGTGTATGACCTTCTATCTGTTGGACAATTCGCCCAATCGGCGTCCACATATCCTTTTAATGATTTTCCGGTCTTTACATACTTGAGACCAAGATTCATAGTTCCCTTTACTCGCTCGCACTCGCTTTGCTGCCTTCCAATGACTTGAATTGAAGCAGTTGTTGAACTGGATCGAAAAGCTTACCGAAAATGCGATGTCGGGCCTTGTACATGTAGCGATATACATAAGTGACCCGACCAGTTCGCGATATGGAAAACTATCTGATTTTCCGTCGTCATTCAAGCAACCTACCAGCTTCACATTTGGATCCAAGGAAGTAAAGATCGCATTTGCATTGGACATTCCAAAACGATTCAAAATGTCCCGGATGTAGCTCGTCTGACTCATAGCTATACCGGTGGTACTTTGATCAAATTCTACTCCTAGGCAGTATTTCACAGGTCCTAGGCATCTAATTTCTAATTTTCCTGAAAGGAATTTCGTCAGCTCACGAATGCTGGCTCGATTCTCTGAAATAACTAATATGTCATCTATATAAGTAGCTATTAACAGTAAATTGCGTCCTTGACCCTGTTGGAAGATGCAAGGATCGGCCGTTGACTTTGTGGCTCCAAATTCACCCAAAATCTGGCAAAGACGTTCATTCCAGCAGCGACCTGCCTGACGTAATCCATAGAGAGCCTTGCGGAGAAGCCAAACTTTGTCTCCGTTTTGAAGCTCCAAGAGCATTTGTCGAGCTCTTCTCCTGATTTCACAGTCGTCTTGCTTATCCCTAACCAGGAACTCAAGTTTTTTTTGAATTTATTTTGGTGGTTCCATGAGTAACTTTTCATTTAATACTCCATTCAAATACGCTGTTGTAACGTCCAATTGTTCCACGTGCATGCTTCTCTTGACGGCAATTGCCATTAAGACGATTTGATTCGATTCTTGATACAGGAGCAAATGTATCGTCAAAATCCACGCCTGGACGTTGAGCGAATCCTTTAGCAACTATGCGGGCTTTGCGACGTTATAAGAATCCATCCTTACCGTACTTATTCCGCAACACGATCCTGCTTCCAATCACACTGTGATCGTCAGGTCTATTGATCAATTCCCAAGTGTCGTTCTTCAAAATGGACTCTATTTCATTTGACACTCGGATCGCCACTTCGACTGGAGTTTCAGCTAAACAACTTTCATTAATTAAATAGCTTCCATCATTTTGCTGGTTGTTTGTTTCCTGTTCTTCTACTTGATCAGATTCCATGTCATTGTTTGACTAGTTGATGTCAAGAAATAGCTTTCTCGATCTCCCCCTAAGTCCAGTTCGTAGTAGGCGAGGTCGTTCAGCTCCGCGTACTCGAATAACTTTGAAACTTTGAATTTTTTTTTATTTAATTTTTTTAATCATAGAAAAAGAGTTTGCTGGTTTCTCTTCAAAAACTGATAAAATGTTATAAATTTTATAAACATTTATTACTGTGTTGTGCAAATCCGGTTTAAAATTTATTGTTGACGAAAACACCTTAAGTTTTTGCCTTTTTTTTTAATTAAAAAACGGTTCCAACGATTTTTTAAAAACATGAAAGCATCATGAAAATGTTAAGACATGACGATTCACATCTCAGTGATGCAAATATTATATTTGGTTTGCGAGATATAGAGAATGACATGAATGACCTTGAAGATCATGATGACTTTTAATAATTTTTTATTTTTTATTGAATTTTTTACGTAATCATGAGCAAAAGCTTTGATGTTGTTTCTACAAAAATTGTTTGGAGTATATAAATTTTATAAACATTGTCTACTAAATTACGTAAATCAGGTTAAAAAGTTATTGTTTATGAAAAAAACCCTAATTTTTTGCACTTTTTTCTTAAATTAAAAAACGGCTTTAACGTTTTTTTTAAAATTTGATAGATTCACACAAATGTTGATACACGTCGATTGACACCTCTGTCATGCAAATCGTATGTTTGGTTGGCGAGATATAACGCATGACAGAAATGACCTTCAAAGGGTCAAAACAGCAAACCCCCCCGACCGAAGTACCCCAAAAACTAATCAGCTCTTAAATTGCAAAGACGCTTCGATTGACACCTCAACGAAGTCGATACGACTTTGTTTACGTGAGTTATGCTCGTAGAAAAAAGTGTCCACGAACGCACATACGTACGTACGTACACACACACATACATCTCCTTTTCTAAAAACACTTTATATCTACTCTATAGACCTCAAAACGTAAAGAAAAGTTGAAAATTTCAATTTCGATTTTTGAGGCGATTACAGAGAGCTGAGAGAGCTGATTAGTTTTTGGGAAACTTCGGCCGGGGGGGACGATAATGACGAAAAAAGAAATGATGATCATGACGACAGCGATAGTAATTAACTACCTATCTGTTTCCAACATAATTCATGTATGATTGATAATTATGTGTAATTTAAATAAAATTTACTAAATTTTCTTTTTAATGCTATTTTATTTTTAGCTTTGAACACCTTTTAGGTAGGTAGGTCCTTACAAACCTTCTCAAGCCTCAACACAAAGTATCCTTTATCGGTCTGAAACATGTCTAAGCACAAATGCACATATTATTTCACATCTTTGATTTTTGACCTCCTTAAGTGGTCATTTTGCCGTATGTCGATATGAAAATAGCCATCTACTTAAAAGTTGCCCAACGTGAGACTACGATCAGACCCCATTACAGCAAAACCCGTAATTTAACAATCGACGCTCCTGAAAATGATACAATTAATATTGATTAATTCCACTTACTGTGATGAGTTCTCGTCATCATTATTATTATTTTGGGTATTAATATTTTCATACTATTGTTATTATTAACTTCCCAGTATATGGGAAGTTCTTGTAATCGACTCGAAAATCGAAATTGAAATTTTCAACATATCTTTACGTTTTCAGGTCTTACGAGTATATTTTAAGTGTTTTTAGAAAGAAGTATGTATGTGTGTGTGTGTGTGTGTACGTACGTACGTCCGTACGTCCGTGTGTGCGTTCGTGACAGTTTTTTCAAAGAGCGTAACTCACGTAAACAAAGTCGTATCGACTTCGTTAAGATGTCAATCGAAGCGTCTTTGGAGTTTTAAGAGCTGATTAGTTTTTGGGAAACTTGGGTCGGGGGAGTTTGTTGTTTTGCCCGTTTGAAGGTCATTTCTGTCATGCGTTATATCTCGCGAATCAACCGTACGATTTCCTTGAACAAGGTGTCAATCGATGCGTATTAGCATTTACGTGATTCGATCAAATTTTTAAAAAAAGTGTTGGAGCCGTTTTTTATTTAAAAAAAAAAATTGCAAAAAATTGTTTTTTTTTCCAAAACAATAAATTTTTAACCTTATTTTCAAGTCAAAGTAATCAATGTTTAAAAAATTGATATACTCCAAACAATGTTTGTAAAAACAACATCAAAACTTCTTCTCATGATTACGTAAAAAAATAAATAAAAAATAAAAAATCATTAAAAGTCATCATGATTTTCAAGGTCATTTTTACCATTCACTATATCTCACGAACCAGATATAATATTTGCATCATTATGGTATCAGCAGACGTGTATTAACATTTTTATGAAGTTTTTAACATTATAAAAATTCGTTTCAGCCATTTTTTTAGTTTAATAGAAGAAAATGGGAAAAATTATGGGTTTTTTTCATAAAAAAATATTTTTTTAACTTGATTTGCACTGCACAGTGCTTTCAGTTTATAAAATTTATACATTCTTATCAGTTTTCGAAGAGAAAGCAACAAAATTGTTTTCCATGATTATGAAAAAAAAACTAAATTAAAAATCATTCAAAGTTACCATGTAAAGAGGGTTCACACGAATGATATTAGTTTATATCTTTTATTCTAACAAAATTGTTGTAATTCAATCAAAGTGTTATGATATTCGCATAATTTAAGCAGATTTTTAATTGTTTTTATAGTCTTTTAATCAAAGAAACTGCTTAACTTTTGAAAACCAACAAAATTTCAATCAAATTTGTATTTGCGGTATCAACGCTTTGAATGGTAAAATGTTTTGTAGTCAATACTTTGCAAGATCACATGCTTTAAAAAGCTTTCATCGAATAAAAAATTGTAGTTTCTAGTAGATTCATTTTTTAGTAATCGTAAGATTTCAATAACCATCATCATTTGTAATACATTTCACTTTTTACATGCAATTGAACCTATTTTTGACTGCATATACAAAATTTTTCAAGACAAACATGGCCCCCACCGATTGATCCGCGTGAATATTCAATCTGTCCTCATCGACCAAAAACCTTACGTAATCAATGGACCCTCCCGTAGACGATATGATTCATATTAACTCATTCCTGTTATTGCTATGAAAACCTCTCATTGTTATTACTTAAAGTAGTATTATTTCCAAAATTATTATCGTGTTTAATGTTGTTGATGTTTATGTAGATATTACTGGGAAGTTGACCGTGTGGACCTCAAGGGTCGCACCTCGCGGCTTGTTAATATGGTGACTAGAGGATTGGAGCTGTGACCCCAAATACTTAAACGTATGCTAACTGTAAGGGCAAAATTCCAAGTTTAACTGCCATCACTGGGATATAAGTACATACAGGCTGATATGGGCTTCTCGATACATCTCTATCACTTCTCGTAAGTTTGGATCTTTCGTGACATGTTTCTTGTAGTTAATGTTGAGAATCACTCCATCTTGTATTGCAATCATGAATGCTTTAGTTTTACCATACATTTCACCTCTCGAAAACCAACTGTATGAAAGAAGCTTGTCAACATTATCGATATTACTGGCTCTGTAGTAAGTGAGTTTGATGGTCCACTTGAGTTATTATTATCAGGATTTTTAATATTTATTTGGGTATCCAGAAGTTGTTAGTGTGGCTCTCAAAAGTTACATCTTGCAGCTTTTTAGTATCGATTAGAGTTTAAAATTGAAAAAAAAATGAATAATTGCGTAAACCGAAGATGTTCAGATCGAATAGACATACCATTAGCTTCTAGTATCAAACTTATTAGATAACCGTCGATAGTCTACAAATTGCAAAATGTTTTAAATCAAACAAATATTTATTGAAGCAGTTTTGGAACAACCTTTCTAACAATGTAATCAGGGGAAACCGTAAATCGGCATAATTCTGTTTACTTCCTTCTGCGCATTAGCTGGAAGCATCCTCATGTGTTCCTAGCCCCAACAACGAAATAAACAACCCCCTTCGAGCTTTTCCGCCGAGATCAAATGAAATTCAACCGAATCAAATATGGGTAGCAGATTGTGTAACAATCGTCTTGAGAGTATATCGTGCTGAACTTTCACCTTGACCTGTCCCAATCGATTCAATAGAATAAATTCTTATGCTGCCTCATGAAAGCATCAACATTCGCCGTTGGAAAGGACTTTGCTCGGCTGTAAGTTGTTTATCGCTTGTGAACATGCGATATCCTTTCGAAATAGCAGTATATGTCGCCGAATTGCTGATTTTCAATCGTATGGATGGATAACATGCTATAGAACTGTGGGGAGAGAATCTTGTGCAAGGCATGATGGCTCCATCAGGCTTCCAAAGTGGATATGTTTCTTTGCTGTTATATGACAACTTTCTTTCAATTATATGAGTCTGATTTTTTATTGGTTGGGGCATGAAAAGTGTGTGCACATATTTAGTGACGAAATATCTGGTACTTAAATCAAACTAAAGACCAAATTTATATTTATGTTAAATTTAGGATATTGCAAAAAAGCAATTGAATTTTTAAATAAAGTACCTCTAGATTCTACTCTTCGAATTACATGAATACTAATGTATGCTAGACTTCCAATGGAACACGAACAATATAGATAAATAAAACTTTCATCAAGTTCCTATCCAAGCAACAACAAATAACACAAACAGCACAGCGACAAGCAATCAGTTTTGGATCGCCATCACGATAACAGCGTCCCACATGTTGCCATCAAAGATAATTACCGTGTCCACTTAAACAGGAGAGGTCATCAGCAGAGCTAAATGGTCCTTTTGCTATTTTTAAGAGTCTTCAAACTGATGGTCATAAAGAAATTGTTGGGTATGACAGGAAATCGATTCAAGCAATAAATGAGGTAAATGAGCAAAGCATATTTATGAAGCAATGAAAAGCTATGCAATTTCTGGGAAGGCATCGTGGAATTGTGCAGATAGATTTATTTGAAATTGAAGTGGTAATTAGAAAAATATGAATATAAATGATCTTTTTAATTGGGGAATTTTATTATTGCTAAAACTGACAAATCTTTCAAATTTATGTTTTTATGATGAAGTTAAAAGAATCACACTAAATGGAAAAATGAAAACCAAATTTCAGCCCAGGAGAGTCTTTATCTCGAGAGGGACGAGGTTCTAGTACTCAAAATCTACTCTCGACGGTGATGGTACTAAAGACTGGGAAGTTATCAGCATGTTGTGTTTTAGTGAATAATTAAAACTAAATGCTGAATAAATAATAGAAATACAAGCAGGCTATGAATAGAGCCTTGTTAGACACTTGGCTATGAAACAACCGGATTAAAAACGTGATAATTAAAGAAGTCTTTGCATTTCTGGTACATCAAACAATAAGTAAGCTATCCACTATTATAATATTTTTCGATTTCTGCTCTCATTTGCCACCGTTTGTTTTGGTGAGCGCCAACCACTTTAACACTTTAATATCAATCTACGCTTTCGTGCGTTCCGTTTGTTCGATGGTTTAATATCAGAACTAGCTCCTTCGTCATTGTTTTCATACATAAAATAAATGCACTTGTATTGGTCATCGCAGCTGCCGTCCCTCAGTTTTGTAGTTTTCAACATCTTATACGATATCATTACCAAATAATTCATTACTTCTCGATTTTGGGGTCCCAGTTGCTTACATTGTTAGCAAAGGCGCTACCATTAAAAAATTTCTTAGCATTATTTTATCTTCTAAAAGTAATTTCTGTTTTCAACATCGTACTACCTAAATCCATTCGAAGATTAGAACAATATCCACAATTCTGAATATGATTCGAATCTCTACTCTACAAACCCCAGTAAAGTAGTTTCATGTTTACAAAGAAAATCATTAATGGTGGGTGGCGTTTTGTTCCTCGTAGTAGCGTGTGCAAGCCTTGCGTTATTTTCACCACATGTGCCGTTTATTCAAGGTTTTTTTTTAATTTTAAGCAGCCAGAACTAATGATGAACGCAATAAAATTAAGATCTTCTTTAATTTAGACGCAATTGTTAAGTAGGTAGGCTTTCACCTTTAACTAAGATTCATGTTGTTAACCACAAAAACCATTCAAAAAAATCTAAATTCAAATATGTGTGAGGTTGGAAAGCGTTTGGATAGCTATAATTATCCTTTCGATGGGTTGGTAGCTACTGAATTTGACAGCAATGTAGATAGCAGATTCAGATCGATACTGTATGATATGATTATAATGTACCCATTCCAAAAAGTAATTGATTTTGTAGATTGTAAATACTCTCGGAAGAAGTTTTCCATAATAAATTTATGGATTAATTGAAGCTTCAAACTGAAAGAATTGTAAAATTAAACGACATATGTGAAAACCTCATTGAAATCAATAAATATTTCCCCTTCATAATCGACCGTTTTAATTTTTGGTGTAAAAAGTAAATATGCGATCGCCAAAATATTTGCCAAAAATATCAGGTTACAAAAATATTTATCGAAATAACCGGCAAACACGGGATGGAACGATCCCAACTTATTTTAGATGTATCAAACTAGGGGTGGCTTTTGGGTTGGAGGGTCGTCCGGAGCGCCTTAAATGCGTCGACACCAATTGATATCGATTTTATTTCTTGATTATTTTAGACGACTTTTTTAAAATTGTAAATGAGGTGGGTATACTTTGAAAGAACCAATTATGAATGCAAAAGCATTGCCGTAATTTTTGATTTTATTTTCAACTGAAATAAACAAGCGCCTCATAAACATATACCTTTTAGCCAGTATATGGAAAAGGTACGTTCCTAAAAAGTATTTAGAGGAGCAGCCAGTACTAAATCTCGAATTTCATCGTGATTTATCAAAGCAAACTGAGTCAGCACTAAAATATTGAAATTATATACAATAGATATCAAAAACCATTTAAAAATATTACATATCACTGTAACTGATTGCAAACATATCATTTGACTGGGAACATTAAAAGTATAGCACACATGTTCTTATTGTGATAAACAAAACATTGTAATAGTTTGTGGATTCTACAAAATAAAGGAGCTCCATATCAGCACACTGGGCCATATTTGTCTTGCATTGAGAGAGAAAATATGATAAACCATTGATAACAGAGACTTGATTCAATTGTTTTTTAATTGGAAACATGTTTTTTGTGTTCCATCCCATCAATGAAATAAAACATCCTTCTTTTTTTAAATTATTAATGCAATGTTAACAACTATTGTTTTAAAACGATTTTTCTTATAGGATTCATAAGTCGATATTATTAGTTCCCAATCTAATAATTAATAATGTATCAACTCAGTTTGCTGTTTTTAATCTAGGAAGTAATATTTATCGCCAAAACTTTAAGCAGCAGTTTTATCATCTTTTGAAACGAATCATCTTTGCAATTTTTGGATTTTAATACGCGTGGCATTCTAATGGCTGAAGACCTAGCACGACGGACTCTGATTCTGACCTTTCCCAGTTCAAATCCTCATCACGAAATTCACATTTCGTCATCACTAAAAGTGACTTTTTCATAGAACGCCTGAATGTAATAAGATGGGGTATGATAGAGGAACATCAACCCTAGAATACAGTTAAATTATATTTATTTTAATATTAGTTTATCCTAAAAGGTCGTATGAATAAAACTATGATTCATTTTCATTAATTGAGGATACATCCTTCTTGTTTGACACTATAACAAATAAGCTAAAACGGCAAAACACCATCTCAGTTTACGTTTCAAAACATTTACTGTATATTACAGTCGGAAACGATTGCCTAAAATTAACTACAAATGATAAGAAAATTGCAAACCGAACTCGTGCACTGAGGATTATGTACTATGAAAAACACCAACACAAATCATAAGAACAGAATTTGTCTAAAAATTGTGAATCGCCCTCCCCAAAATGTTTATTCCAGTTAAAAATAATTTAGAAAACCATATTTTTGGTCTGCTAGGAAAGCTTTTTCCAACGAAACCCCACAAGTATAATATTCTTTACTTCATGTTTTTTTTTTGATTTTCGGCAGAAGTCTGTGACAAACGAAGTTGCCACAGCAAAAGGGTTTCGTGAAACTACGGTACGAGCCCTTAAAAACTTTTAAAACAATAAAAAATTTAAAAGATTTTACTAGATTTTCTCGGAATGTACTTTTTTTTAAAAATATTTTGTATTCTTCGATTGTTGAAGAATTTTAATATAGAATATTATTAGGTCGAATATTTTTGTACTAAACATTTTTACAATTATTTATTTTTGTACGGTACGGTACCAAATCAATAGTCCTTCATCCCCAGTTTCGAATCAAAACGTATCGTAAAAATTTTCGATCTTGAAATTTTCAATCATTTTCGATGTGTCTTTCCAATTTTCCATTTTTGTTTATGTGTGTTGTGTTTAGACTTCTTCAAACTTAAATTTTTGGCTCAAAAAATGAGTTTCCAATATTTAATTTTACTTTTGTGTCAGCTTCTTCACTTCGTTGTACAAATTTTTTTTCGTAGTGTAAATTCAACAGTTCATTGCTGTTTTTCTTGTTCATTTCGCCTGCAACAAGAAAAAAATACTTTACGAAAAATAATTCTAAAAATGTGCAAAAATCTGATCATTTTACTTTCTACTATATAATACCGTTTTTTTCGAAAATGCCTGAATATTTCCATGTTATAACTTTTTAAATGTGAACTCTAGCTACTTCCAAAAATTAATTAACTAAAAAGATGGTTCTTACTCATTTCTTGGATGTGGAACGGAGTTTGTTCGTCAAATATTATATTTGAGTTTCTTGAAGATAATGTCAAAATGAGACACAACAAAAAAATGTATAGTGTGTGCATAATTTCTTGTTAGAAAATGATATTCGTAAATGATGATTTCTTCCCTCTTTCAATTTCTAAGATGTTATGAACAGAAACAATCAATCATCGTTAATATCTTGTTATCTTCTTAAACACTCAAACTTGAGTATGCTTCATACAGAACATCTCGTATCCTTGCTACCAAACACGCTTCCCATCAACTGAGATTACTCAAGCGCTAATAATAATATAATACTTTTTTACACTATGTCAGAAGATGACTTATCGAAATCGCTTGTGTCTACTGTTGTTACCAATTTTAAGAACATAATATCTAACAAACCCTGTGCCCTTCAGCTACTTACATCCTGAGCGCAGAGTCACAGCCGAACAAGCCAGTTTAATTAAAGTAAATGTCTTAAAATGACTGCTGCGTGCTGAGAAAAGCAGCAATAAATCAGGAGCCTAGGCTTAATCACAACAGCCCACACAATTTCCTCTTCGTTAGCATTCGCCCTGCGATGTAAGGGTAGTAGTACCTTTCCACGTTGCCGATAAAATCCTATAAAAGCCATATATCACTCAGTTGTCATAAAAACGTGGTGTTACATTTGATCAAGTCTCGCTAGTTGAATCCTTGCGGACAAAAATCAGCGCTACGTGAATTTATGTCGTTGATCAGTACCGAAAGGCTTCAGGCCTAAACGAAATATGGGCACCTCAGTGTGAGCTACAACAGATACTTATTTGGCTGGAATCTTAGATGAATCCCTAGCAATAAATCGTTCCCGTCTGTCTTCAAGGATCCTTGTGCACCCACGCTTGTATTGTTTTCGAAGAGGATACATGTGTGCCTATTGCAAGGATAACAAATTGCAACTTGATTCCCATCTTGTAGATTTGAATGTGTCACACGCCAAAAGTGATTGTTTTGAGTTGCAACATACAAAATCATATCCAATTTATGTATCTACAACACATTTAGTACCGTTTTAAATCATTTTAATGAAATGGGGATTGTGTATTGAAGATAAAAGGAAGCTATCATAAATTATGAAGTATTGCGTCAACATTACTTTGATAAATTTGTTGGGTTTTGAATTACCGTGGCAAGTAATTCAGCCGTGAAGCCGTTTGCTGTGATTTATTTAAAGGAGTAAAATATATTTTCGCAATATTTTGAATTTTTAGTGCACTGATAAAATATTAACATAAGTAAGGCCTCGTTAGAGTTTGTTCGCATCGTTTATTTTGGAATACACGCTAAGGAGATGAGTTGATAATTGCTGCATTGAAAGTTTCTCTCTCAGAATTAAAACAATGTTCATAAATTGTTTTGTAATTGATCAGTTTTGTTGATCAGTGAAGGGAAAAAATGAGAATAGTTCAAGTTGTGTTAAGTGGATGATAATTTTTTTCGGTTTTAAAATATATAAAGTTTTCAAAAAAGGTTTTTTTTATTTTTACATACAAATGTTTGATAGTATCAGAAAAATATTCTCCGAAAACTGTATTAAGAGATTCAAAGAAGAAGAAAAATATAGCTATATCTGTAACTGTACCTCCGTATAAATAAAACTGGATCCTATACAAAGTGGCGTACGGTGCTCCGCAGGTGCTTCTTCTTATATTTTAGGCATCATATGTATAAGAATATACGCAGGCGGTTTTTATAGACATCGAAGGTGCAGTCAACAACGTCAGACACAAGGCTATTGAGAAGAGACTCGAAGAAAACAATGTGGATGATAACCTGAATAGGTTTATCGTACAACTGCTTAGAAGCAGGACCATAAACTCCACACTAGGAGACAGTATCCTAAGAAGGCGGACGTGCAGAGGCACCCCGCAAGGTGGGGTTATATCACCCCTTCTATGGAACTTAGTGGTGGACAAACTCCTGTCAACAATAAAAGCAACTGGCTGCTAAGTCGTAGCCTATGCCGACGATGTTGCAATAGTAATATCGGCCAAATTCGAAAGCTCTAAATCTCTGGCATGATGGGAATATCGGCCACTCCACCATATTACGGAGGGATGGACCAACGCCAGAGAAAGGAGACCTCACTCCTCCGATTCCCTGCTCCAGCACGGTTTCAAGTCCGTCATCCCTAGTAGAGATGACTGGATCATGGAAAGAAGTAGGATACAGGAATCGGTCGACATCTACACTGATGGATCAAAGATGGATGGAAAAGTTGGCTGTGGCGTTTTCTCTGAACAGCTAGACCTGAAACTATCCCTCCGGTTACCAGACCACTGCAGTGTTCTTCAGGTATAGGTCATCGCAATACAAAAGGTAATAGACTGGTTGGAAAATCAGAAAATTTCCATAAGAAATCTCTACATTTTCTCTGAAACTTAAGTTGCTATCCAATCAATATCCAACGTGTACACCTTATCTAAAATTGTAATTGAATGTCGCACACTACTGAACGCGATGTGGCTTCACTGTGAAGGGATTTTTTGCTGGGTGCCGGGTCATAGTGATATACCTGGGAACTGCAAAGCTGATGCCCTAACGAGAACTGGCACTGAGGTCCAGGATTATACACTATCACTCCGAGTAGGCCATCCATTCGCTTCCGTCAAGCTAAGTTTGGGGCAGTATTATATAAATGCTGCAAACAGGACCTGGCTGCTGGAGGAAACCTGCAGGACAGCCAGGCAAACTTGGCACTTGGCTCAAAGCTCTTCAACACGAGCCGTGAAACATTAAGTTTCATCGTATCCGTACTGACGGGGCATTGTCATTGGCAGACACGCAGAAAGATTGGGTGCCCCTTGCCATGATTTCTGCCGCAGCTGCAGATCGGAGGAGGAGGAGGAAACGATCCAACATTTTCTGGGTGAATGTTCAGCACTGTCCAGGAAACGCATGAAAACCTTCGGCTCGCCTTTCCTGGACAGTCTCACGGAAGTAGCCAGTTTAAATATTAGCTGCATGGCCGGCTTTATTCGAGAATATAAATGGTTCTCGTCACCCCACAGGTTTTAGTACCGCACCCTATCTCAATGTGGTATCACAATGGGCCTATCTTGGCCGTTTTTTGACAAAGGAGGCTATCACTACAACCAACCAACCATAGGTATATGTGTCTAATACATTTATATGTAGTAGAGGGCTCGACAGTTGCTTTGTAACAATTGAGAAGCAAGAATGTGCTTTACTTCATGAAAGTAAGATTATAATTAGTTTTTGAAAATTATAAAAACTGCCTGGATCTGGTTGTCATTTCAAGGCAGCCGAAGTAAACAACCAAACAAGAGAACTGTTAAAAGAAAATTCAAAGGTGATCAGTTAACTGCAGAAAGCATTCCTAAATTATCTAGTGGCTCAGCGAGAAAAGTACAATCAAGTGATGGATTGAAACTTCCGACAAACACCTCTATGACTCTTATTTCTAATCCCGGGATTTTTCATTGCCTATCCCGGGATACCAGTATTACCCCGGGATTAAAGACTGCATTATGAAAAAAGCAAGAGGCAAATAAAAACAGTTTTAGTAGAAATCATCGTTAATCGTTTAACATTATTTGTTGCACATTGTTAATCAAAGATAAAATTAAATTTTAAGAAATTAACAAACATAACTTTTGATTAGATAAATCGTTGTGACTTGACATCTATAATACATAATCTACAAAAATTATTTTAGACTTCAATCTACTTCAAATAAAATAAAATAATGCAAATCAATAGCCTAGTAAAAAGATTATTTAGAGTTTCGAAGATGATAACGGAGAAATAATAATGCGTCCAATGTTTCATCACCGAGCCTGCTCCTTAAATTATTACAAATATATGCAGCCGCAGAAAAGGCACGTTCGGGCTCAATTGAAGTTGGAGGAATCGAAAATAAATACTTGTGAGTTTGCTCCAAATTACATCCTCGAATGGAACTAGAGGATATCTGATATAGGTTCATCTCTTTTTTAACTATTTTGGATGAATCTGTGTTTTTATTTATTTCAGGTGTCAATATTTTCATACTGTTTTCTATTTCAAACTGAAGCTTTTCTTTGAGTGTTAGCTCAATTTTGCTTGTTCCTGTGGGTTCGATTCCCAAAGTGTCTGCCTCCTCACTACTTTCATAATAGTTCTCTCTGTTGGTTCTTTCAATAAATGAGACTATCTGCCTTAAAATTGTTGTGCTGCTTGAAATTGGAAAAAAATCGTTTATTTCGGGCGATACTGCTGCGTCTGAGTTATCATTATCACGCCAAGGGTTTTGCAGATAACTCAAAACGCCTGATAATTCAGTTCGTCGGCAACTTTCTAAGTTCTCTAGCAAATGCGTTTTTAATTTATTAGCGACCATGGGCTTAATAATCTCAAAAATCCCGGGATTGTAGGAAATCGGTCCTGAAACTTTCGGGAGTAAAAAAGAGCCGGGATCCCGAGATCCCGAATTTCAGGATCCCGGGATTGTAATCCCTAGTTGTTTTACATATCCAACAATTAATCGTGTTTTTATAATTCAAATAGACATCGCTAAATTTTTTGTAACCTGTAGCTCAGATTATAATTGAATGCTAGTCAGACCCAAGCTGTATTTTATGTTTTGAGCAATATTTTCTGTTTAGGCTCTCCAATGGTTTGGCACAGATTTCCTTTGCCAGTTTTCCATATTTTCTAATAATATGGAAGATCGTGCACTGGTTGGTTTCAAGTGTTGTGCCATTGCCGTTTGCGAAAGTCTAATTTAGGGTGAAATCCTCGAAGGTACTGCAAATTCCGCCTGATTTCCTCGACTATACAAATAATTTTCGAAGACAAGTTACGTCCTTTGATCTAACATTTAAGATAAAATGACTACAATTTTCGCATCGAAGAGGACAACATCTATTACGGTTTAAAAATTCTTTCTATATCGAATTACCCAACAGTATCTGCAAATGTTGAGTTGATTATTCCCAAATTTACGGCAATAATTGAATTAACAAAAGTTTCTGGCAAAAAAACTCAGAATTTATTTTTTTCTTCGCCCACATTTAATAAGAATTATTGAAATTCAAAAAAATGTTTTTTATCATGTTCATCATCATCATCAATGGCGCACCAGTCCAAATCGAGCCTTGGCCTCCAGAAGACACTGCCTCCAACTGTCTCGGTCCAGCGACCGCGTCCTCCAATTAGCGAATTCCAGCAAGGATTCGCTGTCGTTGTCAACTACATCCTTCCATCGTTTGCGTGGTTTTCCTGGTGGGCGGCTTCCTGATGCTCGGCCTTTCATGGAGCGCTTGGGAATTCGCCTGTCATCCATACGCTCCACATGGCCAGCCCACTGAAGTCGTAGCAGTTTCGTCCGAATCGATACCGGTGGTTCGTCATAAAGAGCGTACAACTCATGGTTGTACCGGATTCGCCAGTCCGGTCCGTCCTTCACGGGCCCCAGAATACGTCTCAAAATGCGGCGTTCGAAGACGTCAATCCTTTTTTCTGAGGCTTGAGTCAAAGTCCATGTTTCACATCCGTAAATCAATACAGGACGGATGATCGTTTTATAGACGCGCAGCTTATTTTTTCGGTGCACTTTGTTACTTTTAATCACCGAGAGGACTGAAAAGTATATTTTATTGGCTAGACCCATTCGCCATTCAATTTCGTCCTTTTCATTCCCGTCTTTGGCGAGGTTGACACCAAGATAAATAAAAGAGTTAATGCTTTCCACACTGTAGTTATTTATCGTCATGTTTTGTCTATTTGGCGTCTTTTTCCTTGACTGGGTCATATATTTGGTCTTGTTCACATTGACCCTTAGGCCGACTTGCCTAGCCGCTGACTCCAGCTCAGTAAACGCTTCTTTGGCACGAGATAGAGATCGGGCCATGACGTTGATGTCATCGGCGTACGCTACTATTTGAGTAGACTTAAAGAGTAGCGTTCCCGCATTGTCTACTGCAATCTTCCTGATGACATTCTCTAGGGCCAAATTGAAGAGTGTGGAGGCGAGGCCATCACCCTGTTTAAGACCTGAGCTGGTGTCGAAGCTTTGAGTCAGATCGCCTTGACATCTGACTTTAGATCGTGTGTCGGTCATCGTTAGTCTGGTCATTCGTATTAGTTTGATAGGTATCCCAAAATCAAGCATTATTTTATATAGTATATTTCGATCTATACTATCGTATGATTGTTGGAAGTCTACGAAGACCTGGTGCACGTCAATATTGTATTCCCAGCACTTTTCCAGCACCTGTTTTACTGAGAATAGTTGATCTATCGTTGACATACCGGATCTGAATCCGCCTTGGTATTCGCCAATTATTGTGGAAGTGTACGGTGTCAATCTTTTTTCAATAATTTTGCTCAGGATCTTGTAGGACGTACACAGCAGTGAAATGCCTCTGTAGTTGTCACATCTAAGCTTATCTCCTTTCTTATGTATGGGACATATGATGGCCGTCCGCCAATCATCAGGTAATGTTTCATCGACCCATGCCTTGGAGATGATCTGGTGGAGGCGGTGTGTTAGTATTGGTCCACCTTTTTGAAGGAGATCTGCTGGTAAATTGTCGATTCCGGGTGCTTTATTTGGTTTTTGCTGTTGTATGGCTGCTTGCACCTCTTCAATAGATGGTATTGACGAAGATGGACTGCATAGGTCAGCATCTTCAGGAATCGTTATTGGCAGGGATGTAGTTACTGATGGTGGGTTTAGTAGCTCAGAAAAATATTCAGTCCACCTGTGATTGATGTCGTCTGGGTCGCTTAAAATATTTCCCTGCTTGTCTCTACATAGGCTTGATTGCGGCTTGTAGCCTTGTCTAAGTCGCTTCAATGCTGCATAGGAGTCCCGTGTGTTGTTTCTGTACATATCGTCATTGATCCTTTGGATAATCTGGTTGTTATAGGTTCTACGCTTGCGTCTGACTATTTTTTTAGCTAACCGTCTTAGCTCATCATATTTTTGCTTCTTGGCTCTTGTCGGTCTTTCAATGTACTGTAAATAGGCTTCTTTTCTACTTTTGAGAGCATCTTCACATTCTTTGTCGAACCAATCGTTTCTTTTCGACGTCGTTTGTCTTCCTACGGTTTCTTCTGCTATTGATGTTACGCCTTCTTTAAGCTGCGACCACATTTGTTCAAGCGATGTGTCCGGACCTGCCGGCGGTGTATTGACAAGGTGATTCTTTAGTTTCGCTTGATAAGTTGCTGCTACTGTTTCGTTTTTCAGACACTTCACCTTGAACTTAGGAGTCCTGCTCTTTTTCTTGGTGGTGCATTTTGTTATGCGGCAGCGATATTTTGTCTTGACGAGATAGTGGTCTGAGCCGCAGTTAGCACCACGGTATGATCTAACGTCAAGCACACTTGTAGCAGCTCTTTTTTCGATGACGAAGTGATCGATCTGGTTGCAGGTTCGTCCATCGGGTGACATCCAAGTTTGTTTGTGGATGTCGCGGTGTTGGAAGTAGGTAGAGCTTTTCACCTTGTTTTTGCTGGTCGCAAAATCAACTAGTCGCTGACCATTGTTGTTGTTACTTTCATGGAGACTATGCTCTCCCTTTGTCTCTCTGTGAGTTTCTTCTCGTCCAACTTTAGCGTTAAAGTCCCCTAGTAGGATTTTGATATCATTTGAGGGTAGTGAATCGTATGTCCTTTCTAGGATGTTATAGAATTCGTCTTTGACGTTTTCTTCTTTCTCTTCAGTTGGAGCATGACAGTTGATTAGCCATACATTAAAGAAATTTATTTTCATACGGATCGCACATAATCGTTCATTCACCAGTTTGAAGTCAGTTATGAGATGTTTAAATGAAGATGCTACAACGAAGGCGACTCCAAATTCCTTGTTTCCGGTTGGTTTGCCGCTTGTGAATATTGAATGCGATCTTAAGTCACTTATTTCATTGCCAAGCCATTTCGTTTCTTGGACCGCCAGGATGTTAATATTGTATGTCGAGGCTTCCTTGAGAAGTTCTCGCAGTGATCCTGTTGTATTGAGTGTTCGAACGTTCCAAGATCCAATAGAGTAGTCAGTTTTTCGTTGCCGTTGTCGTTGCCGTTTATCCAATCCAATCCGAGGCCGTGTTTCAGGGTTCATAGCAATTGGGTAATGTAATTGGTTAAATGACTAGAAAAGGCAGTGTTTAACACGTGTTCTTAATTAAAATTGGTGCTCTTGTTGTTAACCGTTTTTATTTTTTATGAGCTCAAAATATCGTAGAGATGTGGCTTTACCATATTGCTTAAGCTGATTTCATCTTAAAATGATTGACTTTTTTTTTGAAATTTCGCTCATCAAATATATTTGAGGTACAAAAGACTTTATCGAAACTTTTAGTTTGGATTTTCAGATTTTCAATTGTGAATAATACAGTTGCAGTTTGCGAGAATTGATTTTTAATATCCTGGATAAAAGTTTGTTGTAAATCGTTTGGTATAGTAACCATTTAAATAATTCGTTAACACTCTGTTTGCCTAAATATTATTCAGCTCAATCAAAATACGTTTTAATCCAAAAATATCAACAAAACTATTCGAATGATGCATGGTTTCAAAAATAAACACACTAACAAGCACAAATAAAACAGAATCAACATTTCCCAGAACTTCATTAGTAGTTTTACATACCAAATACGAACAAGCTTACACATTTACCATATTTCCTAATTATTAAATGTGGCTCAGCATCATTGCAAAAACATCCTTTGGGATTCATTACCCAACATTGCATTGTATGTCTGGAGCTGAGCAAAGTGCAATATAGATTCACTGATTGCGAGTGTAGACCAAGTTCTTCTAGTTGTTAGTTTCAAGTGATATCTTGTTTGGCATGAACTCCATTTTATAACTTATTCAGCTTCCCATTAGCAACCAATGCTTTATGTTGATTTCCCATGTTAAAACTTTCAGCTCGTCAACAATAATCAAGCAAACGCTAAAACACTGAAATTTTCCTGGAACTTTGGAGGAAACATCCACAACTTCATTAAGACTCGCTGCTGGCTATGCGAAAACTTTCCTCCAACTTTCATCAGGCAGTTATTCAAGACAGATAGATTTTCTTGGTTTTTTACAACTTCTCGCTTCCTTTGGACTTGCACGCTGCTTCAGTCAATTTTTCAGTTGATTCATTTCCATTTCTTAATCAAAATTTCATCAGGTCCTTATTCACTTTCTCGACTATTGTAGACCACTTGCGAATCATACTAACGCTTGCTATTCAAATATTTCATGCAATCGTATTCCCTTGCTGCCGTTAGACCCTCCTAGATTCACCTAGCAGCTCTACTCCAAACCAATCTTAGTAACAGTACCAGTTGAAGAAGTTGTGAAAGGAGCAAAACGAATTGCCGTTTGCAAACTCGATTTTCACATTTTCTATATTTTTCAGACTTTCTATCGACTGGAATCTTAAGCGTTCCTTAACATCCATTTATCACTTTCATTGTGGCCAAGTGCCTTATGCTGTTTGGTGGTGTCGTCGTGCTATAAATTGTTTCCACTTCAAAAATGTCAGCGACCGTCACAAGAATAAATAGCTATAGAGGAAAAGGATATTCATGAGATGGATAATCTTTTGGGAGAAAAACGTAAGCAGAACACTCCCAAAATGGCAGATATGACAAATGTAACATATAAATATTTGGCGTGGGATTAATTCGATACATATTTTCACTAGTGTGAACGACTTTTTTGCCGATATTACGGTCAGCGACGCGGTGGCGACATAATGCGAGTAGAGAATAGAATGGAAGCTCAGTTTGCAAGCACTTGTACAATATTTCTTGACTAGATTGTCAGCAGACTCCAGGATCATCGGATATAATAGACTGTAAGGATAATCTCTAAATTTTGGAGAAGAATACTGAAATAGGAATACTAAAATAAATAAATCAATGTGAAAGACAACGTTACGAAGCAGCATCAAGAAAAAAAGGTTACAAAATGAATGAATGTTTTGCAAGTTTAGATGTCCTTCAGTCGGAAGATATTCAAAGGTTGTCATTTTTACTAGAAAAGATTTTAATTTCTACACATGATGGATTCTTCAAGTTCAACAATCAAAAGTAGCAACATGTTTCAAACAATCCCCAAAAAACATCAAGATCGTTTTGAAAATGTTCATAATTGAATTCTGTAATATTTTATGTTTGTCAATTTAAGTCAAATCAACTTTGAAATCGTAGAAATAATAGGTGACGCCAAAAAATAATTTATTTGAGTTTTTCTAAAATTTCATTTGCATAATGAAAAGTCAATCTTTTCGCAGCGATTTAAATGTATTACCCAGGAAATGTAAAATGAAAAAACTATGAAACAATGTATTCACGTTTAGCTTTTTAAGTTGTTTCTTTTATTTTTTAGGTGCTGTGATTGAAAATAGACTCCGGGAAGTAGTAGATGTAATTTATGACAAAAAATTTGGTTTGATTCTATAACTCCCACAAAAACCAATTGTATTTAGTCATTTTTTCGTAATGAAAAAATTTAATAAGTATTAATAATGGATTCAATTGTCAATTTTCCTCAAATTTGAGATGGAACAAATTGATGTGCTTTTGGGTCTCAATTTGCTAACACTATGTTTGCGCATTAATGGAGGTTATTGTTTCCAAGCTTATAGCCCGGTATATTGTTAAAATGGGAAGTGTGGTTTTGGGGTGACGGACGGCATCATCTTCAGGTGCTGTCATTTACCATCTGCCACCAGACAGCACGACCACGATTAGGCTTATTGATGGATTAATGAGCTTAATAAAATTATACCGGGCTATAAGCTTGGAAACAAGAACCTCCATTAATGTGCAAATATAGTGTTAGCAAATTGCAAACCAAAAGCACACTAGTAGGCAAAGTTATCGACTAGACAAGGAGGTTCAAACCCAGACTAAAAATGACTAATATAAAATAGCCACGTAGGCATATACGAAATAAATTGACAGTCGTTATACTTCGCGGATACAAATAATTATAAAAATTAGTTGAAGTATAATGAGCTTAATCCATCAATAAGCCTAATCGTGGTCGTGCTATCTGGTGGCGGATGGTAAATGACAGCACCTGAAGAGGATGCCGTCTGTCACTCCGAAACCACACTTTCCATTTTATGTATAACATGTTTGATCACAATTGATCAAAATAATAAAGTTTCGATGATTCAGAGCGAAATTATTTAACCGGAACAAAAAGGTAGTATTTATGCACTATGTTACATTTCATGAAACAGGGACACATCTTTACACACCAACATCAATAAGCTGAGTAAAAAAAAGCGGGTAAAAGTCGTACGAAGTGAGCAAAAAACCCAATTTTCCGGTTGAAAAGATTATGAACTCTATGTTTTGAGATACGCATGGTACTTTATTTGGTGACTACCTTGAGAATAATATTTTTTCAATGAAGGCTATCGTTATTGGAACGGTTTTGATTATTAATTAAAAAAGAAGCCCCCTCAAAGTCGAAAATGTGCTTTTTCAGCAAGATTGCCCGAATTGAAACTGTAATTTTTTTTTCAACGTTGGGAGGTGGAAATCTTCAAAAGATACCGATCAGCTTCTGCCTCTCGGCATGCCGGATTTCTACCGACTAAAACCACCTCCGTTTCCTTCAATCACTCTCTCCATCAAAAGTAAGTAATTCTCCGTATTTAAAATTCTAAGGACATCGTACTTCCCAGACGATAAGAATCGGTATAAGGGATAGTACCAAATTTGTAAGTTTTAGTGTCCTTTTAAGTAGATTGATAGTTCAATCTATATGTTTATGAATTATTTCCTGTTGATTACATGTTTGGTTTTGAGTTTAGTTGAGCTGATTGTACTTGTGACTTACTGCGAAAGTTGGTCCTGAAGGAGATATTTTTTAGTGTCGTTTTAAAGGAAGTTGGATTCGCTTTGTTTTTAATTTTGTCCGGTAGTGTATTGTAAAAGTTGGCTGCTTTGTTGAAGGGGTATTCTTTTAGCCGATCAGTTCTGGCAAATGCTATAGCTATATTATTCATGTTTCTCATTCTGTAAGTGTTTTTCCCCTCAATTCTATCTAATTTCACAGTGGTGGACTCATTACGGTGTAAATTCTTATGTATGAATTTAGCTCTTTCAATGGAAATCATGCCTTGCAAATTCAATTCTTGGGCTGTTTTAAAAACTTCGCTCGTTGGAGTTAGCATAGGGAGATTATAAATGGAGCTCACCATATTCATCAGGCCTTTGGCTCCAAGCAACTACCTTCTGTTCGCAGAACACTAAAAGAGGTTAGAGGAAAATAGATTTTACTCCGACGTGAAAGTCACAGCCATTACCAACGCTCATTGTGAAGGGCTCGCCAAATTATAATTTTGTATAAAAAATATTTTTTAATTCTAAGATCCGGATTTTGTTTCCATACTCATTCTTTTATTGACTTCAAACGAAAATTATGACACGAAACATGAAATTTTTCGATGAATTCAACGATTTTTTATCGAACTTTTATCCATTCGAAAATAACGGGTTGAGAAAGAAAAATAATGATTCTTTCCTCTGAAAAACTAGGTTATATCCTGGGTGGCAGTTTTGTCTCGAGAATGATGATACTTTTCCACCAACTGCTGACTTACCACTTTTGTGACGTTTGGTTTTTTGGACCGTTCGCCATGCCACCAAATCATGGTTTTGAACTCTACCTCCACTCTTTACCGCCGTCATCCTTGCCAGCTTATAAGAAACACTACAGCCATAAGGAAAAATCAGGGGAAAAACATTAAAACGTCAAACAAACTACAGTCAGTCTCCCATGATCTGTTAACCCAAGGCGTGTGAGCGGAACGTTTTAACTTGAAGAGCGTCAGAGTGGACTTGTAGCTGATGGTGATCGAGAATTGTCATAACGCATCTGCAGAACGAAACGAGGTTGGGGACTTTTTTTGTAATATATGGGAGTCGTTTGGCGTGTGCTTCTCTGCAAAGGAGAAGCCGAGTCAATTGTTATCTATTGATTTTTGTGATTAAGGTTGGAGTCGGATTAATTATCATTTAATATATTTTTTAGGTGAGTTGATTGGATATTTATGAGTCAAGATTGTGGTCACGCATGTTGTAGTGGTGGTAAAACAAGGAACCCTGGTGGCTGAAACGTAGGGCTATTTGAAATTGTAAGTAGGTTCAGGATTATCTTGGAGCTAGCAACGCGTTTTTTAAAATAAATAAAAAAATACTAAATTTACTAAGTTTTATTGAAATCACTAAGAGTTGTGTAGGTTGTGTTGATAGGAATGTTACCTCTTTAAATCGGAAGTTCTTTGGTGTTCATTAATTTTGCTACATGCACCTTACATATTTTTTTCCACGGTCTTTTCCGCAGACGAAGGCTGTTCCCACCCAGTCTTCGTCTGCGTTCCCGCCCAACCGTGCTCAAGTTCTGCTGCTGCTGCTCGATAAAAATTATCAAACCAACTTCATCATACTTACAAACAACATCAAAATCCTTAAACTTGTCACAGGAGTTTCCTTTGCAATAACTTCCAAAAATCTGTTCAAAGAAGAATATGAATCATTGTTATTACAATACATAAGTCAGCGGGGCCTTATAACCTACGATGTCAATAAAGCTATTTCTAACTTTTATCATAACGAAAAGTGATCAGTCCTTGAGCAACAAAAGTTCTTAGTGATTGAAATTTTTTATTGTTGGAAAAATTATACTAACCTTTCCATCCTTCGTTTCATAACATTTAACAGTCACGTACCCCATTTTCCCATTTAAGTACCATTAATAACATCATTTCTAATTTATAGCCAAAAAATGCGAAATCCATTAAAGATAATATTATTGCCAAATGGAACCTCCCAAGAAAAGAAATTTTACTTCTGTTATCATTCATTTGCTCGTTACGCTCCATTTAACATTGTTGCAAGATATGTTCACTCTCTCTCTTAAACACACACAAACACACATTCATATCACGGAATCTTATTCAACCTTTTAGGATTCAACATTTGGAAAAACGTTTATCATGTCACCGTTGCCAATGTGGTGGTTCGTCTGTCTACCATTGAAAAGAAATTGTTTCCGGCCCGAAGGGAAGAAGAAACTTATCAAGACATTATTGTGGGAGTAGTCAAAGCTTAAAAGATTCAAATCAAGTCAAACATGTTCGTTGTTTGTAAAATGTAGGGTTTGAAACGGTTTTTAAAATGAAAATATCGATTTCGGATAGAAATTAAACATTGAAAATAAGTTCCACGTTCAAAATCTTCAATTTTATAGAATCTCTCGAAAAAAAGTATAATATCAGCATTTGAGTTACTCGAACAAAAAGTGTTTCTTTTATGGAAAGATAATTGACTGTGTACATATTTTCAGTCTATCCCATTCATAAATATTTTTTTTCTTCACTTTTTTCTTATTTTTTTTCTTCACTTTTCCCTTTCCTTTTATTCATGTCTAACGTATCGCTGGCTCTGCAAAACATCGGTACAATCTTTTGCAACAAAATGAGATACAAACGACACAACAATTGAATGCTTCAGGCTCCTTCGCAAGTCTCTTGCAGTTCAAATATTACCGAAATCCTGGCAAACAGACGACTAGGAAGAGCACTTTGTTGTGCATCAAAAATGTGCTTTTGAGCAACGATCCGTCCACAATAAAATCGCGAAAACTGCAAAAAGGAGCGAATGCACGCTAAATGTGCCAAAAGGCTCCTGGCAAAGGCGGGGAAAGATGATTTCACGGGGACAATACCAAGCACTTTTAGTTGAGGCGATTCACTTACAAAGCAGAACTGTTGATTTAAAAACAAATTCTTTTAATCGTTTTGATTAATTTGTTGGCTGGTATGAACACAGGTAGTTTTGCACGTACTTGTATAAGGGATGACCATTTTCTTCATCGTTTTTAGTGCTTAATATGTACATTTCAATGATTTGGTTGTAGGTCTGCCGGATATATTTCTTCTGAATTTTATGTTGAATTTAAGATATATTATGGATTCATTAGGGTCAAGAGCATTTGAAAGGAAAAATAATAAAACATGCTCCCAGTTTTTTTTAGTTTAGACATCGTTTAAGTTCAGGGAAAAATAACTCCGAAAGTTACAAAACAACGGTTGTTTAAATTATTTGTCAATGAAGTTAATGCAGATCCGAAAACCAAGTCATTGAAACACCTTAAAAAATGCAAATTGTATCTTAAATTTTATAAGATATCATTGGAAGTCATTACTTTTAATTGCAAGAAGAAAATTTGTTGAAAGTGTTTATAGCTTAGTTTAATACTTAACAGTGATTAGTTTGTTATGGGCAGAAGCTGTAGGAAACTATTTAATGAAAAGTTCTCTGGAACAAAATGGTATAGAAGGTCTTTCATATGCGCATCTTTTCAAATTAAATCATACTCAAACATCCCTAACAACAAAGTAGTCCAGTCAAATGGGAATTTGACCGTGCATTTTTAAAAGGCCGAGAAATTTTTTATTGCAATGCGTGGGCAATAGTATAGTTAGCTTAGGTTCAATTTCCTGGGATCACACCTCATGGTATCTGGGTCCCATCTTAAAAACAAAAGAAAGTGGGACACTTGCATATCTTAAAATCCATGGCTCACGTGTATGGCAAACTTGCGTAGAGTATAATTATTAGCAAGTCGTCAATACATCACTGTTACGTAGTGTCAATTAAAAAAATACAAGTGAAAAACCACACCCAAAAAAGGGGAACATTTTTCAGGCGCCACAACTTTTTTAATTTCACGTTTAACGCGAAAAACGTTAGGTTATCTACTTTTCCAAGGCAATTTTGTCACAAATCGTTTGCGGTATTGATTGTTCCAATCACTATACTTTAACGGGAGTAATGACATCCCAATGGGGAGAAAGTCATGTGAAAAACCTGTTTTTAGGCCAAATAATCGGCTTTTGATGGTGAACCTTTCGTTGCGAAACTCACGGAGCATTTTGAAAGGCAGGCAGATTTTTGGTGCAATGTGTAGTATGTCTTACTGTGAGCTTAAATTCAAGTTTCTGGGTTCGTAGCCCCAATCCTCTGGGTTCCATCTGGGAAACAAAGAAAAGTGGGACATCAACATATCTCCGAAACCATGGCTCCCACAAGAAAGTTTAATATGGCAGTAGAATTTAATTTTCAGCAAGTCGTGGTTTTAACAATAAAAGAGTTACAAGCTCAAAACGACATCCAAAAAGGGGGGAACTTCTTTTGAGCGCCACAGCTTCATTAATTTCATTTTACCCCAAGACACATTGAAAATAAATTTAAGGCAGTTTTGCCGCAAGTCGTTTGCGGCATTGGTTGTTTTGATCGCTGTATGCTGACGGGAGCTTTTGCACCCCAAAGGGGGAGAACTCACGCGAAAAATGCATTGCAAAACTCACGGAGCATTTTAGTGGGTAGAAATGTTTTGATTGCAATGCGCTATGTGAGCTTTAATTGAAGTTTCTGGGGTTGAAGCTCCAATCCTCTTTGCGCCATCTTGAGAACAAAAAAAAAGTGGGACGGTCCCATATCTCAGAAAACACCGCTCCCACAAAAAGTTCAATATAACAAACTTGTGTAAAATTAAATTTGCAGTAAGTTGTGGATACATCATTTTCACGTCATTCTCACCCTACAAACAATTGCATCCCTAGTATAATACATTACGCGTAAATCCAAGCCACTTGAGTCATGTTTCACGAATTATATTCGTATTGGACGAAACTGCATGGTTGTGATATAATTAAATGACTAATATTTATGTTTGAATTTCGTTACAGTCGTGCGTTGAAACAGATGGGCAGGGGTGCTTATTATAGGCTTTATAAGTGTGGTCCTGGTGTTTAATCAATTCGTATTTGTTTTTATTCTTTTAGAAGTTTTAATGATAGTTCAAATGTCAATGACAGCTGTTTACCTGACAGACACAACGAGCTATGTGTCATTATTCAATTAGATCATTGCTCATTATGAGGTCTAGTGTGTCGATAGTATTAATGCAAAAATATGATTTATGCATGTTTATGGATGCTATTTTGTGCATTATGCTCCCCATAATGGTTTCATAATGGCTAGAAAACAAAATAAAAAGTTCTTATGAAAAATCATTGATGGTTGTCAGAAAGTAGACTAGATGCCTATGATTGTTAGATTAATTGTTGTGGGAAAGTGATGTGAATATGGATAGACTACAATGCGGTCGTTAGGCAGAGTCAACTCGAAACAATTTTTCATGAACGCACGATGCGGTGAAAACGAGAGCCTCGATGCAGGTACTAAGGCAAAATATGAAGGAATAAGGCTACGAACTAGCATTAACGCGATGGAGAAATTCGGGAACATGTTGCACTGCTAGGCTTTAGGTGGTCCAAATACGACACCAAACATACTCCTTGTAAGTAAGTTGTGTACAGAGATTCATCGAGGAATGTTGTAGGCTAAGTAACGGGCCATGTGGCTTTTGGTGTACGCGCAAGAAAAATTGGCCACTCAGCAACCTATTTCGGAGCTGCGTCGACAAAGAGGGAAGAAAGGAGCTAGCATAACACCTTTTTTGTGAACGTCCGGCTTCAGCTGCTAAGAGACATAAGAACTTAGAGACATTCTTTTTTCGAGGAGTTGAGTGAGCTTACACAACAATGGGCCAGTTTTCGGATTTTCTTAAGATATCAGGATAAGATTTTCACGACTACAGGACACACTGGACCATAGCCGGCCTTAGTGAAGTGGAAGCCGTTTTGGATTAGCACCCTTATAAACTAACTTAACCCAACCTAAGGGTTAATATTGGCTGGTTTATGGTTGATGATGATCATTTTATCGAAAAATCTTATAGAGTCAGCCTGGAAGACAAGTTAACTTCATGACAGTATTCAGAATGGGTGAGGAAAACCTACTTACGTGTCGGTTGTATTTATTAAGGTCTGCTTATTGAATTTAAATCTAAATCTTCTAAGCATTGCAGTGTCAAATTTCGCCCTTATTTCAATCGTTTATCACATTTAGCCAAAATTCATCAAAAAGGCAATAAACCAACAATTAGTCATTCCTTGAAAAATGTACTTTTAGTTCAAAAGCCTACACCACACCGCAATGAGTCTCATCAAATAAAAATTCCATCCCTACAACCATATTTTATTCAAAATTCATGGCATGCTGTAAATAAAGGTGTAATGTACAAGGCAAAAAGAACGCGGTCGGGTTGAAACATTCTAAATTTGCATATAAATTACCACGGGTTATTTTTTCAAAAGAGCAGTTAAATGAGAAAGTTTTATTTGTGTAGGTACAAAGGATGTTTTTCACCCTTTATACTTGATTGCTTGTGTAGGACATAGCATCGTGATTATAAGGCAAGTTGTAAAAACGTGAAGGACAAACAATATAATTAAAAATGCAATTGTTTGTGTTGTACCTCCCTGGTGTGTTTCATGTTGATGTTTTTGCATAAATTATTTGATCCTTGGGTCTGATTTCACCTTCATCCAATTTAATTGGCTTGCATAATATTTTCCATGGAAAACAGATAATTTTTTAGCTGATTTTTCTCAAAGAGGTTTGTCGTGATGAAAATGTTGATTTTTACGAGAATTTGAACAACAAATATTTGAAAATATATGGGTAATATTTTTTGTTACTTGTGAAATATAGTTCGAAATTTTAATGATGTGTGTAGAACAACTCAATATTTTCCATTTCATTTGGTTGAAAATACATACTTCATAGTTATTAATCATGGAAAGAAAATTGATTGCTATTGCTGATCATCGTAAAATACAAAATATGAATTACTAATGCACACGATTGTCTCTCAAAAATAATATGAATATCCTTGGTTTGGCTTTAAACATCCACAAACTCACACTAAACGTGTTGACCCCCGAACATGAAACCATTAGCTGAAAATATGAAGTCCTGGCGTACGACCTGTGATAACAATCATTTAATAGCGCCTCTCAAGCGTAATATGAAACGTAATTTATGATCTATTGTTACATGTTTTCAATGAAATTAATTTCGCATGGCTTCAGTTTAGCTGAACAATATCTGACGGGCTATAGTGAATATTGTGGCTACCACGTAATCTAAATACTAGGACAAAAGCAACTTCATCCTCACTTCCAGTCTAACCAGGTTTAGTGTTCCAGTCCTGAATAATGTACAAAAACATTATTTAAAACGTTTTCGAATAACAAAAACATGCCCTAAATTCATTCCGGGGATATTCACCGCACTCTACGAAGTGCATATCACATCGCACAATGGTCGTATCCTTTTTCCACTCTTAATTAAAAGGATCGTGCATTTGAGATATCCTCTTGTTGCGGCAACAGGGGCAATGGACGTCTCATTGTCTGTTCGCAGGCCATAAAGCGCCTTAATGAGTGCCACCGAGAAGTTGTTGAAAAACACCACCCATTGTTGCAGCCAGCGTTAAAAGTCCTTAGTCTAAGAGAATATCACCAGCATTTTATAGCGGAAGGGATGATGCTGATGGTGATAAATGTTCGGATGGACATGAGGGCTGTCGGCAAGACTTTGAAATTTTTGGCAGCTAGATTATTGCAACATGCAATTATTTCGGATTAAAGCTAGTTAAAATGTTTTTTGCTGAAAATTTCTAGAGCAGATAATTATTAGTGAGTTCATTGAAGCTAACTATTTAAGTGCCAAAAATTAATAAATTTTTACCAGTAAACAATAGGAGAAGAAAAAAGTGGCACCTGATTTATGTTTGAAAATATTTAAGGTTGATTTCAAAGTTTGACTGTAATATAAGACTTAAAATTATGTTAGGTTCTCATCAATATCTAGACATATATGTTTCTTAGAAAGATCCAACTGATTACCGAAACCTATCATTCGGTAAATTTCTAGTGAAAAATAGCATGGAAGATCCGTTCGTTTAGTAGACAAAATAAATAATAATAGGAAACAGAATGTTCTCGATTTAGAACACATTCCAAAACTTTCCCAGCAACAGGTTCTTCTAATACGATTTGCTCATTGTGTGGTATTTTGGTCACAGCACAGGACAGAGCTTCATGCAAGTAACCAATGTTGGAACATTATTATCAGAACTTATCAACGAAGCGAATTGGTATCGTTTGAATGAACATTTTTTGAATATGACGAGCAAAGTAGAAAACTATTTGCTTTTCAATGAAAAGTGAAACGATAATGAGTAATTGACGACATACGTTGTGACGAAAATTTCACCTCTTTGTCCTCTCAGACGTTTGGTAACGGTACGAGGTAAGAAACGTTTTTCTGTGGAGCAGAAAAGGTTTCAGTATTTTCATAGCTAGCAATTCAATGGCTGCTGGCTGTGGCCCCGAATCTCATTACTTAAGATACAGCCATTTCAGTGCCTGAAAAAACCCAAAAATCAAATATCAAAAATTCATCGAGATCTACTTAACATTTGAGGCTACACTTACAACGTTATTTCACTAAAATATTGGTGCATATAGAAATTAAAACCGCGATCAAGACCTTTCCCAAGAAGAACAAAGTCAAACTATTTGGAGAAAACAGATAAATTCCAACACAAAACGATTGATGTAACTTCAAGAGAACCGACGGACGGGAAAACAAATTTATCGGTGACCATGCCATTCCTCACCAGAAAACGGACATCACTGCTTGTCAGTCCAGTGCCCACCCTACTATGGCCTAACGCTTGAGCTATGGCATGATATGTGCAATAGGCTCATCAATATTTACCCCAGTCGGTGAAGAGGTTTTGCCTGGTGAAAGGCAAGAAGAAGGAAGCACCTTCAGGAAAACTCTCAAAAGTTCGTTTCATTGAATATTCACGCGGATCAATCGGAGGAGGCAGGCTACAAAGTCGTTTTAACGTTAATTTTTTTTATATCGCTGCTTGAGGGACAAAGGAGCGCTAACAAAAATGTGTGCAGTTTTTCTTATTACGCCCACTGAAGAGATTTTCGCGCGAGGTGGCCATTTTAAATAATTTTGTTCAAAATTGCCATGACTTCGGCATATTCATTGAAATTATATTTTTGTGCGATTTTAAATCAATGAGACTAATGTTTATTTCTTATTTTCGGTTAATCTTGAAAACATTGAATATGCAGTCAATAGTCAGTTTAATTACATGTAAAAACTAAAAAGCATTACGGATGATGATGGAGGAAATAATTGAAATCTTACGAACACCAAAAAACAAAACTACTATGAACTAAAATTTTTTATTTGATGAAAGCCTTTTAAAGCATATGATTTTGCAAAGTTTTGCCTACAAAACCATTCAAAGCGTTGATTACCACAAACGCAAATTTGATTTTTTTGATTTTCAAAATGTAAGCAGTTTTTTTAAAAATTGAAACACGGTACTGCAAAAACTATAAAAAATCTGCTCAAATTATGCAAATATTAATAAACTTTGATTGATTTAACATCATTTGTATGAACACTTTTTAAATGGTGACTTTGAACTATTTTTTCATTTTTAATTATTTTTTTTTATAATCATGGAAAGAGTTTTGCTGGCTTCTCTTCAAAAACTGATAAGAAGTTATAAATTTTAAAAACATTTATTACTGTATTTTAGCAATCAGGTAAAACTTTATTTTTTATGAAAAAATCTTAGTTTTTTGTAATTTTTTTATTAAATTAAAAAACGGTTCCAACGATTTTTCAGAAACTTAAAAAATTATGAAAATATTAAGACTCGTCGATTGACACCTCGGTGATACAAATACTATATTTGGTTCGCGAGATATAGTGAATGACATGAATGACCTTGAAGGTCATGATGACGTGGTGATTTTTTATTTTTAATTAAATTTTTTTCATAATCATTAGAAACAGTTTTGCTGTTTTTTTCAAGAATTATTTGGAGAACATAACCTTTATAAACATTGATTACTGTGCTATGCAAATCAGGCTAAAAATGTATTGTTTATTAAAAAAACCTTAATTTTTTGCACTTTTGTTTAATAAATAAAAAAACGGCTTAACTATTTTTTGAAATAAATGAAAGAATCACGCAAATGTTAATATTCGTCGATTGGTACCTTAACGATGGAAATCGCATGTTTGGTTCGTGAGATAGTGCATGACAGAAATGACCTTCAAGGGGTCAAAAACACCCCCGATCGAAGTTTCCCAAAAACTAATCAATTCTTAAGATTGCAAAGACGCTTTGGTTGACACCTCAACGAAGTCGATAGGACTTTGTTTACGTGAGTTATGCTCGTGGAAAAACTGTCCGCGAACGCACGTACGTACATACACACACATATACATACTTCTTTCTAAAAACACTTAAAATATATTCAAAACGTAAAGATATGTTGAAAATTTCAATTTAGGTTTTCAAAGCGATTACAACAACTTCCCATATACTGGGAAGTTAATAATATAAAAAATCATTAACAATCACAATGTAAAAAGGGTTCATACGAATGATATTACCTGATATCTCTTATTCAAAAGATATTACTGATAATTTAATCAAAGGTGATTAATATTTGCATAATTTGAGCAGATTCTCAATGGTTTTCACAAAACCGTGTTTTTATTTTAGTAAAAACTGCTAAATTTTGAGAAAAAAAATTAAATCAAATTTGCATTTGTGGTAACTAATGCTTTCAATGATAAAATATGTTGTAGTTAATATTGTGCAAGATCATATGATTTAAAAGGATTTAATCAAATAAAAAAATTTAGTTTTTAGTAGGTTTGATATTTATTGCTCGTTAGATTTGAATTACTTCCTTTGTTTGTAATACTTTTTATTTTTAATATGCAATTTAACCAATTATTAACTGCTTATTCAAAGTTGTTCAAGACGAACTGAAAATAAGAAGTAGCTATTAGTCTCATTGATGTTAAATCATGAAAACTACAAATTCAGTCATTATGCCGCAGGCATGGAAACTATGAACGGAGCTATTAAAAATGGCCATCACCCAACAAAATCACTTCAGTGGGCGTAATAACAAAAACTTAATTCATTTTCGCTAACGCCCTTTCGTCTTTCAAGCATCGATATGAAAATAACAAATAACGTAGAAAAGGCTTTGTAAACTCCCCCGATTGATCCTCGTGAACATTCAATGAAACTTCTCTTCCTCCCCCACCAAAATCCTTACGTAATCAATGCACGTTCTCGTAGATGATACGATTAATATTAACTCACTACAATTACTGATATGAGTGCCTCCTATTATTATTATTTAAAGTAGCATTTTATTCATTATTATTTTTTTGTTTGGTATTTTTAATATTTATGTAAATATTACTGGGAAGTTGACCAATTGGACCACAGGGGTCACACTTCGCAGCTTGTTTGTTGATTTCTCATTGCTCCACAAATCGCTTTTTACCCTATGAACATTTTTAAATGTTAAGCTTATTGTGCTTTTTCATCTAAGATACTAATCATTAAATCAATTCATCGACAAATAAAAAAAACCCTTAATTTCTAACTAGCTTTCTAGCCATTTTCGTAGCACATTTGACCTGAAATTATTCATGAAAGAACATATTTATCGTTCTGAATACTTTTTTAAGATTAACGAAAATTAATTTCCGAGAAGTAACGCTAACTTTTTCCTTAACATTTCTTCTTAACATAATTTTTGAAACATTACTTTCCCATTTGGTATGCAGCAAACTTTTTTCGGAGTCTTTTAATGAAAATTTTCTTCTGTTTTCAACTGCCGGTTCTGCCAAATAATAATTTTTTAAACAACCGGGAACGTTAACTGTCCCTGAAAAAAGGGTTAGCCGAAATTGATAGAAATTATTATCGTTTATGAAAATGTTGCGAGCATGAAAATAAAACATGCCATCAACAGTGGGGTTTCTTAATTAATTCCTCTAAGAATAATTAAACTGAAAATAGAACAATCACTAAATTTTAATTTACTAAAAACTCGCCATCATCCTTTCGATGCTGGTGAATAAAGGTTGAGCTTTTTGCAAGAATATTTGCAAGGGTAGCTGCTTTGTCCATGTTTCCGTCGAGGAACCCCATTTTGTTGACGACGACGACGACGACAACAAGGAAAATTGCAAAGTTGAAAATTCTCAACCCTCCATGATTTGCTTCCAAGCGATAGCATGCAAAGTTGCTCCATCGTTTCGCGTTTCGACATTCAAGTTTACTGCAAAGCTAAACAAGGATTGGAAGAGTGGTAAATGGAGTGCATGGAGCATAGCAAATGTTTTGGGGTGAACAGGCAAAAGTGAGCAACACTCGTGTATATTCTTCATTTCAACAAAATTCCATTTGCACGGTTTTACGTTACAGTTCCTATCATAGGGAAAATTGTTTCGGGGTAAAATTCTCGATGCTGAAGATACTCGCTCGAAAAATGCCTAAGCTTTTAGAATGGATTGGAAATCGTGATCTTTGTTGGGAGAGTGCCCTGATTTGTGGTAGATTTTCATATACTAATAAATACAATGTGATTACACTACTCATTATTTAACTTTTTGATAGAAAAAAAAACAAAAAATCAGCCTTAATTGAGTTTTGCTCATCTCAAGACATTTACAACTAGAAAAATACATATGCTTCTTGATAAGGACCCGATCGGGCCCAATGAGCATAAAGACAGGCATGTGACATAGATGAACATTCAGGGTTTGAAAACAAATGGCTTATGGGAAACTTCAAAGGTTTTGAAAACCAGTAAAACTAATGACTCAAATATAATTTGAAATGTGGTCAACGTAGTGTTAGTGTATGACACAAACGTTCTCTTTCACACACGCATAAATAAATAATGTGAGAACAATAATCATGCATATAAGAAGGCATCTTCACTCCGGCTGAAATTCATTTACCGTGTGAAATTGTCTTCATCCGTGATAGAACTACAGACTCAAATTGCTGAAATTAACAGCCATTTGTTCTAATCGTTCCATACAAGGAAGTGGTTTATAAACGAAAGCTCAATAACACTTACAGCCCAGTCAAATTAATGAATCATTATTTGAGTCCATAATAAGAATAAGATATGCTCTAATTTTGGGAAAATCAACAATTAGGCGATGCATGTTAGCCAAAAACATTGATCTTGTAAGACTTGCACACCGGGCAAAATCTTGGATTAAAAATTTTCCTATTATTTTGAAAACCGTTGATCCGTTCCTTGCATTTTTACCGGGCATTTTCCAATACAAAATTTTTTTTTTTATAACAAAGCCTGATTGAGCATGTTTCTTTGTTATATATTAGAATATATTGACTTTACGGAAATACTGCGGGTGACAGTTATAGCACATTGAATTATCAATCAAACTTACAATACGTGTTTTATTGTTGAATTGATAGTTTAAGATTCGCAAAAAACCAAATGTCGCAATTTGCGGCAAACCTTAATACAATTTTATGATCTAGATACGATGCTCTGCTCTTAACGTGGTACTAATCGGGAGCGCCTGAGCTAATTTGATACTTTAATGGTCTGCATATCCTGCGCCGGTCCTCAAGTGGTCTTAATTAGGAAATTAGGATAAGGCTAACATAGACTGGACCTGACTTGCTCCTGAGAAGGCATACCTTTAAAAGTATCGCTTACGTACGCTTGAGCAGAGTTTTTTTTTCACGTGAATTCTAGTTAGGGTGGTTTCAGTTGTGTCGGTTGAATGGAAGTGTCAAATTCAATATGACTAGATTTTTTTTTGAATTGAGTAATACGATTGTTATCCGAAAATATGTTTGACGGTGTATACGATTCAAAATCATCAGAAAAAAGGTTTGAATATGTATATATATATATATATATATATATATATATATATATATATATATATATATATATATATATATATATATATATATATATATATATATAATGTTGAGTTGAAAATTTCAGAGGCTGAAGTAGGTGCATTTTGTGGTTCGAAAAAATGATGTGATTTTCACAGCAGCAAATTACTTTTTGCAGGAGTTTCCTTCCCACATATCACAAAATGGTGCTAAAAAGTGATTCGAGACACAACATTTAATCCTAAAAGCCATGATTATACGAGTAATGCCTTCTTGGCAATACATACAAATTTTGACCAGTGTTGAACAGGATCAGTCGTATCAGATGATGAAAATCAGTTTTCGCAGATAAGTCTCATATCCTTAAACTTGATTTGCCAATAATCTGAATTAAAACTATGCAATTAGATAGTGACTCAGATTATGCTGATTTTAGAGTCACTATCCAACTCTAAAATCAGCATAATCTGAGGAGCTGAAATTTCGAAAAATGAAGATGGGATGGTTTCCATCTGAAAAAAACCCCTAAATTCAAAATAACTATTCATGTTTTGAATATTACAACAAAAACACTAGCCCGACATCATGCACTTCTCTCCTTGTTTGGGACATTCGATATCTAGCAGCCGAAAATTCACTTGTTAGGACATCCTATGGGTAACTAAAAATTGAAGTCGATAATTAGAAAAGTTTTATGCTGAGCTGCCGACTGCGTTCATGTTTGAATTGTTTTCAATTAGGCATCCACCGAACGTGGTAGAATTCTGGACCAGGTTTTATTGTTGCTCACACAAAAGTTATGAGTTGTTGCAGACACGGCATTGGGACAGGATTAGGTCCTAAAGCAGAACATTGACTGTAACATGCGAGTATAAGCAATGACAAAGTTGATTGTGTTTATTGGGTCCGATTGAGAGTTCCATTATCCTGTTTGGCTTACTGCACTCTGGATTGGATATGAAACGATAAAAACGGAACATAAAGTCATGACGATAATTTGTAGAGTACTTCCACTTAGGATATAGGTAATGGCGGAGAAGAGTTTCAATGAACAATACAGAAAGAGAATATGCAGAGATGTGATGGTGAAAGACAATTACCATTGTGGAGAATAATTTGTTTTAGAATTATAAACAGAAGTATAAGCGTACCTTGTTTATAGTACCTAATGAATGTTGTCGTATGAATGAAGTATGTCTATATTTCAATGGAGAAAAAGGATGAAAAATAATTCTTCAAGGACTTGCTTCCTCAAAAGAAAGGGACAAAAAGTTTAACAGCTTGCTGGCCTGTCTTTTGGCAATCTTGGTTAATCATCTTTCAAGTGGTGCGAAAATTTTCACGACGATAATTCTTTCTGAAAACAAACACACCATTTCTCACTCGATTTTGAATCTTTCATCGCTCTTGGCAACGTATCCTCGAAATTTATTCTAATTTAATGGCAGTGTGTGGGTAGCAACCGACATACTTTTTCTATAGAAAACTCATTGCCAGGGAAAATTTCAAAGCGATTCTACTAAGCTTCACGAACGACTGAAATCTCATATGGATGATTTGCCTACGCAAAGATTATATCCACATATGCCTCCATATATTTAATGCGTGTAACACACGTACATACATGCATACATAAGTATCTTAATGACGATGCTTTACCACGAACACTGAATATTAGTTCAATCAACTTGATTCTCAGAACAAATTTTTTTATTTTATTTCACGTTATTGCATAGGAATTTCAATATGAAAACTCATTAGTGGGGATATGAAATTGAATGTAATTTAGAAGAAGATGCTTGGAGTACATGTGGCGAAATTGATTGAGTGATTTAATGTCGTAGGCAGAAAACTCAACTTGTTTGACATCGAGATTAAATTTCCTGTGCCTTTATTGCGTATGTATTTTGCTTTTCAGCGAAATTCAATTTTAAAAATAGTCATAAACATGGTGAAAAATTCATTCATTTGTCGAATTTGTTGCTTTGATAAATTCGTAAAATTGTCATAGAAATTCTTTCGAAAATAAAACCTAATTTAGCAAATGTTGCATTTCTGTGAATGGAAGAGGCACGTGTGGTAGATAAGTTTGGGTTATCTTATGCTAATGATTGATATAATCTTAAGGTGCTGCAAATAATTAAGAAGTGTATTCAATGATTGGATTTGTGACTTTAAGTTGCGAAGTAAAATTTAGTTGTGGTCTTTCTTTTGCAAAATTTTGAGTCTCAGACTTACTTACTTACTTACTTAACTATTGCAAGGCACATGTGGGTCAACATTTTAAAAAATCTGCATTAAGCATTTCATTTTACTTTTTTCGATTGCTATTAAGCTTTGAACCATAAAAAATTTTCTTAGGCAGTTACATTTATTCACTTCCATAAAAATATGCGATTGAATAGACGGCATCAACTTTCTTCTACGTTTTTCATACTAGCTTGAATTTCAGAACAATTACCATACGTATCTTCTACGATATCATGTGTGTAATAAGCTTAAGTTACTGATATGTAAAACTTGCTGTCGCATAAAGTTCTATTGTTCATTTTTTTTACTGGAGTTAATTGTTAAAGTTGCAATTGAGGCATTCACAAACTTTAAATTGCGCAGTCTTCGCAGTTCCTTTGAAATACACCATGCGATGGGTCAATGTCTTTAACCGGAATGTCTTTGATCAGAAACCCATTCGAAAATTGAGAAGAATGAGCGGACTGACTTGATAGCCGTATAGAATATACTTATAATACAAAAAAATACTATGAAGTAAATTTGAATCTTTGAGGGCATCCTTGTGAACTTATTCGTATCGATTTACGGAAAGTATAAAATATTCGTGTAAGTAAGTAAACTGAGGGCATGGTCGTGCATATCATGCGATGTCGCACTTGATTGAACATTAGTCTGATGTAGCAAGCCCAGCTGTGATCGATTGAACAGCCGAAGGAGTAGGTTATTCATAATTTTTAACTTCCCAGTATATGGGAAGTTCTTGTAATCGCCTCGAAAATCGAAATTGAAATTTTCAACATTTCTTTACGTTTTGAGGTCTATAGAGTATATATAAAGTGTTTTTAGAAAGGGAGATGTATGTGTGTGTGTGTGTACGTACGTACGTTCGTGGACACTTTTTTCTACGAGTATAACTCACGTAAACAAAGTCGTATCGACTTCGTTGAGATGTCAATCGAAGGGTCTTTGCAATCTTAAGAGCTGATTAGTTTTTGGGATACTTCGGTCGGGGGGTTTGTTGTTTTGCCCCTTTGAAGGTCATTTCCGTCATGCAGCATATCTCGCGAACCAAACATACGCTTTGCAACTTAAGGTGTAAATCGACGCGTATTAGCATTTGTGTGATTCTATCAAATTTTGAAAAAAAATCGTTGGTGCCGTTTTTTTAATTTAAGAAAAAAAATTGCAAAAAATTAGGTTTTTTTTATAAACAATAAATTTTTAACCTGATTTACGAAAGACAGTATTCAATTTTTATAAAATTTATATACTCCAAACAATATTTGTAGGAACAATTTCAAAACTTTTTCTCATGATTACGTAAAAAATTAAATTACAAATAAAAAATAATTAAAAGTCATCATGATTTCCAAGGTCATTTTTATCATTCACTATATCTCACGAACCAGATATAATATTTGCATCATTAAGGTGTCAATAGACGTTTATTAACATTGCTGCAATTTTTTTAACATTACATAAAAATTTTTTCAGCAGCTTTTTAATTTAATAAAAGAAATGCAAAAAATTAGGGTTTTAAGGTTTTTTCATAAAAAATAATTTTTCAACTTGATTTGCACAGCACAGTAATAAATTTTTATAAAATTTATACATTCTTATCAGTTTTTGAAGAGAAACCAGCAAAACCATAATCCATGATTATAAAAAAAAAACTAAATAAAAAATAAAAATTCATTCAAAGTTATTATGTATAGAGGGTTCATACGAATGACATTAATTTATATCTTTTATTCTAAGGAAATTGTTGTAAATTCAATCGAAGTTTTATAATATTTGCATAATTTGAGCAGATTTTTAATAGTTTTTACAGTGTTTTAGTGTTAATAAAAAAACTGCTTAAATGATAGAAGTCCAAAAAAACCCTTCCGTAGATGATATGGTTAATATCAACTCATTCCTGTTGTTGCTATGAATACCTTTCATTATTATTATTTAAAGTAGTAATATTTTTAAAATTATTATTTTGTTGATTATTTTTAATGTTTTTCTAGATATTACTGGGAAGTTGACCGTGTGGACCTCAAGGGTCGCACTTCGCGGCTTGTTTATATTGGTAATTGCTATTTTTTTCAGAATATTATCCGGATCAAACAACATATAATTTCTATTCGCGGTCTGGCTTCATATTGTCATATCTAAGTTGCTTTGTACATAAGGAAAATGGTTGCCTTGGGAAGAATATACATAATTACGTTGGTATAATGATTAATTTTTTGTAGTAAATAGATTGTGAACAATTTTTATTGGGAAAACGAATCAGGACTAATACACGTTAATCTAAGCTGTGACGATATTCTATTCAAGCTGTTAACTTTTCAGAAAACTAGGAACTGTTTGAAAAAAAAACTCAAAAATGAATCATGTTGCATTTGAACCGTACAGAAAAAGTATCATGAGCTGATTTTAATATCCATATCATACCTAAAAAGCAGGGTTTTAACGATGAAAATGTGTGAAAATTAGTATGATTTGTATAACCACCAACGGATTGGCATATTTAATGAAAAAAAAAAAATATTTCCCAATTATTCAACATTTGATTGGATTGAGCTTAATTGATGTCGAAAGTGAGGCGCAGAAAAGAGGAGCACTGAAACAAGCTGTGTATTTCCTGACTATAGCATCGTACATTGTGCATTGAGGATTCATGAAAGTCCAGAAAATGGAAACATTTTCTTTGAGACAGTGATCTGTACCTACAACAAAAATTGAAGAATATTATATCTGAGAATCCATTTAAGATTTTGGGGGAGGTAAATTTACCTTCCAGTTTCTCGATCCAATGTTTCTAGATTATTTTACAACTTGCATTCGAGATCACTTGTGTTCTGTTTTGTCAATTGCTGGCGAGAATTAAAAAAACATATTTTGATTTGCCAGAAAATTACTAAATCAAATACCGTGGGGTCTATGAACGCTACATAAATTTAACTGGCGAAAACATAATCAGACACCCTAAAACGTTATATGATTTTGTGTAATCTCAAAAGAAAATCATCCAGTTATCCAGCGTCAATGACCCGAAATGATATCATTTCTTTCTCTCCTAAAGTAATCTGTGATTTTTTTGCTGACTATTTTCAAGAAGTTTTTCACCGTCAAAAATTTCGGTAGATACGGAGTCCTCTCTAGTTAATCCAATGATACTGATTATGGACATGTATCTCTCACGGGAAGACATTGGTCAAGCTATGAACAACGTTGACGTTGATAAGAGTCCTGGCCCCCATTTTTTTTGTGGTCCAGTGTATGGACAAGCTTGAAGTACCCCTTCACTTTCTCTTGAAGACATTATTGACAAATGAGAGCTTCCCAACTTATTGGAAATCTTCCCATATAATTCTTGGCTTTAAAAATGATGACAAGCGTGCTGTCTTGAACTATCGAGGTATTGCCATACTATCTATAATCCCAAAATTATTCGAACAGATCGTTTGCCAAAAACTCTCAGCTATTATTGAGCCTATTCTAAATGAACAACAATATGGTTTTCACAACGGCCAATCAACAACGATCAATCTTATGATTTTAGTTTCTGATGTCCTATAGAAAATGGAGATGGGTAATCAAATTGACGCAATCTACACAGATTTTAGTAAAGCATTTGACCAGGTTGATCACTCCATATTGATATCCAAATTGCAGAAAATAGGAATCACCGGCTCTATGCTCAATTGGCTCAGTTCCTACTTACGAGACCGAAGGCAATTAGTAAAATTTCAGGGATATTTTTCCAAGCTAATTTTCGTACATTCTGGTGTACCTAAAGGCAGTCGTTTCGGCCCTTTTCTTTTTGATATTTTATATATCAAATTTACCTGAAAAAATCACGGACGTATCACATCTTCTTTATGCTGACGATCCGAAAATATATCACAACATTAAGTCTCTGTCTGGTTCTTTTTTCCTTCAATCATAATTAATTTCCCTCCATCAATGAAGTGATGTAAACAAACTTTACCTAAACGTTGGGAAATGTCATGTAATGGCTTTGTCCCACAAAATCAAAGACTTGAACGATGAATATATTCTCAAAAATATTGTATTGGATAGGAAAGAAAACACTGTTGACCTTGGTGTTGTCCTAGACAAGAAACTAATTTGCACTACGATACTATTCTCTCCAAAGCTAATAAATAGCTTGGCTTTATTAAAGGACGAGCCAAAGAGTTTACAAATTTGTGGGTAGTTAAATCATTATTTACCTCACTGGTTCGCCTATTACTTGAATATGCCAGTAATGTATGGAAACCAATTTTTGGAGTTCATGATGCTAGAATAGAATCAGTCCAAAAACAATTTTTGTTGTTTGCTTTGGGAGACCTGTATAGCTCTGGTTACTTTTAAATCTTGCGTCCTTATGATGTTAATTGGAAGCCTTTGAATTTGTCGGCTCTTAAAGCCAGAAGAACAGTGCTGTCCTCATGTTTCGTCTTTGACATGGTTAGGAGCCACATAAATGTGGAGTATCTGAATAATGAAATGAAGCTTGAAGTACTTGTAAGAAGTACAAAAAGTTTACTTACAGAATACCAGCATCTTACTATGTATTGACGATAATGAACCTGTTAAAAAGTGCTGTAAGATCTTTAACACTTTGAGCAACCACTACTATCGTACTATCTCCAAGTTCAATTTTTAAACCTGCATATATAAAACCCTCTGATTCTAGACTTCATTATCCATCCTTAAGCTTGCGACGTGCTTACTACAGTGTGAATTAATATTAAGTGGAGCATGTATTTTAAGGTTATGTACTTGTTGTATTTGTTATATTTTAACATCTGTTATTGCCTTGCTTTGGCAAAATAAATAAATAAATAAAATATAGAAAAATTGCTTTCAAACTTTCTGGTAAAATGTAAAATCCTTCTTTCTACAGGTGACAACTTACTAAGGCAAATTCGAAGGTTTTATTTTTATCCCTTAAGATCACAAACACCAAATTGATGAAAAATAACTGAAATACTATGGACCTGATAAAAAGAAGGATAGAGCCGATAGAAATGCTGGAAAATGCACTTAAAAAGCGTTACATAATTTTGCTACGTCATTTAAGTGCACTTTTTACTAAAACTGAAGATTTACTAGAAAATCTGTATTTGTCAATGATCGCTCATAAAAGGAGGTGCAAAAGAACTTTCAAACTAGATACTAGGCTGGTGAATCCAATAAACCGAAGCACGCATACGTAGACATAGTAATTGGTTGGGAACCGCTTAAAAGAATACAAACTTTGTAACGAATTCTTGACTGGAAAAAAAGAGATAGTAGCATGGATATTGATCGGATATCATTTGTGAATAATTGATTTGGTTTGGTCATACAGACTTTGAGAGTAGGAAGTAAGTAAATTTTGCATAAATATAGAATAGGTTATAATCGAAAATACAGTTTTATTATAGGAAATTTATTTTCTGTCTTATCTATCATATTCGTTTTAAGTTATCAAACGACAACATTGCGCTGTAATATGGCACTAAACTTTTAATTAAAAACATAGTGGCTATGGCTATAAAATGGCATCTGCGTCAAGTTGGTGGCAACTTGTTTGCCTTAGGTAAACCACTTTTAACAAATCCTGATAAATTGATGACTGCCAACATATTGATTGATTGATTTAGCCCTCGACGCATTGATCATTTCAGGTACAGACGACGGCAAACGGTCAAGGAAGTGAAGGCAATATACATCAGTCCCAATCACAACTTATTATTCTAGTATTAAAAGAAATGTTTGATGGAAAAATTCAGTTGAAAACTGTTAGACGTTGAAATTTCTCTTTTAAGTCTATTCATTAATTTTTATTTTCTTAATCAGTCAACAATCGGATTTCATTTTATTATATAGTTTTATTTTTAAGTATTAGTATAAGTATACGAGTAAGTATATTATTGAGTAATTACTGAGTAATAGACTAAGAACCATTACTCAGTTTTCCTGATCATTTGAGACTTTTGTGAAAATGTTACAGGAACTGGAACTGGATTGTCGGAAAAGTCTGACTTCAGCCATTTAATAAAAAAAGTACAGTTTTGGCGTTTGAAATTTGAATGTTAACTTAAAATATTGGAACTATGTAGCTATTTTTAACTTCCCAGTATATGGGAAGTTCTTGTAATCGCCTCGAAAATCGAAATTGAAATTTTCAACTTTTCTTTACGTTTTGAGGTCTATAGAGTATATATAAAGTGTTTTTAGAAAGAAGTATGTGTGTGTGTGTACGTACGTACGTACGTGCGTTCGCGGGCAGTTTTTCTACGAGCATAACTCACGTAAACAAAGTCCGATCGACTTCGTTGTGGTGTCAATCGAAGCGTCTTTGCAATCTTAAGAGCTGATTAGTTTTTGGGATACTTCGGTTGGGGAGGTTTGCTGTTTTCGCCCCTTGAAGGTCAACCATGTTGTGCGCTATATCTCACGAACCAAACACGCGATATTCATGATTAAGGTGTCAATCGACGCATATTAACATTGATATGATTCTATCAAATTTTTAAAAAAATTCTTGGAGCCGTTTTTTAATTTTTTTAAAAAAAGTGCAAAAAAAAAGGTTTTTTTTCAAAAACACAAAATTTTTAACCTGATTTTCAAACCTAAGTAATCAATGTTTATATAATTTATATACTCCAAATAGTTTTTGTGAAAAAACCAGCAAAAGTTTTTTTCATGATTACAAAGAAAATTAAATAAAAAATAAAAAATCATTAAACGTTCAAGGTCATTTACGTCATTCATTATATCTCGAGAACCAAATATAATCTTTCCATCATTAAGGTGTCAATCGACGCGTATCAACATCTTTATGATGTTTTGATATTTTAAAAAAATCGTTAAAGCGATTTTTTTGATTTATTAATTTTTTTTTGGAAAAGTAGTGTTTTTTTAAAAAAAAATCATTTTTAACCTGATTTGCACATCGTAATAGTAAATGTTTATAGAATTTATAAACTTTTATCAATTTTTGTAGAGAAACCAGCAAAAACTTTTCTCATGATTACAAAAATAAAATAAAAAATAAAAAAATCATTCAGTCACCATGTAAAAAGGGTTCATTCGAATCATTATACTTTAAATCTCTTATTCTAAGGACATTGTTGTAAAGTCAATCAAAGTTTATTAATATTTTCAAAATTTGAGCAGATTTTCAATAGTCTTCACAGCACCATGTTTTAACTTTAATGAAAAAACTGCTGTGAAACCTGTCCGCCGTCCGATTGATCCGCGTGAATAATCAATCAAACCAATGCACCGAAATCCTTACGTAATCAATTGACGCTCGCGTAGATGTTACGATTAATATTAAGTCATTCCAATAACTTTTATGAGGTACATTTCTATTATTTGAAGTAGTATTATTTCCATAACTATTATTGTGTTTAATATTTTTAATATCTATGTAGATATTACTGGGAAGTTGACCGAGTGGACCTCATGAGTCGCACCTCACGGCTTGTTCTTGAATGTTTTTGACTCATTAATTGGCAATTATGAGAGCTGGGTAATTGCTGTTCATATACGATTAAAGATGAATTTCAGGTATAAGATTCTCATGTTTCCGTGCAATTGAAAGTATCACCTGCCGCCTATGAAACCTTCAAATGTTTACAAAAATATTGTTAGAAGTTCACCACATCTAAAACTATTCTCGCAGCATTACTGGACTGTAAAAAATACTTTCATCGATTTTTTGTAAGCAAAACGATCAGTTGTTCGATTTTGCTTTAAAATTCTGAACAAATGAAAACAACCAACAAAAGAACACTCTTGTAGATTATTCTATAAAAACTATAGAATAAATTAATTTGACTTCAGTACAAATAAGTAAAACTTTCAAAATTGTTGTTAAGCAGTAGAATATTTGCGGGGGTTTTCATTTTTTACTTAGGTTTCAGTGATTTTAAGTACTGCTATTTGCCCACGTTGGGCGCTGATTTTTAACAAAAAAAACAAATGTTCAAAATTTGGGATGAAGAGTAATGTTGAACACAAAAGAGATTTGAAGTCCAATTTTAAAGCCAATGCTTACCATAACGATAACGGTGGAGATTTATCTATACATGTTACTTAGAAAGTGTCTAGAGATTTTTTTTTGTATTTCATGTTCTAAAGTTAGTGAAGATGTTCGGGAGATGGACAAAAGTAGACGCAAAATTGCTAATGAAACATATTGTTGGAGCTACCTACTTTTGAACTTGTTTCATTGAATATTATCATATCTTCCACATGAGCATTCTTCCCTCATTCCTACTGTTTTGGTTTGAAATCAATTCTGAATATCTAATAAGGATACCAAGTAGATTCACCGCAAAATTTTTGCGTTCAACCGATCCATCGAGATATTCAATCAACTTGAAAAGTGCTTCCGTGATAACTTGGCAAAAAGTATCTACTCATACATATGTATACATCTTTCATGCTGCGTTTGCAACTCTGACCTACCTATCTATGTACCTATCGTTAATGTCACGCCCGCTTCATGGTAAGGATGTAACAAAAAGTTACATGAGCACAGGATATTATCATAGTCAGGCTTCCATTTTATCGACAACATACTTAGGCAAATGGACGACTAATGTTACTCACATTCAGGACACAACTGCGAAAATGTTTCATTTATGCAAAACGTAGCGAACAACATTTCCACTTAGGCAAATGTGGCTAGAGTCGGAGGAACGAAGGGTGTGCAACTTGAATTTCTATTTGTTAGCTTTTACAATTTAGCACGAGAAAAACATTATTCATGTATGGTTTTGACTTTAATGTGTAACCTGCCCTTTCATGCAACTGTGAAAATAGGGGAGCGGATATTTATGCAAGGGAAGTCATGAGTTACAGTAAAAGTTTGACCCAGTTGATAATTTAATTTTTAATTACGATGGGGAAAAACAACACATCCGTTCTTGTAATCCAATTATCCTGCTTCGACTGATGGTGGCGGTAGTCTTGTTTGGCATTTCATTGAGAGCACATATGACTCTAATTACTATCAAATAGAAGACAGATCTCAATCGTGATTATGATGAAGATGGCCTTACTTGTACAGTATGTGGCGTATATGACTTTTGGATATATTTTTCATATGAAAAAACTTTCGGTTTTTTTCACTTTTAGATTACAATATATTAAAGGCTTATTGGGCTCAAATATTCGAATAAATAGACGATGCTAAAAATATATAACAAACTTTGCAAAATCCACTTACAAGCGTTTGTGATTAAATATTATTGATGAATTTTCTTTATGAAACTACTAAGAAAACCTTTATTAATTTGATTTTGTAATAGAATCAATACTAAAAGCTGAGTGAATAAAAATTATTCGTTGACTCGTTATGATTTCGCTTAAATATCCACTCAAATGGAGGAAGTAGTGAGGGTGAGACGCTACATTCTAGCAAACCAGTCAAGTTGCCTTTTTCTAGCAATATTTTATGACGAATGTCCAAGGCACGGCATAAGTAGAGCGAGTTTTCATAAAATAACAAGTAATGATAGACTTCAAGTAGTAGAGTTATGAACAAAAATTTGATACAAGCGAAATATAGGAGTGATGTATTTCACTCATTTAGATGTTATAATACTTTTGCTTTTAATCAATAATGTAATAAAGTTCATCGGTAAAATTTTTTCGTGAGCTATTCTTGTGTTATTTTTTCTTGTAAAGAACAGCCTGAATACGTCACTTAGTACAGTCTCAATGGTGAGAGTCAAAACTTACAGTAGCCGAGTTAAGAATGTTAAATTGACGAATAGATTTTATGAAAAACACTTTGAATTCTTTTTTAGTTCATATTTTATTTTCAATTAAATAATTTTTCTACGAGGGTCTACAGGATAAATAGTTGCTCTCAATCAATATGAAAAAAACACCTGCCTACCTATAATTAAATCGCCTCAACAAAAGCGTTCGCTAATTTGAAAATCTAACTAACAATTTTTTGTCTACCTTTATTACGTCCCGGCAGGTGGCTGTTAAACGTCTGGGATTTTTTGGTGTTTTTGGTACTTATGCAACAGTACTCGCTTTAACAAGTTCACCTAATGGAATTTATTAAGTTTTATTGGAATTGACACAGTGGTTTCATAGGTTGCTTCTAACCTTCATTTTCCACAACATATGTCTTAGTATGCACACTTTGAACCTATATATGGATTTTTCCGAATGACACTCTTGAATACTCATTTTTTTCATCCTTTCGTTACCATCTATTTCAAAGTTACAATGCATCCACGTAGAAAACATGGTATAATATCTCCACTTTGATTTCTTTGAGCCTGCAGTGCTCACAGTCAGTGGTTTTCGTCTTTTTGGTATGATACTTCGTTGATAGTGGCCCATTATTAGTCGTGCATCCTCCTTTGTATTTGCTCTGATCTTGAGTTCTTGAACATATGGGAACCAAGTTTTAAGAACACATGCAAATTGTTCCTTAGCTTCGCAACAGAATAATTTTGGGTCTAAAAAGATATTCTCCACTCCAAGCTTTGCTTTCATTTTATTGATTTTGGTACCAGCATCAAAACGACATTATTCCTCTTTTTTAGAGTAATAAATTTTTGGCATTTCAAAGTCTGTTTGGTATTATGTTTTTACGAGTTTAAAGCCCTAATCACTGCTTGATTATCCAATAGTAGGTATATATGTACATTCTTTTTTGTCGGGATGCTAAGCTGGTACAATTTAGAATCTATAAATCATATATTCCGCTTGAGAGGTTGTTGCCGATTGGCCCAGTGATTTGGAGATGTTGAGTTTGGCTCTTTTGCTCTTGGACCGATGTCTACTACATTGCCTTCTCTGTTTTAAAATTTCAGAGATTTCGTCAGAATGAGTAAACGAAAATTCTTTAGGTGTTATTTGAGGTCTTGAATTTCGAATTTTGCTGCATTCTATAGTTAACAGGCGCCTCTTTTTGCTCCTGTCTCCAATTGTAGATCAATGAAGTATAAACGAGTTTCTATAAATCGTATTTCTTAAAAATTTAAAAAAAGACATTCGTTTCCTTTATTATACGATTTCGATTATATTATTACCAAATGTACATTTCGGACATGAGTTGTGTCCTTCTTCAGTGTATTACTGCGTCTAAAGAAAAGACATGGCAGAATCTTACTTAAATGTACTGGGCCTACATACAAGTTAATCATATCCTTCCATTGGTTCGTTGCCTCCTTAATTAGATTCCGGTATAACTTTTTGACCCCTACAGGATCGAGTTAATAAGATCCGAGAAACAATTTCCTAGATCGTCGTTCAAACGTTTTGACTCCGGGGTTCTCGCAATCAAAAGACTCTCATAAGCATCCAGGTTAGAATGTTTTTGGACCATTTTTATGCATTTTGAGTTTGTCCTAGTGATAATGTGTTTTGCCACACATGACCTATCAGTCCTTCCATTTTTGATGGCTAGTTCAGCTTCTCTAATGTGCTCCTGCACTCTTTTCTGGATCAGTCTGATTGTCAGTTCGATATATACTTCATCGCAATCCGAACATGTGATCTCGTATATGCCGCTTTTTTCCGTTGCAGTTTGTGGATCTTTAGTTGTCCCCAGAATTGTTTTCTTTTTGAGTTTGTTCCTCGTTATTGTCGCTTCGATGTTGAATTAGGGTAACATACTCTTTAGTTTTCCGCTTATAGTTGAGCGTTCAATCGCTACCCGTTTTTTGGTAACTCGATCATTGTCGCTACTTTTTAGGGACGTTCGTTCTCGTACTCTCCTCTGATGCTTTATGTTCTTGATACGGTTCTCGATGATTGTCCTGGTGAACCCATGCATTTGTGTTGTTTCTAGGATGTGTGCTTTTTCCTTTATGCTGCGATCAGTATTAAGAGGGATCGTAACCATTCGCAGAATCATTGAGTTGTATGCGGCCATTTTGTGTGTAAACGGTGTCGTCTATTGAGTGTGAGTTGATTTCCTGTGTATATCAAACTCAAAACTGTTGTTTGCTCTAATTAATTTTAAATTTAAATAAGCAATCTCACTATGCTGTTCTTTTTCCAAAGTGAGTTCTATGTTTCTATGGATTTTCTTAATGCCTTCAAATACATCCTCGAGCCTATTCTGTTTGACTACCGCGAACACATCATAAACGTAACGTATCCAGATCCTTAGCAGCAGTTCCTTTTCTCTAATCTTTTCTTGTATTGAAATCATGAAGATTTTGTTAATAAAAGGAGAGAGCCTGATGTCGTTTTGAATTATTTCCCTCGGAACGTGAATAGTTTTCTCTCATAAAAAGGACAGCAAAATTCACGCAAGACTTCACTTCATTCCTCCATTTCGGCGTCTTCTTTTGATCCAAGAGCCACGTTTCCAGAAGGTGTAGCGATTCTTTTATCGGGATGCTGGGAAACAAGGCTTTCACGTCAAACGATGTCATGATCTCACCATCATTAAGTGTTTCCCCTTCTAGTAGATCAGCTAATTCACATGATTTTTTATTGATGTATGTTTTATAGGTGTTTCTAGTTTCTGAAATTCTGTTACAAGCCACTTGGCTATTTTGTACGTGGGTCAGCCGTTTTCTGTGATAATTTCTCTCAATGCATTGCCTTATTAATGCAATTTGGGGAGGCATTTGATTCTTGGGAGCGTCGGATTCTTCACTCGCAAGGACGAAATGTTACCAATCAGAGGTTTGCATTCTTTTAGTTCCTTTTCCGTACTTTTCACTGAGTCCAGTAAAGGATTATTTCGAAATGCAAAGAACTGCTCTCTTCTCAGTTTTTTTCAACAAGTATGGCGTAGTCCTTTCCATACTTGTTGAAGAAAAACTGAGAGGAGAGCAATTTTTTGCACTCCGAATTAGTTATTGAAATGATTCAGTATTTGGCTTTATTAGGTTGCGAATTTTATGTCATTAACAATTAAGTAATCAACTAATTATTTCGCTCATGATCACTGTAACCTCGTCTTGGAAATGCCATTAAGTCGGTGCAATTTCCTATCACTGTTACCAGCCTAGTTGACCTTATTTCACCAATAATACGTTCATTGTTGTTTTCCAAGTTATTAATTGTTTTATCAGCATAAATAAAAGACTTGGTGTACTCTCACAAAAAGTAGTCAAATGGAGTCAAGCCACATGATCTGGGTGGCTAGTTCAAAGGTGAATTTATTGAGATGATTAGTTCACCAAATTTTCTGGATCCTGTGTACATGGACTATTCCTTGTAGAATATCAGATATCACATTCACCGTCGTTGATCAGTAGAAAAGAAAGGAGTTTCTGAGGCAGAGAACGGCTGCACTGGACAAAAAAAAATACATACTCCTCGTGAGCTTTTGCAATAAAAATAGTTGACTAGTTGAATCAAAATTCTAAACGAAAATGATTTGCAGTTAAAAACACGAAAAAGTTCAAATAAATCATCTTTTTCCTCCAAAACATGTTGGGCATTAATGAAAGCTGAAAGTCGAGAAAAATAATGAACACAAACTGTCGTCACCATGCCACCATGAAAGTGTTACAATCACAAAAGCCTGAAACATTGAGTACGAAAGATGTTATCGAATTAATGAGTTCTTCCCCACATATGATTGCTATGAAAACGAATATCCATGGCTTTATTGTGTGATCTCGATGGCTCAAAAGGATTTTGTAATTAGTGGACTTTCCAATCAAAATCGCGAGGGAAAATGTTGTTTGATTGGAGGCAATCTAATTGGATAGTAAATAGGATCGGATTTCAAAATGGTTTTATGTGGATCACATTTTCAATTCAGCTGGCAGTGGTTGGATGTAAATGGGTTTGAAATAAGCATTACATAACCAAAGTCCTTGAAAAAAGTGGTTTATTTTCGGAATATGGGATTTACTTTGTTCTTTTTATAAAAATATGTTAAAGCTATATTTGAATTATTGCTGAGAATTGGAAAATTTGCGATCCAATCTTTACATTACTTATATTCTGAATTATAATTTGATGCAACTCGAAACGATATAACTCTGTATTTTCAACAATTTTCCTTTTCTCTTCTTCATGAAATGTATAAAATCAAATGTTTTCTTGAGAACAACTCAATCGTAAAAATTAGTTTTCCTATGAAATGTCTTTGACTTCGCCCCCTTTTTCCAATATAGTACAACTCATAGAACCTTCTTCTCTTTATAGACTTGAAACCAATTTTCCATGAACCATGTGATGCGTATAAAAGATAAGCAAACTTTGGACAGTAGTAATTGTAAAGTTAATGTCAATATTATTCGAATTCAATCGGAGCATTCACAAAGCATTCATCCATGCATAACGTTTTCCAATTGAAACGTATCCTTGTTAGCTACGAATGCACACATCATTCCGTCAGACATGAAACACTCATGACTGGCGGATGAAATCGTTTGGTGTTCTGATTTAAAGTTTCAAGCGTTCAATTTTCCAGGGTAGTAAAGGGTTGTTAAGTAAGTTTTATTGAAAAAAAAAGTGTTTTTAGATTTGCGAGTAAGATAAGAGCTATAAAGGCTAAATTGGTTTGAAAAATATATAAGATAAATTTGAAATATTTCGTAGATATTAGAAAATGCGAAGCAATTAAAAAAATTACGAAAAGTACTTCATTAGCTTTTAGTTAGAACAAATAACGTTATACAGCATTAAATATTGAATTTAATGCATTGCTTTTACAATCAATTAGTTGAATTTAATTTACTCATTCCATAAAACGCGAGTTCATAATGGTAGAAGTAGAAAAACAGGAGAAAAATATAGAAATGAAACTACAAAGAACTGCAGTAAAGAATGAAAAAAAATATTGGGTTCGAACGATAATGATGAAAAATTAAGCGGGGAAGTACCTTTAGAGGCCGGAAAAAAAGGTCTTTTTTGCAACTGATTTGTGAGGAAATGAAGACAGTTCTTATTAAATCAGTATAATATTTATTTTAGGCGATGTTCGAGGTTGAAAAAAAAACATTCTACAAAAGTGAAAGTTGAAAATTAACAAATTTTTCAAGGATCTTGAAAGCCATGTCGTCGCTGACGTCGTAAATTGCGTAAGCGATGCTGGCTGCAATTTTCATCTGAAATCAACAAACCAAACACTTTCTTACTCGAGAAGGTTTTTTTAGTAGATAGACTAAAATATTTGCGAAATTCGAAAATTAACCCTTCAAAACAGGCTCAAAAAAAATTACGACTTTGACGAAAAATTTCGTTGTACTTCCAGTCAAAAATAGTCCCAAAATAATTTGTTTTTTAATCTTTAGTCTATATAGAACAGTTTTTTATGTTCTTTAAAATGAATGCTAGATGATGAAAATCGATTCACTAGTTTTTTTCATTATCACTTACGCAATTTTAGAAAACATGGTTTCGAGAAAAGTCTGATTGAAGTTTGTGGTCAAGAGAAAAAAGCTCAGCGCCAGGCATTTCCGGGATGCATCTCTTCCACCCCTTAAGGGTTGAAAGTTATATATGCTCAGCGATAGCAAAGACATCAAATGTAAACCTGAAGAACCTGGTCAGAAGGATTGCAGTTATTGCGATCACCGGGGCTATACGCACTACCCCGACAAAGGCTAAAAGGTTATTAGATTGTCTCCCGACGGAGCTCCTAACGAGACATTAAGCCAAGTGTTCTGCAATTTAATTGAAAGCTCTAAATCTCTCGCATGAGCAAAACACGGGCCACTGCATCATATTACGGAGGGATAGGTTGATATCAAGGAAAGTACTTCTCCGATACCCTGCTTCCACCGCGGTTTCAAGTCAGTCATCCCTAGCAGAGATGACTGGACCACAGAAAGAGGTGGGATACAGAAATCGGTCGACATCTACACTGATGGATCAAAAATGGATGGAAAAGTTGGCTGTGGCATTTACTACGAACAACAAGGTCATTGAAATATATAAGCCATCCGACTTTTTGAGAAATCAGAAAATTTCCATAAGAAATCTCAACATTTTCTCCGACAGTGAAGCTGCAATCCAATCACTTTCCAGCGTGCATACCTAATCTAAAATGGCAATGGAATGCCGTACACAATTGAAAGCGATATTGCGATCTGAAGTGATCTTTTGCTGGGTGCCGGGTGATAATGATATACCTGGAAATTCCGAAGCTCCAGGATTCTACACTAACACCATAAGTCGGCCTTCCACTGGTCTCTGTTAAGCTAAGTTTCAAGCAGTATTACATAGAGGCTGCAAACAGAGCCTGGCTGCAGGAAAAAATCTGCAGGTCAACCAGGCAAACTTTGCACGCACTGAGCTCGAAGCGCAACACGAGCCGTGAAACATTAAGTTTCATCATATCCGAACTGATGGAGCACTGTCCCATTGGCAGACATGCAAAAAGATTCGGTATTCCTTTCAACCATTTCTGCCGAAGCTGCAGATCAGAGAATGACGCCAACGTTTTCTGTGCCTAGTACTATCAAGGAACGCATGCAAACGTTAGGCTCGCCTTTCCTGGACAGCCTCACGGAAGTAGTCAGTTTAAATATTGGCTGCATAGCCGGTTTCATACGACAATCTAAATGGTTTTTGGCATCCCAAAGGTTTTAGTGCCACCTTTATCATTTTGTGGTATAAACATGGGCTTACCGTGGCCTTTTAGCGCACCTTTTGATAAAGGGGCTGCCATTACAACCAACCAACCAAGGGTTGGAGGTCAATAAGACCTTCGTTGCATTCGTGCATTCATACACGACCTTTCCTGAAGACAAAGGAATGGACCTTTTTATCGGGTGCAAATAATTGTTTATTCGACTTCTTTGAGACTAGAGGTCCGGTGATTGCTGGCAGACCAGCTCAGTATGGCGTCTTATGTCTTTAATTGGTTCTCTCTTCTTGTAGCCGAATTTCTATACCTTAGATACAGTCACCATACTGCCTGATTTACAAAATACCTTAAAGACCCAACAAAAACTTAGTGCTGTGACTCCTACGAGTGCAATAGAAGTTAGAAGACCCACTCAAGTGCATGAAAATCAACTATTGCAAAGGCAGCTCGAATTCCGAACCAAACAAACTTTTGAATGTATATAATGATTTTAGAAGCATTTAGCTTTTCGAACTGATAAAACACATCAATTATTCAAATGGACATTTTTTTTGTAAATTGGCATTTAGTGTTTAAAAACATTTTTTGGCGAATGAACACAATAAATGTATCTTTGAAAGGCCATTCTGTCTGTCAAATTTTGCACTACCATAGCTGACCTTGTTTTGAGAATAGCGCGTAAAATGTCGGCTTCCCAGTCATCAATATTTGCCGGTCAATTAATTTTATTAGGATAGACATGTGACTTGACTTACCCACACAATAAGACGTCTAATGGTGTCAAATCACATGATCTGGGTGACAAGTTTACAGGTCCTTTTCTCGATAAATTTCGTTTCGTGCGCTGTATTGTATGTTGTGTCATCCTGTTGAAACCGTAGGCCCTTCAGACGATCGGCAATCAAAAACTTACGATCCTTTTATCAGTAGCAATCGCCATTAACACTAACGTTGGATCCGTCTTCAAATTGGGAAAAAAATGACTAATTATGCTGCCGGCATGCAAGCGGCACCATTTAGTAACTCTTTTGAGACGTAATGGGTCTTCCAAAGCCTCTTGAAGATTCTTTTAACAGCAAAAACCGAAATTTTGCTTACTTAAAAAACTATTAAGATAGAAATGAGCCTCATTGCTAAAAATGATTTGATGGTAAAAATGCGGTTCAACTTTCAACTTATTCACAGCCCATGCTGCATTAATTGCATCTCACAGGACTTCCGTCTTACATCTTTCCCCGAAATTTTCCATAAAGTGGACGGTCAGATGCCAAATTGTTGAGAATTGTTGAATTGATAAATTTTGATCTTCAGTCACATTGCCTTCTACAGAAGTGAAAGCTTCCTCGGTAAGCACTGTGCGAGCTCGTGTTGGGTGAAGATTGTGCAAAAGAGTATAAGTGGACATAGGATCTATCGATTGTTATGCGTATGAACTGGTCAGATAGTTGATTATGACCACCATAAATTGGTCCATAAGTATGGAGCACGAACGCGAATTTTGGAAATAAATATCCACTGTTTCCAGACATTGTTTTGGTCTCAATCACTGCATGTTAATTTTCTATAGTAAATTGAACGCATTGCACCTCTAAAATAACACATTTTAAAAAGGGTGGCTATTAGAAAACTTTAATTATAGCGAATCATATTTCTGGGTAACAATTTAACTCTGCCGAGGTGAAACTGTAGTATAGATTAGAATTTATATCGCCCTGTGATCTGTGCACCATTAAAAATATAGCATTTACGTAGATAAATTAACGTTGTGCTCTATTACATACTTTCAACATAATGGAAGATTTTTTTCCAAACAATCGTGTGCTCAAACTTCCCTGAAATCAATAAATCATTTAATCCCTCAAAAACAGCTCGAATAACATGAAAATGTAGCATCATCGCAAGAGAAGAATAAATAAACAACATTTGATTAATTTTAGATGTAGATTAATTATCATGTCAAGATGACTACTTATGAAAGAAAATATCTATCTTCACTTCCGTTTCGCTTTGATTAATTACAGTCTTATAGGCTCCAACTAATTAAGATAGAATGATTAATTAGACTTACTAATGAAATTTTGATTTTGTTTGTTATTAGTATCTTCCGGAATGTGATGTACATTTTGGGAACGTAGGGTTCGTAAGTTGTTGGTTTCAAAATGTTTAATGAAAATATTACATAAGAAATAATCGCTCAGGGTTTCATTGTTTTATCTATTAATTTCCATAAGAGATAATCAAATAAACTTTTAAGTAAATTACAAAATCTACGTTGATGAATTATCTCCAAAAAATTTTCCATTTTTTTCCAAACATTTGCCAAAATAGGATTTATTTATGTAAGTTTTTCCATTATAATATTTAAATAATACAATTTAGAAAAAATTGAGTGCATCGATAGTGTGGGCGTACATCTGCCGAAAATTTTGAACAGAAAAATTCTGACCAGTTGTCCAAAATATTTTGGTGATTCTAAGCTCAGTTTGCAACATGTAATATTTTGTAGAAATGCATCAGCTAAAAATCTGAAAGTATGAAGCATAGTTCAAAATTTAAAAGACGCGATCCTTAACTGAACCGATTTTATCACTTATGGACCGAATTGAAGCCGGAAATTCACTACAAGTTTTCAAAGTTAAAGTTACTATTTTATTATTAGTGAACTACGCTGTAAATAATAGTCGTAATTTTTGCAGATACTCACAGTTGTATTCAGGAAACAAACCCAATTTGGCAACTTTAAAGAAGACACGACTGTACACCGCAGTGCCCTCTAATCTGGTGGGCTAAATTTAAGTGATGTTAGTTTCATATCGCACCCGTGCTATGTCAGCTCCGAGCTACCAAAAAGTAAGGATGTGAGATCGGTGAAGCCCGTTTTGAGCTTATTTTAACACGGTACCATGAATTGTTCTATGGAGAAACGTTACGCTTTCAAATGTTGCGGTAAACTTGAAAAGTTTCTATTAATTCAGCAGACCTTTAGGAGTGACAGCTTGTCTAAATCACAAGTTCACCGAAGGTAGCGCATACTAAAGGAGAGTTAGGGAATCTAGCCGACGGACTCCAAAGTGGACGCCTATAAACCTTCCGAATCGACAAAAATGAGACGCGTTTTCGTGATTGTTTGAAATCTGACCAAAGATTGATCCTTCAATGTAAAGCAGACACTCTACAGATGACAAAACAACTATTTATCTCATTGTAACAAAAGATTTGATCATGGAAACGTGTGCGCAAAACTGATCCAAAAAGTGTTGACCGACAAACAAAAGGACATGCGATTGCTCCGGAGCCAAGAACTCTTAGAAATGAGCCAGAAGGATTCTAGTTTGTTGTACTCAGTTATCACTGATGATGAGTCATGGATTTTCGAATAAAGCCCGGAAACAAAAAAAATCATAGTGGCAAACGCCATCGTCACCCCGGTCCAAAAAGGCATCTATGAGCAAGTTCAGGATCAAAACCATGCCAATTTTTGAAGTTAAAGGCAATGTCCTCCACCAATTCGTACCTACCTACTTGGAAGTACTCAAAAGGTTGAAAAGGTGAGTTGCTCGCTGCCAATGTGATAACAAGGATGCGTGGAAACTTCATCACGATAACGCGGCAAGCCACAGTACATTCAATGTCAATTTTCTAGGATGAACCCATACGCCACTGGCTCCCAAATTTCCTTACAGTCCTGATACGGCTCCCCCAGAAATTTTCGTATCCTCAACTAAAAGAAGCCCTAAAAGGGAAACATTGAGACATGATTCAAAACATCCAGCCTCATATTACATTGGCTCTAACGGACCTCCAAGGGATGGCTTCGCAGAATGCCTTCCAAGCCTAAAAACACCGTCTTCATAAATGGATCGACACATTAAGGTGCTATTTCGAAAATTTTTAGATTATAAATTAGGACGCATTATTTTTTGGAATGTACCCTGTATACTCAAGTCTTAACTTTCAAAGTCAATTAGTTTGAAAAAGAAATAATTAAAAAAATATATCTGCACCAGAAATTTTTCGAAGACGGTTTCTGTCTCAGTTGGTCCAAGATGTATAACTTTGTGGTTGCTGCATTGATGCAAAATATTTGAAGGATTTTTTTAAGGTTTATAGTTTCACTCGATGTTAGCCTTGAATAATAGAAAAAAATTGAAATTTCAAAAAATTGTGCCATTTTAAAAAAAGGTTGCATAAAATTTCTACTTAATTTATTAGCGAAAAAAAATTAAAATATTTTTCACAAAATTTTCGATTAGCATGTTAGATTGATTTGTTATCTAAAGTTTTGTCAAATGTGAAAATGAGTTTTTAAGCCAGGCTCTAATTTTGAAACACATTCTGAACTATCAATTTGTGAAATCTTGTAAAAAGAACTTGCTGTAAGCAGTTAATAGATACTTTCCATCCATTTAAGGTGGTTTCATTTGGTTGATGTGGTATGTAGATTTTATTTTTCTTATACAATTCTACAGAAACCAATGCAAATGAAATTAAAAATGTAAGAGAAAATCCTTCAAAAATCACAAAACAAAACCTTAAAACCCTGTTTCTCCTATATCCTCTTTAGATGTTGAGAAAAATTCCTTAAACTAGGGTAAAAACTCTAAGCTGGCGCCACAAGCTGAGTACCTTTACGGATTTGGCCAGAATTTTTCTGATTAGTGTTTCTGACAATGTGCACCCAGGCTAAATTGTGGGGTATTATTTTTTGCCATCTGGCAGGTAATCAAGGATTGCTGTCTTATTATTATACAGCTTTGTTTTCTTATATACTTTTCGCGTTTTTAGTGCGAAATATATCATTTAAATTGTATAATAAGTGATCGGAAGAGCCTCAACCATAGGAACTCATGCTAGAATCTAGCATCCTCCACATTTTTAAGGTGACGCATTGTCTTGCTTATCCAATTTAGGATTGTCGTTACCGAGGTGAGACATTGTTATTTTCGAAGAATTTTAAATGATAAGGTTATTTTTAATCCGTTTGATTACTTAGGTTAAATTAACATCAAGAAATCTAGTAGCAATAAACGTAAGTTAACATTAAGAAATCTAGTAGAAATTTGGTACATTTCAGTGTTTCACATGAAAAAAATTGTAAATGTGCGTTTCAACCATTTATAAACGAAAAACAATGATTCACTCAAGGCAATGTAATAGATTTAATTACATGTCCGTTGGTACCAGATCGTCGGAGGCTATATCTGCAAGAAGTGACTGGAACAGCAGCAGCTGTCATTTGAATACAAAGAGGAATAAGTGATCAAGATTTAAAAAAAAAATCTCTAAAAAAATATCAGACATCCTTCGTCTTTTGAAAACGATAATAAATAAATAAGATTATAGCAAAAAATAAAGACGGGGCAGAAAAAATAAAAAAGTTTCAAGAAACGAAATACCTTCGAAAATTGCTCGATTTTATTATGATAACAATTCGTGACGACTGCCAATTCTACAATGCTTCCAACACTGCAGAATACTGGAGAATTCTGACGGTTGTCAATAAAATATCCTTGCCGTGGAAGAACATCGAAATACATTTTGAAATCTAGCATACCAAATTCTTTCTGTTCAATCCGCCATTCGGTTCAAATTATTTACTTGGATATATACCGAAAGTATTAACGAAAATTAATTACAAAAGGGGATAATTGAAGTATACATTATGCGTCATTCTAGAAAATTTATAAAGCATTCATATAATACTCCAGTGCTGTAAAGGTTCAAGTGCTCCCTATTCACAAGGTTATCATGGCGTATGTAAACTCGTGTGCAAAGAAAGATCTAAATTTCATAAACAAACAAAATTTTCAACGGAATTCATTGTAAGCCAAAAGACTTCTAGGCATAAACGTTTCGAAGCTTCGGAACCACTACGGAGCATCTTCTTTGCTCAAGAATAAGAACGATATCTTGGGATCATGCATCAGAGCAATATCAACGACTGTATCCGTATCCTTGTTAGTGTACATAAGAAAGTCGAACGTCGTAAAAAGTAAGTGCTTCCTGTTTACGTCATTCACCAGGAAAATTGCTTTTTAAGTACGTTGAGGAAAAGTATCCAAATATGTTGGAAGCATAGACAGCATCCTGAATAGCGAGCAGAGCCAAGATTATTTTGGAATTATCTGGTTCAGACTGCCGTTATGCAATGCATCAGGTGCCAAAACGCTCGTCGTTTAAACCGGATATCCTGACTTTTCTCACATTAAGTTGTACATCCGTAAAGCTGCTCAAGGAATGTATTTGGCATGTAACATTGGTTAACATCCTTGCTGATGATGGGATTTGAGGATGCAAGAAACGTCTAGGTTCAGCCAGTTTTCAATTTTTCTTCAGGTAAGGTTTGTGCATAGTGAACGTAGAGGTTGAGCAATCATTCTTAGTGCTATTCATCCGTGAATCGCATACCCCACTAATGTGGTTGAATTGCCGCCAATCAAACTTCAGATCCCTCTTGCAGAAATACACGAAGAAACGCTTCTCCTCGCAACCGCTCTGACTTATGACTGCAATAAAGTCCCCTAAATACAATCGTTGCACAAAGTCCACCCTAATAAATTAATTACTGTTGTGCCTCGAACAATACAAACGAATAAACATCCCGCCACCCCCCGACCGTTGCGAGCAATAAATTTCCATTTGTGGAGTCCGGGAGCAACGACTAGAGCTCATTAGTGGTACACGTTGTAAGGCTCGTTGTACAGGGATTTTTTCAACCCTCGCTAGAACGCACTTGCGCCCTGCATTAAGTCTCTGGTGACATTAATTAACTGCATGTCATTAAAATAAATTGACGTCAAGTTGCTCCAAGCTTTCCACTGGAAACTACCCTTGCCTTCGCCATTGCCTGGCATCTTGCATGCAGAAATTTCTGTAACGATTTTAATTTTTGCAAGTTTCAAACGAGTCCTTGGAAGGTATTAGCAATGATGCAAGAGGGTGCGGATGGGGGTTGCTTTAGTGTACAGATTTTTGCAAAAGAGAGAATTGACTTTTTGAGCTTACTTTGGCTTTATCATGTATGGCTTCAAGTGGTTGCAGTTAACTTTGCTGGAACAGGAGTTATTTTAAAAAAAATCCATAAATATATCATAGGGTTTTAAGGTAATTACCGGTTTTTAACCAAAGATTTTCTTGCTCAAGCCTGTTTTATTATATGGAACATTGTTGTTAATTATTCGTTGACTAAAGAACTTAAATTTTTATCAACTTTCCAGTACCAACTTTCAACATATATTTACTGGAAAGTGTGGTTTCTTCGTCTTTCTAGTTGTGCTTTTTGGTTAGCAACTCTAGACGAAAGACGAAGTTGTTGACTAGACTAGGTGGTTCTAACGCATGATGAACTAACTTATATAGAATAGCGACGTAAGCATATATACGAACCAATTGAACGTCGTTATAATTCGCGGATACAAATAATAAAATAGTTGAAATATAACGAGCTTAACCCATCAACAAGCCTAAACGTGGTGGTGCTATCTGGTAGCGGATGGTAAATGACAGCACCTGAAGAGGATGCCATCCGACACCCGGAAACCACACTTTCCATTAAATTAATGATGTACCAGCATAAAATCTCGAAGCTAAGAACTCTCATCAATGTGCAATAATAGTGATAGTGAGTTGCTAACTAGAAAGCACAACTAGAAAGACGAAGTTGTTGACTAGATTAGGAGGTTCTAGCCCATGATAAACTAACTTATATATATTTACGTTATCAGGTGTTTAGAGTATGTTTAAAGTGTTTTTTGGAAAGAAGTCTGGATGTGTGTTTGTGTATGTATGTACGTGCGTACGTTCGTAGAAAGGTTTTTTACGAGCATAATTCACGTAAACAAAAGTGAATTGACTTTGTTGAGGTGTCAACCGCAGCGTCTTTGCCATCTTAAGAGCTGATTAGTTTTAGGGTAACTTCGGTTAGGGGGTTTGTTGTTTTGACCCTTGACCCCCCCCCCCTCTCGAGGACCAAATAAAGGATTTGCATCGTTAACGTATCAATCGACAAGTATATACATTTCTGTTAGAAGAATTGTTGCAGCCAATTTTTATATTAATTAAAAAAGTGCAAAAAATTAGGGTTTTTTTTAAAATCAAATCAGGTGCACAGTAATCAATGTTTATGAAATTTATAAACTTTAAACATATTTTTGTTTGTTTTGTATATCCCGAATCAAATATTATATTTGCATCAAAAGAATGTCAATCGATGTGTCTTAATATTTTTAAAATTCTTTCAAGGTTTTTTGAAAATTGCTATATAAGTTTTTTTAATATAAAAAAAAAAAAATAGAGTTTTTTTCATAAAAAATGAATTTTTAATCTGATTTAAACAGCAAAGTAATCAATGTTCGTGCAATTTATGTATTTTGAACAATTTTTGTAAAAACCTACAATTTTTTCCCAGGATTAAAAAAAATTTAAATTAAAATAGAAAATCATTAACATCACAATGTAAAACGGTTCATACGAATGATATTACCCTGATATTTGTGACAGTGTTTTAAATTCAGTCAAAGCTGATTAATATTTATATAATTTGAGCAGATTTTGAATAGCTTTCATTGTACCGTGTTTTTATTCTAACGAAGAAACTGCTTAAAATGTGAAAAAAAGATTTTTCAATCGAATTTGCAACGCATTGAATGGTAGAATGTTTTGTAGGCAATCCTTTGCAAGATCATATCCTTTTAAAGGGTTTCCTTAAATAATAAATTGTAGTTTTTAGTAGTTTTGTTCGTTAGTGTTCGTAAGATTTCAATAACCCTCATCATGTGTACTTTTTAGATGCAATTGAACCTATTTTTGACTGCATATTCAATATTTTACAAGACCAACAGAAATTCAAAATTAGTTATTTATCGCATTGATGTAAAGACGTGTCAAAATAAAAATACAGTGATTATGCCGAAGTGATGGTAATTTTGAACGCAACTATTCAAAATGGCCATCACGTGACAAAATCTCTTCAGAACAATAATTGCATTCATTTTTGCTCGCGCTCTTTTGTCCATCAAGCATCGATGTGAAAATAACAAATATGGGAGAAAAGGCTTTGTAATCTGCCCCCAACCCGATTGTTCCATGTGAATATTCAACAAACTCCCCTCAATTAAGGGCAGCTCCCGATGATGATACAATTTATATTAACTCATTGCAATTGCTGTTATAAGTATTATTATTATTTAAAGTAGCAGTATTTTCGTTCTTAGTTTTGTGTTTAATATTTTTAATATCTAAATAATAAATGTAAATATTACTGTAATGTTAACCGTGTGGACCTCAAGAGTCGCACCTCAGGGCTTGCTATGTATGATGAGGCTTTCTGCAAGCAGTTCAATTATCAACGAACAATCTCTTACATCAAAACCTGACCTAAAACTGCTTCTAACTCAACATTCTAAATTAAAAGCCACAATTAAAGTTTATAGCCCCAAACCAATGCAAATGTATTCAAATGAAATTCCAATAGTTTTCGCAACCCAAACACGTACCAAGCTGAAAACTCCGCAAAAGTATTTTCCTAACCGAATTAATTTCCCATCACTCAATTGCCGCCGAGGTCCATTCGTTTCCCACGAAAACTTGTCGTCAGCAAGGAATCCATCAAATCACGCATTAATTTGTAAATGTTCTCCACCATTTCCTTATTTACCATTCGTTTCGATAACTTCGATTGCAGGTCGTCCTCTCATCAAGGATATTACGTCTTGAAAGCAGGTCCGTTGACGACGCCACCACCGTCACCGTCTGCAAATGGATCTTGTCGGGAAAGGAATTCATGAAAAATCCACCCCGACAAATTCGAATTGAACGCCCAGAAATCTTTTCGTCCGTTGTGGGGAGCACTTTGCAAATTGAACGTGACCCTCGGAAAATGTTTGGTAAACGTTCGCTAGACATCGATTTCACTTTGCGTTCAGATTCCAATAGGACGAACACATTTGCGTTGTTTTTTCCACTCCGGTGTATAAGGAGCAAAAATAATGATTATGTTCGTTGCGGGAGTTTTCAATTTGAATTCGCTTCTGCCAATATATGTACCTGAATCCTTAGGGCATTGAGTGTTTCCCCAAAACAAACAAAAAATGCACAGAAGTAAGTCGGAAAATAAATGAGAATCGATCCCTTTTTCTTCGATAACGGACTTTGCATTCACTATAAATGAAAAATTGAGTTCATCAATATCATAGCACTAAAGATTACTTCCTGGCTAAAAGGAAGGTTTTCCGCACCATTTTCTGACCGCTTGACCATTCCTATGCAGGAAGGACACACCCCTTTCTGGTTCATTGGCTGCGTTCTGTTCATTGGGGTTTCATCACCAACGATAATGGTTGTTAGTATCCATTGTTGAGCTCCATTGCTCTATAATTATTCAGGGTCAGCTTTTATGGACCAGCACTTTAAACATTTCATTTTATTTGCTCGCACGATCCTTGATGTTGTTCGGGGGTGGTTTATTGCAAACCAATTATTTACATTTACATGTAATAGAATCAACTGGGCAGAAAATCTGACGCGGCAGCTTCTTTTATTGTTAACAAGTGCTCATATACGGTTTGTTAATTTTCGAGCACAATGCCTGCTTTGCGGTGAACGTGGTTTATCAAATTGTGTTTAATAGTTAGCTGCTGACAATTGAGCCTCTTGTGGTCAACGTGAAGTTGAAAATCACAATGTATTCAAATTGTGAGTTAATTTTAAGTTGAATGCATTCATTGTTGTAGGAGGAAAATTGGTTTCCTATTTGAAAGAAAAATGTATATTCTCACCCTATTGTACATTTAGATAAAATTGTTCAGCAAGTTTTTATGCTTGGTTTTGGAGGATGTATTTTATTAAAAAATTATGGCATAGGACACCCAAAAAGATGCTGTAATAAATATGTTAAACAAATGGTGCTCCAATTTTGTTACATTCAAAACTCAAAATTATTTGCAAGAGAAGAAAATCACTCAAGGTTACTACAAACTACCATGAGAAATGCACGCCAATCATTATCTCGTGAAATAGAGACATGATCAAAAATATAATGGACTGCGACGTCCAAAGTGCCGCTTGTGAAGCACCACCTCTAGCGAGGACAGTAATGGTAACCAGAACAAGCTCCCGGTGACCGCGACAACAAAACTAAATTATCGCAACGCAAACAATACTACGGAAATTGTTAACCTGACAAACATCAAGACTACAAATGTCAGATAGTATGAGCGTGAACCACCAGTGAAGGACGATCGGAAATCGTTATTATCTGAGGTGGAACGAAACGTGTGAACTAAAGACTAGAGTTGACGATTTAGTAAACTTCCTTATTCAAATGAGCGCTAAAAGAAAGAAAGAAAGGTAAATGAAGACAACCAGATCGTTCTCCTTGCAAAATGGCGGTATCAACAAACAGGACAATGACTAGCGAATTTGTTGGAGATTGTACTGTTGCAACGAACAACAACGAAGTGCTTCCAACCACAAGGACGAATAAACCTGTTTTGAAAGACGTCTTAAGCAGCTCGGTGACGAGCTATTTAGGCTTGCCATTATAAGTAGGTTGAGCTTCGTCTGGCTGTAAGTTCAATAATAAGTGCTAAACCAAGGTGAAGTATCCATTTTTTGTGCAATTCTTTCTTCTTCCGGACTTGGTTTTGTGCTTGCAGGTTCTTCAGTGAGTCCTTTGCGGTAAATAAATTTAAAGTTTAGCATCAAGAACGTTCCTCCTTTTGGCACGGTGCTGCCTACATAGTCTTAGAGTATGAATTAGGTGGCGTCCAAATATATAAAACACTTTGCACTTGATCTCTATCCCGCAACCAGTCGAAGTTTCAGTGCACATTGTGAACTTGAAAATTTGTGAAGTTTTGTTTACTTAACTTTACCACCCTAGTTACACGTTGCTGAAAAAGTGGTACTTATCTTTGGTTAAATATTTGAGAAAAAATATGTATCACATTTTCTTGCATTTTGGTGTATTATATATACAAAGGTAACGCGCACAGTTAACTTGTTTGGTTAACACCCTGGAGAGGTTTGATGAAAACGATTGCTAGGGAAAAAATATTTGCAAACGTATATACGTGAAGGCTCAACCTCATTAGAAAAAGTGATTGATTCGCTACAAAATTTTATATGTACCAGTGAAAAAATCGTAGTATGCCTATTTCACAGATTTGCATTAAGATTTAAAAGCTTTGTCCAAAAAAATTCTGATCAAAATTTTCCATGCGTAAATGAAGAAAACGTAGCAGGTGATGTTAATAAGCAAGCTGAATTTTTTCCAGAGATTTGATTGAGTCATTAGAAGCATGCCAATAACTGACAAAGGGTATGTTCGTACCATCATACCTTTCATTTATGTGAAAACCGCCAGCATGTGTTTTTTTCCTAAGCCTTGAATGCCCAGAGACTGGATAATCTAACCTAGCATACGATCTTGAAGAGGAACGGCGAAACTGCCGGCACACTGGACCGAAGGTGATTGGAGCACACTTTCGACCTTCTGAAAAGTTAATTTCACGAAAGGACTTTGGAACCACTTACATGTGGGCAGTATCCAAAATTGCAATTGATCGATATACAAAATAACAAACTCTAAGTAGGCTGCATAATGTGATTCAAACGAAACTCAATCCTATTATTTACCTTTAATCGGGTACCTATGTGCTGACTGCTAATACTCAAAACTTTGGGATTCGCCATCGATTTCTTCGATCCACCAAAGAATAAAAATTATTCTTCGTTCAGAATATCCGATTTCGTATGTAAAATCATTTATTCTGCTTGTTTCCGTTTTCTTTTATTTGATTCGCTGCTACCTTTCCCGCACAAAACTGCACAAGAAACAAGAAGTGAATATTTTTTTGTCATACTTTTTTGTCGGTTCTTATTCACCTGTGGCCGTCGTTTCAGCACAAAAAAAATGTGAGCAGAATCAACCACATCTGTTATTAATTAGAAGTAATGTTCTTGTCGTTTCTCTTGAAAGGGGCTTGATTCTGTTCAGGGTCACAGATGCGCTACCTAAACACTTTCTTTTTATGTGGAGAATTCTGGCGACTATCTTCAAATATGTTAAAGACTAGCTATTAATTTCTCAAATATCATTTGCTTATTCGTTTGACGTAATCTACATTGGTTGGTTTGTTGTAGTGGCAGCCCTCTTTGTCGAAAAGATGGCTCACTTAGGCCAAGATAGGCCCATTGTGATACCACAAAAAGACGAGGGCGGCACTAGAACCTGTGAGATGACGAGAACCATCCCGATTCTCGCATGAAGCCGGCTATGCAGCCGATATTTAAATCAGCTACTTCCGTGAGGCTGTCCAGGAATGGTGAGCCTAAGGTTTTCATGCGTTTCCTGGACAGTGTCGGGCATTCACATAGAAAGTGTTGGACTGTCTCTTCCTCTTCTTCCGATCTGCAACTCCGGCAGAAATCGTTGAAGTGAACGCCCAACCTTTCTGCGTGTCTGCCAATTAGACAGTGCCCCGTCAGTATGGACACGATAGAACTCAAGGTTTCACGACTCGTGTTCAGGAGCTGCTTGGTGCGTCTGGAACTCAGTACTCGCCAAGTTTGCCTGGTTGTCCTGCAGGTTTCCTCCAACAACCAGGCTCTATTTGCAGCCTTGATGTAATGCTGCTTAAATCCTAGCTTTATAGAAGCTAGAGGTTGACCAACTTGGGGTGTGAGTGTATATTCCTGGAGCACAGTGCCAGCTCTCGCTAAGGCATCCGCTTCACAATTTCCCGGTATATCACTATGTCCCGGTACCCAGTGTAGAGTCACGTCACAGTGAAGTGACATAACGTTCAGATGTGTACGACATTCCATCACCATCATGAATGAGGTGTACACGTTGGATAGTGCTTGGATAGCAGCTTGACTGTCAGAGAAAATATTCAGGTTTCTTATGGGAATTTTCTGATTTCTCAGCCAGTTCACTGCCTTGTATATTGCAATGACCTCTGCCTGGAAAACACTGCAGTGGTCTGGAAGCCGGAAGGATAGTTTCAGGCCTAGCTGTTTTGAGAAAACGCCGCAGCCAACTTTTCCATCCATTTTGGAACCATCAGTGTAGATGTCTACCGATTCCTGCATCCCAATTCTTTCTATTGCCCAGTCATCCCTGCTTAGGATGACTGACGTGAAACTATGATGAAAGCAGGGAATCGGGGGCGCAAGGTCTACTTCCCCTGGCGTTGGTCCATCCCTCCGAAGTATGGTGGAGTGGCCAACATTTCCCTCTTGCCAGAGATGTAGTGCTTTTAATCGAATCACAGAGCACTTGGCCTGCTGTCTCGTAAGGAGCTCCGTCGGGAGCCAATTCAATAGCATAAACAGTGCCTTTGTTGGGGTAGTGCGTAAGGCCCCGGTGATTGCAATAGCTGCAATCCTTCTGACCCTTTTTAGCAGGTTTGCATTGGATGTTTTTGCAATAGCTGGCCACCAAACAACTGCGCCATACAGAAGAATTGGTTCCACTATCGCCGTATAGAGCCATGATACGATTTTGGGTTTCAATCCCCACTTTTTCCCAATGGCTCTTTCTTAGCAATAGATTGCGCATGCCGCTTTTCGCGTTCTTTCTTCTATGTTCGCTTTCCACGCGAGCTTGGAGTCCAGAATTAGACCCAAATACTTAACTTGATGAGACGGTATGAGGCTTATCTCATCGAGTTTGGGTGGGAGAAATCGTGGAATTTTGTACCTTTTTGTGAACAGCACAAATTCCGTTTTCTGCGGATTAATCTTCAGACCGCACTCTTTGCCCCACTTGGTAAGAATACTCAGGGCAAAGTTAATTCTTTCAGATAGGGTGTTTACGAATTTGCTTGATATTGCTATTGCAATATCGTCTGCATAGGCTACGACTTTGCAGCCAGTCGCTTCTATTGTTGACAGGAGTTTGTCCACCACTAAGTTCCATAGAAGATGTGATAGCACCCCACCTTGCGGGGTGCCTCTGCAAATCCTCCTTCTTAAGGTACTGTCTCCTAGTGTGGAGTTGATGCTCCTGCTGCTTAGCAGTTGTACGATAAACCTAAACAGATTATCATTCACATTGTTTTCCTCGAGTGCCTTCTTAATAGCCTTGTGGCTGATATTGTTGAAGGCCCCTTCGATGTCAATAAAAACCGCCTGCGTGTATTCTTTGACGCTTAGCGACTTTTCAATATAGCTGGTGAGCGAGTGAAGAGCTGTTTCAACCGATCTCCCTTTTGTATATGCGTGCTGCGCATTAGAGAGTGGTTTCAGAGTAGCTCTTAAATGAATCTCTATCAGCCTTTCCAGAGTTTTCAGCAGAAAAAAGGTGAGTCTGATAGGCCTCTAGTCCTTAGGTGAGGAGTGGGATGTCTTGCCCGCTTTGGGTATGAAGACTATTTTAGCTTCTATCCACCGCTGTGGAATGTAAGCCATCTGTAGACATGCTTTAAAGATGGCTCTTAGCCATGGAAGCACTATATTGATTCCCTGCTGGATTTCAACGGGTGATATGTTGTCCATTCCAGGGGATTTAAAAGGTTGAAATGAGCTGATTGCCCAGCGTAGGAGCCTGTCATCTACAGGCACAGCGGCTGACAGGCAGTTCGGGGCCGTATGTGGATCAGCTTCATCAGCCACATCCTCACTTCCCGGGAAGTGCGTGTCCATGAGAATGGCTAGCGTCTCAGAGCTGGATTTAGTCCAGACCCCATTCGCATCTTTGACAGACCCCAAAAATAAGGGGGAGCTCGTCATAACCTTTCGCAGACGACTGACATCCTTGGAGTGTTTTATTTCTGCACAGAAACTTCTCCACGAGGTGCGTTTGGCTTTTCTGATGGAGCATTTAAACTCCTTCAGTTTCAGTTTATAGGAAGACCAGTCATTGAATTCTTTAGCCCGATCGAAGGACTTCCTACATTCCTTCCGCAGCTCCGCAATGCCACTATTCCACCATGGGGGCTTATATTTCCCTCTAGGCTTCGTTGGACTACATGCAGATCTTGCTGATTCATTGAAGGCAAATGTAAGGGTCCCAACGGCTTTCTCCAGACCACCTATGTCTTCCATCTTTGGAGGTCCACCTTCTAGTGTAGACTCGAATACTAATTGGTATTTGACCCAATCCATCCTCCTTTTGTTGATGAATGTTGGATTTTTCGGAGGGTGAAAAGCCACATCGAACATTATATATAAATGATCGGAGAACGAGCATTCTTGTGATACATGCCATCCTTTGATAGCGTGATACAAGTGCTCGTTAGTTAGAGTGATATCCAAAACTTCCCTACGGGTTGCCGTAATGAAGGTAGGATCCTCACCTCTGTTAGCTAGGGCTAAGTCATCTAATAAGATGAATTCAAATAGTGACTCACCCCGTTTATTCGTGTCGGTGCTACCCCAGATGCGATGGTGGGCATTGGCGTCCGCTCCGACTATTAAAGGGATGGCTCTTGCAGTGGCTTCCCTTGTGATCCTCTGCAGGCTAGTTGAAGGTGGCAGAACATCATGCGCCATATAGCAGGAGACTGCCCAATGGGGTTCGGACTGTCTTTCCACTGCTATCGCAACGGTGTCCTGGTCACTAAAATTATACAAGGTTAAAAACTTCAAGCCTTCCTTTACGATTATGCAAGCTCTCGGTTTACCTGCTGTGTTGAAGGATACTGTGTTGTATCCCTTTATGTTGAGCCCGCAAACCCGGTTTCTAACAACCCAAGGTTCCTGGGCCAGTATTAGCTCCTCTCCTTTTTGGGCCAGGTGGAGGAGCAGTGTGGCGGATGCCGCCTTGGAGTGCTGGAGGTTAATCTGCAGAAACCTCAGCATCGCAACACAATGTTTTATCCACCTCCTCGTCAGATAAGGACATCTGCTCCTCCTCGACCAGGTCGAGGGATCTGAGAAGGTCCCCAGCCAACCCCGCAGTGGAGGTGGTGCTTCTTCCGTTATTGGAGAGAAGATCTGACTCAGAGAGGTCTACGGTTGGGTCTACTGATGCTTCCACAGTTTCCTCGCTTCCACTCTCCTTGCTCGGTTCCCGTACTGCCTTCCCAGTACGGTCCTTGCGATATACTCGCAGGGTGATAGCCGAGAAACCGTAGCTTATCACCCCGCCCTTCGACTCGAACGGAGCTAGCGCCTCCTCGTTGAGGATAATGAGGGCCTCTCGCTGTCCATTGCTGGGCTTGCTTACCTTGGCTACCTTCCAGTTGTCCACCGGAAGATCAGCATTGCTGAGCTTAATAAGCTCAACAATTTCCTCCGGTGTGGATGGCTCCGCCGGTATCCACTCCCTGGACCGAGGCATATTCGGGATATCTTCCCTGGAGACAGCGTCCAGCTTTGCTCCAGGCCAGACTTCTCCCAATCTACCTATAGCCTGCTTGTAAAGATCCTCTGAACGTTTATCTGTGCAGGCTATCAATTTAACGTGACCCTGGTACCAGCCAGCATCACGACAACTTGGTGGAGGGCCTGGGTTTGCCTCCAGTATGGCTTTGTACACCCGAAGAAGAGCGATTTCTACCATCTTCCAGTTTGACGGTGAGATAGTTCCATCGCTGCTACTACTGTCGATGACAGCCCATACCAGGCTGCCCTTAGCCACTTCGCTAAAACTCCGTAATCTACATTAATTTGACCGTAATTTGTTTGTCGTCTGTAGCTGTCTTAAATGAGGATCGAACCTCAGACTAATATTATGTAATTGGGAACCATAGTGGTGCAGATACTGCTTGAGAGATCAATGTAAACCATGCATACTTACGGCAGGCTCCGTGCAAACGATTGATGAAACCATGCAGACTTGTTATTAATCCTGTGCGAAAGCCGTGCGGGTGCGGGTACGATTGTTCTGCATACTAGGTGCATGTGTGTTGTGGACCTACCAAACAAACGTTATATAGACCTGCAGCGAGCCTTTGAAAGAGTGGCTTGGGTTAGGTGCATCTGATTTTTTCCATGGATATTCGCAGTTCGATTCTACCCCTTAGGTTGACTTCTGCTTCTTGTTACAAAGTTTTACATTAGCTATAATACCAAGTAATAACCTCTAAACAACCCTGACATTTGTCTTTGAATCAGATACAATCGAATGTGCTATCTTGAATAAAAGCTTATTAAATTATCTGCAGTCTCATTTGTTTTGATTCCATACTCAGTGAAAAGAAAAAACCAAAAATAAGGATCAATTTTTAAAAAACAGAACATTAATGCAATGATAAATGAAATGTTCCATGTTTTATTTGAACAACTTTACAGCAGACGCAAAACCATTGTCAAAAATGAAACTTTTACAAGCTAACATTTTCGTTTTCAAGTTGCTCTTCCTTTTGAAAGATAATATTGCAGGTCCATGACCTGAACAACTGTACAACATGATTTTCGTTAAATAAGCGCTTTGTTCCTTCTGACTGGTCACCATCCATAAACAAATCTAATAATAAATCTTTATTATAGCAAAAACTCTCTACGTCAATGCACGACATATATGAATTTCCCTTCTTGCAAAAGAAATAAAGTAAACAGATTCACTTGCTTACGTCTAGCTCATACGCGCCAAACATGTTTTTGTACATAAGAGTATATGTGCATAAATGCATATGTATATTTGACTTCAATGAATTGCAGAAATGAGAAAATTCAATTCGACGTCTCCACCATCAACTCAAAAAAGCTGAATCGAATTATTGTTTCAGGACGATCTCTACCTTTCGTACACACCAGGCTACCTCAGACGTTCACGCTGGATGAGATTCGTCCTGAAATAGATATCGGGGCTTTACTCAGGATTGTGAACATTGTGCTTGTGTAATTTGATACAGGATTATTGTAGATCTACACGCACACACAAAGTGCAATCATAAATGTAAAATCGTTTTATAGTTAAGAAATCGTATACATGAAGATAACATGAATAACATGTGTCGTGGATGAACTTTCTAAGAGTTTTCGTACTTCATATGTGTTCATACGTACATACGTTTGTGTATTGGGTTTTATTCTCTTTCAATGGCGGATGGAAAGAAATTGGAAAGAATCGGTTGGATGCATTTCTATAGAATAGGATATCATTAAGTCAATATATCCGAATCTCGTTCGATTGGAAGTCCTTTCTTTCAAGTGTATATGCCATAGAGATTGTGTGTGAGTTGAATTTGAATAATGAATATTCCGTATTGTAAATGAAATTATATTTTTTATGTCAATTTATGTTTATTTACAATGTAAAAACACTTCATGTAATCAACCAAGTTCCTCTTAACTCAAGTAATTTACCGTACAAAATATGCAATGCATTAATTGAGTTGCCTTGCTCTACTACCTTAAAACTAGAAAAGTTCAAAAACATTTTATAAATTGATGAAATTTTATTATCTCCACAAGTTTATTAAATTTATTGTCTGGTATTCGAAAAACTTCATATCCCTTGTGGCGTAAATGCAACCTTTCATACTGGCAATCCTCAATCCAATTACTGGAGCAAATGTTTCAGGACACGAGAGCCCTTTCGATAATCATCTTTCCAGACAATATAATTCCAATGTTTCAGTTTCAATCAGATAAAACTCGAATCCACATTTCATGTTATCAGGAAACAATCTGCCAAAACATTAAACTTTAACCTGCAGGCAATTGCTGATATCTATCTGTTACGGTTCTCTAGTCTAGGATTCTAGGATCCATTCAACCCATTTGCTCATTCTTCAAATCCACAAGCAAGTCTATAGTAGTTCCGGCAGAGAAATTGTTTCGGTTTGCTTCTTGAAAATAAGTAAGTTCTATAACGCTAATGGCTATGAAAATAAATTCATCCTGTCCGGCATTACTTCATATATAATCTAATTGTAAAATACAAGAAAAAAAAGTTTTACGATTCACGTTCGTGCAATGCTTCCAAGGATATCGAATAATGCTGGGGCATTTAGAAGTTTTACTGCTTGAATATTTATGGGAGGTACGTGATACAGTTGAACTGGAAATGTAGATATTTGAGAGGATGGTAGCTGAAATTTCTCTGAAGCGATATGTAAAGCGAAGAAGCAAGGATAATGGTCATTGAAGCTGTTGAATGAGATTGTAGCAATGACTGTCTGGGTGGAAGTACTCTACATAGAAATGTTGATGAAACTTGAATGTTGAAAATTGGAGTACATTTTATCCAAGATGCGAATGTATGTATGTGGTAAATTTTTTTCATTTTCAACTGAATGCTCACCATTATTCTATATTCATCAAAAAATTACATTGTTTTTGCACAACCTTTTATTTCATCACTAATTTGGTTGAGTCAGTAAGTAGAAAACTGCCCTATAATAAATTTTAGTTCATTTTCGTTACGCAGTTACAATGGTTTTGAGGGTGAAGCATTTGTTCTGCAAAAAATGGTTTACATTCAAAAGCTTTGTGACTTCCGAACGGATCTTAACCGAAATTTATTTTAACAAACGTTTCTTTTACTCAGAATGACTTATTTGTAAATATAAAGGGTTTTCCAATAGGGACTTTCAAACTCCGACAGTTGATAGCGGCCATATTTTAAAGCTACAGCTGTAAAATTGGCTGACATTTATTTGGTCTGTTTTGGAAATTACCGTGGCTGGATATAGCATTTAACAATACGTGCAAATGATAAAAATTGTTCTATCAATATGGGTATTATGTTTGGGCAACGTTCTGTACGCTTCGCCCATTTTACGGTCGCCATATTTGTCCTAACGAGAGAATTATTCGCAGTGTGGTACATAAATTTGAGTCCATTGGTTCCGTAAACAATCAACAAAAAGTCGTACGTTAACGAAACGCAAGATTTGCTGAAAACATTGCAGATGTCCGTGCGAGCGTGCAGGAGAAACCAAGACAGTTGATTTCGCGTCACTCACAAGAACTCGGTCTTTCGCAGACAACAACTTGGCGAATTTTGCGTCATGACTTAAGACTGCGTAAAAATTTCAACTGACTCAGAAGCTGAAGGTAAACAACCATAAACAATGACGCGTGCTCGCTGAATGGACTCTGGATCAGTTGGAAAATGACCCTAATTTTCATCGAAAAAGCATCTTCAGTGATGAGGCCCATCTCTGAATGAATGGGTATGTCAACGAACAAATTTGTCGAATTTGAAACGATACTAATCCACATGAGATTCAAGAGCGTCCAATGCATCCGGAAAAAGTCATTTTTGGGCGTGGATTTTGGGCTGGAGATGTCATCGGTCCATTTTTCTTTTAGAACGATGTTGGTCAGACCATCACCGTCAACGACGAGCGCTGTTGGTTGTTTTGGCCCGAAGTGGATAATATGGACACCAAAAACATGTGGTTTCAACAGGATGGCGCTACTTGCCACAAAACTCATGCCACATTGGCCACAATGCACGAGCAATTTGAGAGCATGGTCAACTCACATGGATGTGATGTGAACACCAAAATTTTGTGATTTGACCCCGTTAGACTTTTTCTTGTGGAATTTTCTTAAGCCATAAACCACAGGGGCCTTCAATGCCAACATAATGCATGCCATCGGTCAAACTCAGCCTGATTTATGCCTCAGATTCATGGAAAGTTGGACATTTCGGATGCACGCCACCCAGAGAAGCCGCGGCGGACATTCGAAGGATGTTATCTCACACACACTTGTTTTATTCAAATTTAAAGATAGGAAGTGCTTAGTGAAAGACGCGATATAAGAACAAAAATATGTCGGGAAAAGAGGAAGAAAATCTGGCAAAATCTCAAAATCCAAAATTCGATCAGAATATCCTGGTTGCGGAACATATTGTTTTGCATCAATAAAAAAAAAATTCAGTAATTCGCAATGTCAATAAACAATTGCAAAAATATATTTGGTACCAGAATTTTTTGCCTTCATAAACCAGTAGCAGCTCTACCATTCATGAAAGTAAAGGAGCTGTGTCTTCCCTTGTCAACTGTGAAATTTATTTCGTTCAGAATTACTTATTATCCCGAAAAGGTTATGTGAAACTTTTTAACTTCACAGTATATAGGAAAATTATTGAAAGTGGACATATCTTTACGTTTTAAGGTCTACGGAATAATTTAACACTAGGTCCACTGACATTTTGTTTAAAAATATCTCTATCAATGGTGGTCAAATGACCGCTTTTCAAATAAACCATATATTATTTTTCAGTTGATTATTTATAATACAGAATTAAGCATGGGCCATAAAACAGAAAATAAATAATGTGTAATTGTGATATTTCGAATATTTCCTTTTTTTAAATTTTAGGCATATAAATTCTTAAAAGGAAGACTAGAAATTAAAAAACCTTTGATTTTGTCGCAAATAGATGTTCATCAAAAAATATATTCGCATCTGATTTGCAGCAGTTTTGGCTATTTTCTGTAGGGCATACCATCGAGATGAGAGTCAACTTGGTTAGTCTGCATGCACTGGTTCCACTTGCTTCTTTCATCAAAACGAACAAATCGCATATTTTCTGTGAAACGATTTTTGCTCATTGTGCGTGAAAAGAATGCGAAACCCATTTCTTGTTGCGCAAATATGATACGTTCAAATTTCTTATTTCATATGCGTCAAATGCATTCAAAATTTTAATAAAAGCATTTATGCTAACTAAACTTAAAATTCATTAGGATCCAAAAATTCGACGTGATTCTGATACTGTGCACATTTTTATTTGATTCGTAGTTCGATGGTCAAATATCACTCCTCACTTTGACCTTCATAATTTTGCGTTTCGTATATTTTTCTGAAAATACAATAAAACGAACATATGTCAGGTTCAAAACATTCTTGATTTTTTTGATAAAAAATTTCTCTTATTGAATTTTCAATATTCTGATCGTTCTCTTCACATTCGTGTACGGAACTAGAGAACAATCTCGTACTTTTTCATCCTCACGCATATTCAAAATGTTCTTCCCCTCATTATTCGTGTCGAATATCTTCGATTCAATGTCCAACAGATTATATACACCAGCCTCACTTCCAAAATTTTCTTCTTCACTCAAGCAGCGTGGTCGATCCACGAACCTACGAGGGCAAAATAAGGGACTGTCCTGCCCCTGAAGACTCCAAACCAGCGTTGGAGCAAGCGCTGTCTTTGAAAAATGTTATACGCGACCTGTCACTTCACACAAGCAGGTGACTAATTAATTATATTGTAAGTCAATAATGAATTATATTGTTAATATACTGCATTATAGAATTAGAGAGTAGATGAATTAAGGTTATGATTATTGAGTTATATAAATATAGAGGAGATTTATGTAGGTTAAAGATATTGAATTATGTACGCATATATTGGACTAGATAGATAAGAAGGAAGTAAGGTTGTTATGAAGAGTTTGTTGCTGATCGTGAATGCGAATGCTGCGTAATTTAAAGTATCATCAACAGCGAAATCAATTTCATAGGATAGTTCTTTTGATTATATATCTTTGATACGGACGTATGCAAAAACATGGCGAACTCGCCGTCAGCATTTGAATTCAACGCACCGATGGAACGAGTCAGGTTGATACCAATCTGCACAGCGGTCCTCCATTGCCCAATGAAGACATAATGTGTCTACCCATGGGCCGCCCACACACAAGCAGCCAACACCCCCACTCCCACGAGATGCAATGCTGTGTCCAATCGCACGGAGATTAAATCGCCAGCTGACATGCGTCGGCAATTGGCACAAAACCTGTCTAAAGCAAGGAAAATTTCAACGAGTTCAGCAAACTTGGCTGGACGCTGACCGCCAATACAGCAAAAACGGGAACGAAGGATCCCATAAATATCGCCGGGAGGGACTGTTCTGTGCTGGGTGTTCTTGGGTGTACCGGGCTCTCGAAAAATTGGACTTCAGCTCGACACGGGTGGATTTGCCGGACGGTTCGGTGTGGAGCTTTAGATTCTTTGAATATCTTCTTGTCTCTGCTGGAAAATAATAAGAAGGACGACGGACAGAAAGTGGCGAAAATAGGTTTAAGGAGAAAGAGAAAAATTGTAAGTGGAATTAAGCATAGATAGGGCTAGTAAGGTAAGATTAGAGAAATTTAATATTGATTTAGTTAAATTTGGGCTTATTAGATGAAATGGCGAAGCGGGCGTCGCGTTTTCGGCTCTTTGTGCGCATTTGTTTCAAACTCTCTATTTGGTCGGTGGTTTTGAGTCGTTGCGAATCCTGTTCCCGTTTCCGGATTCGCGTACAGGGTAGCCCCGGCGCTGAAACGGATGGCGCTCTTTAAAAAAAATATTCCCACACCCCTCTTCACGGGCTTAAGCCGTGTGGGATAGCCAAATCGTGGCCAGGAGCGGCTGTGGTGTAGTATGTGTCACTTTTTTATTACAAATAGAACTGATCACGTCGCAAATATTTATAATCGCGTGTACAGAGTCATTGATCCACCACATTCAAAGAATATGACACGTATATCCTTGATTAGACACCATTATAAATTCACACCACTTCAATTTCTCAATGACTTGAAAACTCTAAACACCTGAAACACTTGAAAGATTCTTTGATAGGGTTCTAGTTTCGTAAAGACAGCCTAAAAGGCAATTTCCAGCCAATTTAAATTTTATTCATCTTAGATCTACGGATACCCGAAAGTATTTTGAGCCGATTCACAACCATCCTTAATTCAGGCTGAGCCTTTTTGCAATCCAACACTCGAATAGTAAATAAAATTGATTTTGAAAACTCTAAAACCTATAATGCAAAACTAATAATTCATAACGCAAAATCCATAATGAAAATTGGTTACAAGTTTTCAATTATCCACTTATTGTTTTGAATTATGGTTTTGCATTCTAGATTTTTCATAGTTCATTATAGAATTTGCACAGTGCAATTGGTTAAATATAAAATTGAATCTATAATGGAAATAAGAATATATTAATTTTTTGCACTTAAAAGCTTCCAAAATTATAACAAAGTCTTTTTATACGGCATTACTGAACAAATATCGTAGTTTTCATACTAAAGGAATGAAAACAGTAGCTAAGTCATTTTCGCAACCTTTAATATATTTTTTTTGTAGTGATCAAGTTACAAAACAAATCCATCCCTTCGACAATATCCCTGTTAATTGAAAAACTAGTTCCCTCCATCGCACTCGATGAAGGTTTAAATGTGTATCAAATCACATAACGTACTATTCCTAGAACTCCATTATCCATGCTATCTAATTACGAAAGCTTAGCACAAAAACCATCTTCATTTTTTTCTTAGTTGAAGAGTGAGAAAAGTCCTGTGGATTTGTGTAAGCTAAGCCTACAGAAATTAATTTCGATAAATCTTTCAATAGCTTAACGAACTTCAATATGGCACGGACTATCTCGATCTTTTTCAGGATTGTATTACACTCTGTTCAGAGGCGAACCATGTCCTAATTCAATTCACTTGGGCGTCGGAAATCCTGGAAAATTAACTTTTCCCGGAAGCTTACGCGTCCGAACAGTTTAGATAGGGAAGATGTAGAGAAAATAACGTTGGGAATATTTAACATGTTGTCTTATTTTTGTCTTCTCTTTCTAGGAATTGTTACAACAATAGACGCTACATTGAATGTATTTGTTTTTAATTTTTTTTTGTTATTTACTCCTTTTTTTTCAGGCTGCAAATAAATGATTTTTGATGGCTTTCCAATATTAATACATACAAACAGTATGTTGAAATGCTATACAAAAGATAGGGTACTTTATCTTTTTCTATCCGGAAAATTCAAAATTTAAATTAAAAAATTATTGCCAACTGATTTACATAAGATGTTTTGAATGATAAGTAATTGTTTTCAACATATTTTAAATGAATCGTAACCATCATAAGTGCTTTATATGTACTGATGATCATAAATAATTAGTAATTCCTGTTTAGATTATTCCCTTTGATCAAAATTAATTGCTATCTTCACATATCAATTTTCATTATCATACCTTAATGTAACGATTCTATAGAAATCATTTTATGTGAATGAATTGAGTTGCACTACTTCCAGAAACGATCTAGCAAATTAGTCCTTGTTTAGAAATATCAGAAGCCATGGAAATAATTGCTGAGCGTCAGTTTGAAGTTTTCTAACAAACTGTACCAACAATTTGAAGCTGTGAATATTTTATTTTTATTATATGAAGTAATTTGAACATTTGATTGTAATGTGGCTTTTAAAAAATTCTAATTAAATATTAAATTGATTGTAATTAAACACTTTGCTGGGAATTGTTTTTGGGGAGCAAGAATTTCAGATTGTTTTCTTCTTCTGGAAGTTGATTGCTTTTAATTAAGTTTCATTGAAAGAGTCCTTAGAACTCATGATCAAAGAGTTTAAACTGAAATTGTTTTCGAAGGACAAAGACGAAATCGAATGGTTTCAGAGTAATTATCAATAGTTTTAATTAATCAGATTGATGGAAGTTATTCAAAAGTTGCCCGTTTACCGTCATAGTGATTTCAAAGATACGATAACGAATTTCTATGGGACCTTCTCGAATTGAAATTGAAACTGGGCACTCATGAATTACATTGAAATATTGATTTTAAGTCCAGTCACTGATGGCAAAATAAGGTATTTTTTTCGGATTGCATGTATTTTTCTGAAAATTTACATACAAGCTCATCTGAGTTTCACGTCAAAAGTTATACAGTCTCTGTGAGCTTTGTGCTTTTTGGGGTGAAAATTATCCCTGTTTGAAAACATGTGAAAATCATCAGTGACACTTATTTTTAGGATTCAATTCATGTCCGAATATGTAGGATAAAGTTTCCTTTGAGTTTTTAAAACTACCCCATATTGCCAGAAAAAATTAGAAGAGAAAAGTTTTTGGCAGCTTGCAATGTTATTTTGGTTCACGATATATTATATTTATTTTATTATTCATTAGAAAACGTACGACTCATTATATATATATTTATAATTTATATAATGGAATCGTTCAAAACTGTTTTGGATAAATATTTTTTTATATTTCAAATTATATTTCGTGATTTACTAACAAGAGGCAACCTCTAAATCCCACCCCTTAAAATAAAATCAGGAAAAAAATTATTATGGATGGCTTATGATTTTATATGCCAGATTATAAACTTTTTTCACTCCCAAAAAACCTTCATGAAATATTCTTCCACTTATGGAAAAATTGCTTAAAAATTATATGTAGACGCGTTATATGACGATATATTTTTTTTTTTCAAAAAAAAAAATATTGAATTAATTTGTAATATTTTTTATTAAATTAATACATAAGAAAATAATTATTCACACACCTAAATTTGGAGGCGTATGTGTGTGTGTTTTATTGAAATACTTACTCAAATCAATTCAGAAGTCTTTTTAATTACACAAAGATGATGATAATTTACCCGCTCCGAAAACTTTACCGAAAAAATGCGATTGGTTACTATACCATAATGTTTTTTTATTTTAAAGTCGTAAGTTCCTCAAAAAACATTTTGTTGGAAATTTAAAGTGCTATGAGTTCGGCGATTTTCAGTTTTTTTGGAATACTTCACTTTTTAGTTTCCGACTTGCAAACTTTAAATTTTTTTTTGAATTTTTTTAAATAAATTTAGATTGCACAATTAGTATGGGTAATCTACTGAATCGATTTTAATGAAAAATTTTGTACTATTTCATCATACTGAAAAAATTTCTAGACGAACTATAAACGCCCTGAGTGCATTCTAAGTAGTAAAAAAATTAAAAAAATGCCCTTTTCCCCTTTTTTTATATATATTGCTATTTTGTGGCAGGGGTTAAAGGTTTTAATTTAATTTTTAACCAATCCTATCCAATAGAAAATTTTAGGATGCAACTTTTATTCCCACTCAATTTTGCTCTAAAATGGACTGTTTCAAAGTTAGGAGTGAGAAAAGTAGGAAAAAAGGAATCTGTTTAAGTTTGTAAGCATTTCGATTTTTTGAATGTTCCCGACTTTTTTAAAAGGGAAGATAAGTCATTTATTGTTAAACGAGCTATTCCACAAATTTTTCCGCAAAAATCAATGTGCCCCCCCCCATCCCTCAACGGCCAACTGAAACTGGGTGGTATACTAGCAATAGTTCAAATTTCACGTTAATCCATCTCTTGCAAAAAAAATGGGGACCCTAATGCGTCATTGATTGAACTCTTTGAGGTATACTAGTATACACCAGTGAAGTCTAAGCATACCTAAGTTTATTCATAAAAGGTTACATGAAATTCCAAATCTTAAGTGAAATATTTATATTAAAATATAGAGAAGTTACAGTTTATGTTTCGTTTTCAAAGCACTTGATGGCCGCTTTCAAACTTCGTTTCTTCCTAGCTGGTGAAACATTCTCCAATGTTCATTCAATAGGAATATCTTCTAAAAAATAAGTGAAATTTACTACCCTTCAGTATCTTAGCAATCATATTTTATATTAGACTTAATCAAGTCCATAAGTTTAATTAATGGATTTAAGCTCAACTCCATTTTTCTTCTGATTACGCCAACTTTTCTCTCGAATCAAATCATGTATCTTATCCACGTAATCTCCAGTATTTTCTTTTGTTCCATGCAATCGATTTTTCCAGTCACCCATTATTCCTAAGTATGTTTTTTTTTTGCCCTTTCCCAATTCAACTCGACCATCAAAGTGCCGTTGCGTAGCGAATATATCCTTTGGATTATCCAGTCACACGAACAGAACACCTTACTAACTTCCATCCGCGCTCCTTTATGGCTAGCGCCGACAAATCCATTCCAACGTAGTGAGTACCACGAAAGCGGAAAACATAAGAAGGAAAAACTTTTGCAATTTGCACAACGACACCAAATGAAAACTCGCCGAAATCACTACAGGGAAATTTCCTTATGTTAGTGAACGTGATCTGAATTGGAAACGTTGGATGGATGATTTCAAATCAACTCAAATCCTTCGAGTTTTATGCAGGATGGTATGCCCGAAGTTGGCCAACAAACCGGGCGGCCGTCCGGTTGATATGACGAGCGACAGATAAAAGATGGATTACGAACACATCTCTAGATATTAATTCAGTGTGACTATTCTGAAAGAGACATTGAAATCAAATTAAAGTCAGTTGCCTACCTTTCAGAAGTTTTTATTGCTATCATAAAGGACATTTGTAGAATTAAGAAGTTTTTTTGCAGAAATTTTGGATCCATAAAACTTCATCTGCAAGTGTAATTTTCTAGTGTTGCCAATGTTGTTGAAAAAAATTAAAAGACTGAAAACTTTCAATGCAGATTATGGAACGTAGAAAAATGTCTTTAATTTCGATTCGTGGCAGAACATCAAATAAACAAAACGCGAAATGCGACACTTGAGATTCACACGCACAATTTCCCAATATGATCTACGAAAAAATTAAAAATATTTAACATACTAAGAAGAAAAATAAAAATAATGATAGTCTAAATAATAACAATAAAGAGAAGTTAAAGTAAGTGGAATGAGTTGATTCTAATCATATCTGTTTAGGAAACGCGGATGGATAAGGCAAAAAGTTTTCGTGGCGTGTGTGTTCTGATGGACGAATTTTTACGCAAATTTTTGAAGGAAAGATAGTGTTATTGGTGAGGGTTTGTTGGTGAGAACAAGATTTAAGGGTTACTAGCTTCAATTTATGTTTCTACGCCGACTGAACTAGATTTCGACGTCTTGTGCTTATTTGTGGTAGTTGCGTCCAAGCATTTGAGTAAAAAATTCCATAAGTTAGTTCTGCATAGACATTGTTTCTGTACTATTTCACAATTTTTCCTTATAATAAATTCCAAGTTTGTAGTTGATTTTAAAACAGCATGTAATAGAGCTACCCAAATTTTGTTATATTTTTTCTTAGATTTTAAAAAATGTTATTATTCATACATTTTACGGCCAAAAAGTCTTTGATTTTTTGTTTAATAAGAAGTCTTTTAAACATCTGAATTTCCGGAATGTGAAAAATAAATTAGGAATTTTTAAAAATTTCTAGCAACTTTTGAAAATTTGCTTGAATCATGTTAATGCTAAAATGCTTTGCATTACAATGATGCAATTCGAAGAGTTGGAATTCAGTAATACTATCCGTTTCAACTCCTTATTCGTAGTGGCAGTCTTTGATTTTTATATGATTATTTTTGGGGTCATAAATTGACATTTCATTGTTTTTTTGGGCAAAAACCACTTTTAGCAACGTATTTTCGTCAGCATTGATTGCTTTAAATGCAAATTTGATAGGATTTTTATGTGAAAAATACTTATTTTTTAAGATATTTTCTATTAAATTGAAAAACGAATTTATTATAAATTTCACCAAATCATGATAATGCTATTTTGTTTCAATTGAAACTTTAACTTCGTCAATACAACGTTTTGTTCGCGAGATATTGAAACAAAAGGAAAACTGCTCAACCGAATATTTTTCAAATTTAATCACTTCGTAAAGTTAGAAATACATTTCGATCGACACTTCAATGAAGTTAATTTTCCTTTCATAGTTATCTTCATAGAAAAAATTACTACGCAAGCAGACACGCACGCAGCCAAGCACGCAGCCACGCATGTAAAAACGTAGGTACGTACGCACGTAGGTACATATACACACTCGTGCAGATTTTCTAAAACAACTTTAATACCTCATCTTAGATCCGTAAAAATATGCTATCTTTACGGTTTAAGATCTAAAGATTGTATTTAAATTTTCGAAACGGTTACAAAAGACTTCTTATGGGAAGTTTTCGTACTATATTTACTTGGAAGCCAAAGATTTAATACACACAGTCAATTCCAGACAAAATTTGTGAGGTTATTTCAAAGAATCGGAAAAGTACTGATTATTCTGAAATAAATTAAAATATAACAAGCCGCGAAATGTGACCCTTGAGGTCCACAAGGTCAACTTCCCATAAACATCAACAACATTAAACACAATAATAATTTTGAAAATAATAGTACTTTAAGTAATAACAATGAGAGGTACTCATAGCAGAAACAGGAATGAGTTAATATCATATCGTCTACGGGACGGTCCATTGATTACGTAAGGTTTTTGGTCGATGAGGACAGATTGAATATTCACGCGGATCAACCGGTGGGGGCCTTTTTGGTCTTGAAAATTTTGTATATGCAGTCAAAAATAGGTTCAATTGCATGTAAAAAGTAAAATGTAGTACATGTAATGATGATGGGGGAAGTAATTGAAATCCTACGACTACTAAAGAATAAATCTACTAAAAACTCCAATCTTTTATTTGATGAAAGCTTTTTAAAGCATATGATCTTGCAAAGTATTGACTATAAAACATTTTACCTTCAAAGCGTTGATTACCACAAAAGCAAATTTGATTGAAGTTTCGTTGGTTTTCAAAATTTAAGCAGTTTCTTTAATTCAAAGACTATAAAAACTATTAAAAATCTGCTCAACTTATGCAAATATTTTAAAACTTTGATTGGATTTACAACAATTTTGTTAGAATAAAAGTTATAGAGTAATATCATTCGTATGAACCCTCTTTACATGGTAACTTTGAATGATTTTTTTTTTTAATTTTTTTTTTCAAAATCATGGAAAAAAGTTTTGCCGATTTCTCTTCAAATACTAATAAACATTTATTACTGAGTTGTGCAAATCAAGTTAAAAAAATATTTTTTATGAAAAAAAACCTAATTTTTCGCATTTTCTTCTATTAAATCTAAAAAACGGCTGTAACGAAATTTTATAATGTTAAAAAAATCACAAAGATGTTAATACACGTCGATTGACACCTTCATGATGCAAATATTATATCTAGTTCGTGAGATATAAAGAATGACAGAAATGACCTTGTAGATGATGATGACTGTTAATGATTTTTTATTTTTTATTTAATGTTTTTCGTAATCATGAGGGGATGTTTTGATGTTGTTTTTACAAAAACTACTTGGAGTATATAAATTTTATAAAAATTGATTACCGTGTTCCGTAAATCAGGTTAAAAATTTATTGTTTATGAAAAAAACCCTAATTTTTTGCACTTGTTTTTCTAAAAGTAAAAAACCTCTCCAATGATTTTTCCAAAATCTGACAGATTTACAAAACTGTTAATACGCGTCGATTAACATCTTATTGGTGCAAATCATATATTTGATTCGCGAGATATAACGCATGACAAATATGACCTTGCCGATAATGATGACTGTTAATGATTTTTTATTTTTTATTTAATTTTTTTTTGTAATCATGAGAAAAAATTTTGATGACATTTATAGAAAAACTGTTTGGAATATATAAATCATATAAACATTGACTACTTGGACTTGAAGATGTTGTTGAAAATTTATTGTTTTTGGACTTTTTTTAAAAAAATTTAAAAACAGCTCCAAGGAATTTTTTTAGAAACTTGATAGAATCACACAAATTACAATACGCGTCGATTGACACCTTAATCAAGGAAATCGTATGTTTAGTTCGCGAGATATAACGCATGACTGAAATGGCCTTCAAACGAGCAAAACAACAAATCCCCCCGACGGAAGTTTCCCAAAAACTAATAAGCTCTTAAAATTGCAAAGACGCTTTGATTGACACCTTAACAAAGTCGATCGGACTTTGTTTACGTGAGTTATGCTCGTAGAAAAAAGTGTCCACGAACGTACAGACGTACGTTCGTACGTAGGTTCACACACACACACATACATCTCCCTTTCTAAAAACACTTTATATATACTCTCTAGACCTCAAAACGTAAAGAAATGTTGAAAATTTCAAGTTCGATTTTCGAGCCGATTACAAGAACTTCTCATATACTGAGAAGTTAAAAACAGATATATTCTATATTTTTATTTAGTTTCTATATATATTCAATGGGATAATTGTCATTTCATTATTGTGTATACAATATGTGCTCACGTTTTCGCAATATGCCTAGTGTTTGATCATACAGTGATATAAAATAATTCGAATAATTTTAAAATGAATGAAATACAATAATTGCCATTTGAAATATTTTGTACTTAGATTAGAAATGTATGTGTGTGTGTGTATACGTACGTACGTCTGTACGTTCGTGGACACTTTTTTCTACGAGCATAACTCACGTAAACAAAGTCCGATCGACTTCGTTAAGGTGTTAATCGAAGCGTCTTTGCAATCTTAAGAGCTGACTAGTTTTTGGGGCGCTTCGGTCGGGGGGGGGGTTTGCTATTTTCCCCGTTTGAAGGTCATTTCTCGCGAACCAAACGTACGATTTCCTTGATCAAGGTGTCAATCGACGCGTATCAAGATTTATGTTATTCTATCAAGTTTTTAAAAAATTTCTTCGAGCCGTTTTTTAATTTTAAAAATAGAGTGCAAAAATTGGATCTTTTTTTCAAAAACAATATATTTTTAACCTCATTTTCAAGTCGAAGTAACCAACGTTTATATAATTTATATACTCCAAACAATGTTTGTAAAAACAACATCAAAACTTTTTCTCATGATTAAAGTGTTCGCGCTCAGCGACAGAAATTTTTGGGTTCTCCAGGTACCCGAGATTGACTGTGTATACTGTAGTCCCGAATTAAAATGACTCGGATAAGTCTAGAAAAAGTTTCACGGCACTCAAGTGGAAAACTCACTCGAAGGAGTGCGTGATCAGGACACCCGAAATTACTCAACGGCCTCAGAAGCTGATTTTTAACCATCCAGGGCAGTAAATCCGAAAATTGTCATCGGTTGTCGATGTGAGTGAAAAAATTATGCGTCGAATAATCGAGAAGGACCTTCGCTACAAGTTTTAAACAGTTAAAGGGAGACAGGTGCTTTTTGAAGTCACCAGGATAAAGCAAATTGGACCTTTTTTTGTGACGAAAGTCGACGCAAAAAACCAATGATTAAAATGATCGATGGCTCCTTGATGAACCTGAAGGCGTTCTTATCGTTTCCAGGACAAAATTTCCGGTGAATGTTTACGTGCTAAGTGTTGTGTCTCTTGAGGGTGACTTAGCATTGTCTGTCTTAGCATTTTTTCAATAAAGCGGAGAATGTCACATAATAAAAATTATTTTCATGTTCTGGCAAATGTAGTTAGACCGTGGATGGAAATTGTGTCGTCTGGAAAGCCGTATGTTTTCCAGTATGATGGTGCGCCCGCCTGCACAAGCCATTTGTTTCAAAATTTGTGGTCGGACATGTTTTGATCCAAAGAATTCTGGCTTAATTACAACCCAGATTTAAATCATTTGAACTTCTTTGTATGAAGCGTGATTGAAAGGGTATCCAACAAGTCCAGACATCCAAACGTTACATCATTGAGAGCCGCTATTGGAGCGGCATTCGCTGATATGGACCATGGCGCTTTAAAGCGGGCTTGCAAACGCCTCATACCGAGAATTGGGGCAGTAATTCAAGCTTGGGGAAGATATATTAAGTAAATCTATTATTTATTTCCTTACAAATAGAATGTTATTAGTGTTTAACGTGTGTACCTATCACCTAATATCTTCCGTGAGGCAGTCCAGAAAAGGCGAGCCTAAAGTTTGCATACATACGTTTCCTGGATAGTGCTGGGCATTTGCAAAGAAAATGTTGGATCGTTTCCTCCTCATCCTCCGATCTGCAGCTGTTGCAGAAATCGTGGAAAGAAGCATACAGTCTTTCTGCGTGTCTGCCAATGAGACAATGTCCCGGCAGTACGGATATGATGAAACTCAATGTTTCACGGCTCGTGTTGAAGAGCTGCTTTGAGCTTAGTGCGTGCCAAGTTTGCCTGGTTGTCCTGCAGGTTTTTTCCAGCCAGACCCTTTTTGCAGCCTCTATATAATACTGCCTGAAACTTAGCTTGACGGAGGCCAATGGATGGCCGACTTGGGGTGTTAGTGTATAATCCTGGAGCTCAGTGCCAGCTCTAGCTAGGGCATCAGCTTCGCAGTTGCCAGGTATATCACTATGACATGGCATCCACCACAGAATCACTTCACAGTGAAGCGACATCGTGTTCAGTTGTGTGCGTCATTCCATTACAATTTTGGATCACGTATACACGTTGGATAATGATTGGATAGCAGCTTGACTGTCAGAGAAAATGTTGAGGTTTCTTATAGAAATTTTCTGATTTCTCAACCAGTCTACTGCCTTGCGTATTGCCATGATCTCTGCCTGGAAAACACTGCAGTGATCTAGTAGGAAGGATAGTCTTAAGCCTAGCTGTTTGGAGAGAACGCCACAGCAAACTTTTCCATCCATCTTTGATCCGTGTAGATGTCGACCGATTCCTGGATCCTACTTCTTTCCATGAACAAGTCACCTATGCTAGGGATGATGGACTTAAAACCGTGGTGGAAGCAGGGAATTGCTGGAATGAGGTCTACTTTCTCTGGTGTTGGTCCATCCCTCCGAAGTATGGTGGAGTGGCCGGTATTCCCATCATGCCAGAGATTTAGAGCTTTCAATCGAATCTCAGAGCACTTGCCCCGTTGTGTCGTAAGGAGCTCCGTCGGGAGCCAATCTTATAGCATAAACAATGCCTTTGTCGGGGTAGTGCGTATAGCCCCGGTGATTACAAAAGCTGAAATCCTCCTGACCCTGTTTACCAGGTTTGCGTTTGATGTTTTTGCCATCGCTGGCCACCAGATAACTGTGCCATACAGAAGGATTGGTTCCACTTTCGCTGTATAGCGCCATGATACAGTTTTCGGTTTCAGTCTCCACAGTTTTCCAATAGCTCTTTTGCAGCAGTAGATTGCGCATGCCGCTTTACGCGCCTTTCTGTTGTGTTCGTTTTCTACGCGAGTTTAGAGTCCAAAATCGACACCGGGTTACATCGCAACTTCACGTCAATCTCAAAATCCTAGTATGACGACTTCAACGCGCGTTTTTATAGGTTTTATTCACGATATGAGTAGGAAACCACAGCAACCACGTTCGCATCCCCCTCGCGGCGACTGAAGGGAGGCTTAAAAACTCTCTTATCTCCGGTCACCATGGTACTAGATTGACTCCTGGTATGACTTCGTGAACTTGAGCCCTTCCGAAGCCCAATTCGGTTGTGTCCGATCATATAAACAATAAAATTTTAAAAAACATTTAAACCTTTTCGCTTCTGCAATAAAAATTAAAATGGAAAATAATCTTCGGTTTTCCGGATTTTGGCATCGCACCCTGTATATACGAAGTAAGAAAACACCTGAAACCTCAACACACGTAATTTGTTCCTTCTTAAAGAGCAATAAAAAATTTCAATCAAATTTTAACATTTAGATTCTTTGGAGGTTTAAAAAGTTTTTAAACTATTATTGGTTCATATTAGGAAGAAGAAAATATGAAAGGGTAAATATTGACTCATTATTGCGAAAATCCTGTTGGCGAAATCAAACTCAAGCAACTGATTTCCCTGAATTTTAAACACTTAGAAACGGGTCGTCCTTTTTATTAACTCTGATGATTTCTTATATATTTCCCCAACATTTGTGACCGTTAAAGTATTTTATTAACTTTTTCACATGAAAGTTCATTCTCGTCCTGGCAACACGCATCATTTAAACTTCCACAAAATCCTTCAGCAATGCTACAGTCTCTTAACTTTCACATGGAGGACGTTGTTAAAATTTCTTTATTGGAGAGGATTATCGATGAAATGTCTTCAGAAATAGAAAAATATCTGCTAAAAAAACTTTTCCCCATATAAATAAAGATGATGCACAAATTGACATGGATATACGTTACGGAAAAAGTTCGAATTGGGTGGAAAATAATTTGGTGGAAACTTTCAAATGTGTGTATCTATAAAAGTTGAAAATTTGCTGAATGTCTTTGGAATTGATGTAGCTAAAGTTTGTCTATGTGAATGTGCTTGTCATGAAAAGTTGATTTCCACATCGCAAAGTTTATTGTTATACGAAGTTTTGTCGTTGTTTTTATGATCGGGCTGAGGATTGATGTCAGGATACTTAACACAATTAATGAACTTTTTTTTGAAAGGTATTGTTGTAGAGAGTTAAAAAAGTTTTGGGATAAAATATATCAGTCAGCATTTCAAATGCTATGTTTGCAATGATTTGATTTAGTCTGAACATTTGTCAGAGATTGTTTTTTGAATTGATTTTGTGAATTTATTTACAACTGTGCTGGTCAAAATGCGATAGAAATGAGTGCAGTTCTTGAAAAGTATGCTATGAATTTTAATTTTGGTGACAGCCTTGGCCATGGTATTTACTAATAAATTTGATCGTATTTAGGTGAAATGGCTATTCTTTCAGGGTTGGACAAAGTGCCAGTGTGGGAAATTTCCACACATCAGGTGGTGCTGCCCCGAACGTGGTTTAAAATAACAGATATAAAAGTTTGACCGACTATGCTCTATTGTGTGATAGGGACGCGTTTGTGACGTTGCCATAACGAATACAATCAAGTGAAAATTTACATCTGAACAAAAATCAACCTTAAAATTGAAAAAAGACATTGAACGCTTGTCAATCAAAATTCAAAATGGGATGCCCGGAATATATAAAACACTTGAGTCTAATCAGAAGAAACACATACTACGAAAAATATATTACGAATATTGCACACACACTCAATATTTTACATAATAATATAATATAATGATATTTTGTGAAATATAATATGCAGAGAAAGACGGAAACCATTATTTGGATGGGTTAAAAAAGGTGGAGCATCGCTGGATAAAATGTTTTGACTTAAAAGGAGACTATTTAAAAAAATAAAACTAAACTTTGAGGAAAAATGCCTTGTTTATTTGTTAGGCCGGAAAATTTTCAGACAACTCTCTCCATAGACCAAAAACAAATTGTAGTGCTGCTTTCCTTAGACGGGGTATTTATTATTTTATTTCTCGTAGATACGTATTTCGATCACTAATTGTGCCTTTCTTCAGTATCTTTGGCTACAAATTCAGTACAGCGATAGATGGGTCTATATATATCACCAAAAAGAAGAGGTATCAAAATTAAAATTTCATTACAATTCTAAGATGCGATCTTTTTTCAAACGGAAAATCTAGCTCAACTGATTAATTTTATGACCTTTCCTGGGAGGTAGATTTCCAATTGCGGGCGATATTATCTCTTTGGAAATCGTTTTTTCCTCGGTCGGTTTCCTCCTTCCGTTGCTATTGACCACAGCAGCTTCGATTGCACATTTCCCACATCGATCCTCAGGTTCCTTCAGAATTGCAAGACATTCTTGCGCATCTAATTTTTTGCAATCTAGTTCCTCTTGGATCACCGCTATATTGTTCTAGCCGATATTGTTTCCATCGCCAACGATGTGCCTGGCTACCATTGACTTCAGCAACGCAAGGTCCCATCCTTTCTTTCTCGCAAGTTTCGCTTCTATTACATGCTTCTCCCATCGTACAGTTACCAGTTGCTTGGTTTGCCTTATGTACACTACCGCTCATATGTACTCGGGATTAGAAAATAAAATTAAAACTTTTGAAGAATAGAATTTATGCTTTATTTAATTCCAAGCACAAATTAAGAGAATAGATACAAAAATTTTAAACTCATCAATGTGCCCACCCTTACTTTTAATTACACCTTTACATAGTTTCGGCATTCTATTTAGCAATTTATTTAAAGTTTCTCCTGAAATTTTATTACATTCTGACTGTAGAAGATGCCACAAATGTTCCGTAGACGCTGGACAAACATTTCGAACGTTTCTATCGAGTTCATCCCATAAGAGCTTAATTAAGTTGAGATCAGGAGACTGTGGTAGCCAAACCATTACATTAAGCAGTCCCTCTGCTGATAGCTTCTCCAAATAATCCTTACAAAGCTTGGAAGTATGTTTCGGGCCATTGTCGTGCTGAAATGTGAATTTATCTCGAAAAATCCGCAGTCCAGATGGCAACATTTCAGTTTCAAGTAACTGCCGATAGTGCTCCTTCTTCATTTCGCATTGTATTCGGTAAATATTACCAATGCTACCTGCACCAAAACAACCCCATACTATAACAGAGTCACCCCCTTGTTTAATGGAAGGCACTAAACATTGGTCTAATGCCCGTTCTTCTGATGATCTCTGCACAAAGACTCTGCGCCTGGAGCCAAATACCTAGAATTACGATTCTTAATTCCACAGCACCTTTGTCCAGTCTTCAGGTGTGCAATTTTTGTGATGTTTAGCCCATTCCAATCTCTTCTTCTTTTTTCTGGCATGTAATTATGGTTTTTTAACCGCAACACGACCATGAAGGCCTGCTCCCTGAAGCTTTCGTTGAACGTTTGAAACACTAAGGTGTTCAGATCGCCCTAAATTCACTTCATCGGCTATTTTTGGAGTAGTAAGACGTCTGCTACGTTTGCTGGCAATCACTATCTTCCTATCTTCAGCTGCAGTCGTGGTCCTGGGTCTTCCACACCGTTTTTTTATTTCTGACACATCCAGAGGTCTCAGAATTGTTCACGTTGTTGTCTACTGTTCTCCTTGAGATTTTCAGTTCCCGTGAAATTTGACGATTGCTTGTGCCATATTTATGGTGCATGTATTTCAGTCAAAAGATCTTTTGTCTTTGCCATATTAAACAATGGCTCAATAGAAGTTTGAAAAAATACAAGTCTGCCGGCAGCATAAATTTTCAATTATATTTTTTCCGCAGTTAAAAAGCTTAACTTAAAATTCGACGCATTCCTAAATACATCCTAGTACCTTCATCCGATAATAAAAAAAAACCCTAAAAAGTTCAGTTACCTGATGGGGTAAATCACCTCTAAAGTCAGTTAATGTCAGTTTCATTGAAAATCCATTTATCGTTTTTCAAAAACATTTGGTAGATTGTATAATTAAACCTACTATTTTTTCATACAAACAAGATGTCAGCATTAACGAAAGATATAATTAAATCATTTCACATAAAAAAAAACGTCTATTATTACGCAAAATCTCTATCTGGGTCGGCAAATACATCTGAGCGATAGTGTAGGTTTTTTCACAGTCCGGGCATGAGACCTTATAAATTCCACCTAGCTCGTGTCGCAAATTTTGCTCCATCCATCCACAATTCCTTTTTACATAACAAGCTGCGAAGAGCGATCCTTGAGGTCCACACGGTCAACTTCCCAGTAATATCTACATAAACAACATAACAACAATGAGAGGTATTCATAGCAGTAACAGGAATGAGTTAATATGAATCATATCACATACGGGAGGGTTCATTGATTACGTAAGGTTTTTGGTCGATGAGGACAGATTAAATATTCACGCGGATCAATCGGTGGGGGTCTTTTTGCTCTTGAAAATTTTTGTTGGTTTTCAAAATTTAAGCAATTTTTTTAATTAAAAGACTATAAAAACTATTAAAAAGCTGCTCAATTATGCAAATATTTTAAAACTTTGATTGAATTCACAACAATTTTTTTAGAATAATAGATATAAAGTAATAGCATTCGTATGAACCCTCTTTACATGGTAACTTTGAATGATTTGCTTATTTTTAATTTAGTTTTTTCATAATCATGGAATAAAATTTTGCCGGTTTCTCTCCGAAAACTGATAAGAATATATAAATTTTATAAACTGGTATCACTGTGCTGTGCAAATCAAGTTAAAAAATATTTTTTATGAAAAAAAAATAATTTTAGCATTTTCTTCTATTAAATTAAAAAAACGGCTAAAACGAATTTTTATAATGTAAAAAACTTTACAAAGATGTTAATAAACGTCAACTGACACCATAATGATGCAAATATTATATCTGGTTCGTGAGATGATAAAAATGACCTTGAAAATCATGATGACTTTTAATGACTTTTTATTTTTAATTTAATTTTTCACGTTATCATGAGAAAAAGTTTTGATGTTGTTTTTACAAACATTGTTTGGAGTATATACAGTTTATAAACATTGATTACTACATCTCTCAAATCAGGTTAAAAATTTATTGTTTATGGAAAAAAACATAATTTTTTACACTTTTTTTCTTAAATTCAAAAACGGCTTCAACGATTTTTTTAAAAATGCTACAGATTTACAAAAATATTAATATGCGTCCATTGACACCTAAACGATGCAAATTCTATGTTTTGTTCGCAAGATATAACGCATGACAGAAATGACCTTGAAGGTCATGATGACTGTTAATGATTTTTTATTTTTTATTTAACTTTTTACGTAATCATGACGAAAAATTTTGATGGCCTTTTTTAAGAAACTGTTTGAAATATATAAATTATATAAACATTGATTACTTGAACGTGACAATAAGGTTAAAAATTTATTGTTTTTGAAAAAAACGACAATTTTTTGCACCTTTTTTTTAAAAATAAAAAAACAGCTTTAAGATATTTTTTAAAAACTTAACAGAATTACATAAATGTTAATACGCGTCGATTGACACCTTGCGAAGGAAAATCGTACGTTTGGTTCGCGAGATATAACGCATGACAGAAATGACCTTCAAACGGGCAAAACAGCAACCCCCCCCCCCCACCGAAGTTTTCCAAAAACTAATCATCTCTTAAGATTGCAAAGACGCTTCGATTGACACCTCAACAAAGTCGATCGGACTTTGTTTACGTGAGTTATGCTCGTAGAAAAAAGTGTCCACGAACGTACAGACGTACGTACGCACACACACACACACATACATCTCCCTTTCTAAAAACACTTTATATATACTCTATAGATCTCAAAACGTAAAGAAAAGTTGAAAATTTCAATTTCGATTTTCGAGGCGATTACAAGAACTTCCCATTTACTGGGAAGTTTAAAATAACTGATAATGAAGAAATAGTTAAAACTTTTGATTCTCCAAGAAACCATACTGCTCCAGGTCCCAATGGCATCTGCGTTGATGACCTCATATTTATTAAAGAAAGTGTTGCAGATGTGCTTTTGAAGTCAATGAATAAATGTTTTAAGGATGGAAAGTTTTCGGAATATTTGGAAAGCTCTGTAGTTTTTAAAGTAGATGATGAGACTGCCTCAAACAACTACAGACGAATTTCAATTATCAATTCCTTATTCAAAGTCTTCGAAATTTCTTATGTTCCCGGATCAAACACTTTTTGTTGCAAAAAGGCAGCTTGGATAAAAACCAGTATTAATTCCATGCATTCAAAGGCACAACAGATACTATGCCGGATGTAACAAGATTCATTATTGAGTATTTGGATTAACTAAACTTAAAGGTCTTAAACAAGTCCTGGTATGCTTACAAGCAAACCCGTATTCTCCTTTTCCGTTCTTGAAGCCTCTTTTTTTAAATTCAAAGTTATTACTATATCTCTCCAACGTGGTTATCCAGTTCCAACGCTTCCACCAAAGGGCGTTAAATCTTCCATAGCTATTTGAAATGCTCCTTTAATACTTTCCAGGACGTTTTGTTACGTTTGACCATTGAGACTAACTTTTTCACAAGTAGAAATGTAACGAACTTAATTGATACCTAGTTGGCCAGCATTTCATTACACAAACTTTGATGTAGCTTTGATGATTTATGTACATTTCATTCGATTTAGATTTTCCCGCTTCAAACCAAAAATTAGATTTGAATGTCTTTTTTGACTTTCTGTAAACAAGTTTATAAATAGGGAGGCATTCCATTCCTCGTTTGACAAGCACTTCATAAATATCGTAAAAAAGACGTCAAACTGGCATCAATTAAAATGTGAATGATGAAAATGTTCCAAAATTTTTCCATTTTCATCAAATTTATAATGAATATTTTTTCACAAAGTTCAAATGAGGCAGCAAACTTATTTAAATTATTCATTCCATTTGAAAAGAGTCAAAGAAGCTCATTTTGTTCATTCTGTTTTTCAAATAAAAATATTCTTTGAAACTCACTAAATTTTCTAGTAGTTCATGAAAAGTTTTTCATTTTCAAGAACTGTTTCTCACCGATTCTTATGTAATACAACTTCACACTGACTATAAATTTAACCGAAGCGTACTTTACAACTTCCACTAAACTTTATGGAAAAATTTCCAAATAGAGTGCGGAAAATTGATACTAAAATATTTACGAAACTTAAACGATGTTGCAGACAGCAGGTAAGCAATGAAAATCCAGGAAGGAGACGATATTTGCAGTACGCGAAACAAAAAGACTTTAGCATCTTCACTTAAGTGCAGACTAATGCATCCCAGATAAAGTGGTGGTGGATGCTTAATAAGTTCCATGCCGGTGAAGAGTTTGGCACGGTAGGAGGCCATCCGAGCTATTCAAGCCGTTGAGTGGTAGACCAGAAAGGGTTGTTTATGAATGTGTACTCAGCAACTGGGCATTTTTTGATGTTGTAGACGACCAAGTTTTTCAATCAGACCAAATGCATGGAGAAAATATCACGAAAAAGCATTGGATACCACATAATGTCTACTGCAGTAGGATGGACAGAAATTTGTAGCAAACAGTTGATGATGATACTCATTCGTACTGTTTGCCTCGACATAAAGATACTCAGTTCAAGCAAATCTTTTGTAACCTCTGGGAAAAACAGTATGTGTATTCCGTCATTCTTTGTCGTTCGCGTTCCATCACAGCACTTTGTAAAACCAAGGTGTGAGCACATAATGGCAGTTCCTCAGTCAAGCGGTTCTACTTTCTTTCATGTTATCCTTACTCACTTACCCTTGAACAATATCATGCATAATAAAGATGTCAGACTCTGCTCAAAGCCGTCCCAACAAGAGTAAATAAAAAGTGAGTCGGGTAGAGACAATTTCATAAAATATTTGCCTCTTTATGACTTTAATAATCCGTATCTTTGCTTCGCACCTCTATATTAAAATCCACTGTGGCAGGCAGAAAAAAGATGCTAGGGATGCTTCTAAAATGAGATGCATAAAAGTTGATAGCATATGACGTGACTTTTATTCCATTCAAACGACACATAAACGGATCCAAGGGTATCGTATCTACTGCTTTTCGTCCGTATCGCAGCCTCCCAACTGTGATAATGTCAAAGCAAATGGGTTTTTTGTCCCTCCACAATGTATCCGACCCCTACGGCTACTGGCACTTTAAATGTCTCGTAATTTTCAAACAAGAGTAGATTTTTCAAGAGATTAGTTTGTATTCTACGCGCCAAGCTTTTACGGCATGTTTATGTTAATTTGAAAAGAAATATCTAAAATCATATTCAAAGTTGCAGTTGCGGTGGTAAATAGAAAATTCTGGTGTATATTTTTATGCTCAAAGGAAATCAATTTGAAATACCCGTTTCAAGAGTAATCGAGATATTTGCACGAGATTTGACTAAAAAATGTTGAAATTGAACAACTGATATCTTGATTTATGAAACAAATTATCCGAAATTAATTTTTAAAAATTGTTTATTAAAATCTATTCTGTGTCTCAAACCATTTAACCATTTATTTGTCCAAAAAGTTTGCATATACCGACAATTTTAATGATAAACCAAATTCCCACACTAGACCATGGCGGATCTGTAGAAAAACGACTAAATTTGGTCGTTGAGAGGGGGCACGCTGATTTTTGCAGGAAAAGTTGGGGAATATTTCGTAAAACAATAATTGATTTATGTTCCCTCTCAAAAAAGTCGGGAGCATTAAAAAAAATCGAAATGTTTAAAAATTTGAAAAAAAATCATGTTTTTTCTGCTTGTCTCACTCCTAACTTTAAACCGGTTCATTTTAGGTCAAAGTTGTGTGACATAAAAGTTGCGTAATAGAATTTCCCATATACTTCCCAGTATATGTGAAGTTCTTGTAATCGCCTCGAAAATCGAAATTGAAAATATTCACATTTCTTTACGTTTTGAGGTCTATAGAGTATATATAAAGTGTTTTTAGACAGGGAGATGTATGTGTGTGTGTGTGTACGTACGTACGTACGTCTGTACGTTCGTGGACACATTAACATCTTTGTGAAGTTTTTAATATTATAAAAATTCGTTTCAGCCGTTTTTTAATTTAATAGAAGAAAATGCGAAAAATTATGGTTTTTTCATGAAAAATATTTTTTAACCTGATTTGCACAGCACAGTGATACCAGTTTATAAAATTTATACATTTTTATCAGTTTTTGAAGATAAATAAGCAAAATTTCATTCCATGATTATGAAAAAAACTAAATTAAAAATAAAAAATCATTCAAAGTTACCATGTAAAGAGGTTCATACGAATGATATTAATTTATATCTTTTATTCTAAATTAATTGTTGTAAATTCAATCAAAGTTTTAAAATATTTTCATAATTTGAGCAGATTTTAATAGTTTTTACAGTCTTTTAATTAAAAAAACTGCTTAAAGTTTCGAAATCATCAAAATTTCAATCAAATATGCATTTGTGGTAATCAACGCTTTGAATGGTAAAATGTTTTATAGTCAATACTTCGCAAGATCATATGCTTTGCAAAGCTATCATCGAATAAAAAATTAGAGTTTTTAGTAGATTCATTCTTTAGTTATCGTAAGATTTCAATAACCATCATCATTTGTAATACATTTTACTTTTTCAATGCAATTGAACATATTTTTGGCTGCATATACAAAATTTTTCAAGACCAAAAAGGCCCCCACCGATTGATCCGCGTGAATATTCAATCTGTCCTCATCGACCTAAAACCTTACGTAATCAATGGACCCTCCCGTAGACGATATGATTCATATTAACTCATTCCTGTTACTGCTATGAATACCTCTCATTGTTATTACTTAAAGTAGTATTATTTTCAAAATTATTATTGTGTTTAATGTTGTTGATGTTTATGTAGATATTACTGGGAACTTGACCGCGGCTTGTTCTTTGTCATTTCATATCTGAAGCCATATGTAAGATTTATTTATTTATTTATTTCGACAAAGCAAGGCAATCACATGTTAAAATATAAATTACAACAAATACATGCTACACTCAACATGAATTCACACTGTTGTAGGCACGTCACAGTTTAGGGATGGATGATGAAGGGCTTTATAAATGCAGGATATAAAATTGAACTTGAAGATGGTAAGGAAGTAGTGGATGCTCAAAGTGTTAAAGATCTTACAGCTCCTTTTAACAGGTTGATTATCTACATACCTTGTAGAATGCTGGTATTCTGTAAGTAAACGTGTGTTACGTGTACTTCTTGGAGGTACTTTAGGCTTTATTTTATTAGTCAAATACTTCACATTGATGACATCACTGTGCTTCTGGTTTTGAGAGTCAACAAATTGAGACGCTCCAATCTAACGACATAAGGAGGCAAGATTTGATAGTCACCAGGGCTATAGAGGTCTCTCAAAGCAAACAACAAGAATTGTTTTTGGACTGATTCTATTCTAGCATCATGAACTCCTGAAATTGGGTTCCGTACATTATTGGCATATTCAAGAATTGGGCGAACCAGTGAGGCAAATAAGGATTTAGTTACCCACAAATTAAATTCACGGCTCGGGGCCCTTTATAGCTTTAGGGGCGGTGACCTGGTAGTCTTGACGAACAAAAAACACTCAAAATACAAATAACGCCACCCCGCATTGCGGCTTGAATTAAAGCTCAACATATATAAAACCGTCTAAATACGAAATTGGAAAGCTTAGGAAATTGTTTGGAACACGATCCGTTTCTCATAAGCTAGTCAATTATTCCTAAGAATTAGAAGTAAAAATAGTAAAAACACATATTCAAACATAATTGAATGCGTTTTATAGAACATATATCACAAAAAATATAATTTTAACTTTTCAATAGTGAAATTCATTTTAAAAATAAGCTTAATACCCAATGACATTTACTCTAACTTAAACTAAAATCTTAGGAAATTCTCTTATTTTATTTTCGTACGTGTGAATTCATACACATATCTAATATACTTTGACAATGTAAAACATATTGATATCATTCATGTTAAGACTTATCTATGGAGTCTTTATCTGTAAATTTCGAAAGTCTTCAGTTGATGGTTTCAGTTTTGAAATTAGATGCTGTTGAAAATATAACTACAGTTTTCCTCTTCTTTAATTTTTTTCTGCGTGTAAGGCGCACTGATTGATAAGATTCGCAATACGACTGTTTGGTAGATTAGTTGATCTTTATAATAATAAATAAATATTGTTATACATTGAAGTTTCACAACCCTTTTCGGATCGAAGCAAACAACTAACTCTATTGGAATTGGACAATTTTACGAGTTTTGTTCAGAGTTTAACATCAAATTCACCCTGATCAATAATTAATCAAACTCACTTCCTCAATACCATTAATCTTTCCATGTTACCACAATTTTTCATACGCACACAGTTCCTTATGTAATATTGGACGATGAAATGTTGTGGAATTAATCCAGGCAGCAAATAATAGTTTCTGATCCCTGAAAGTCTTCGCCAGTTATTCATTCCAATTGACCAATATGAAGTGCTTCGTCACCGATATGACCATCAATGGCAGAATATCTCTGTTTCTGCAAAAAGCGCGTTCAGGCCAGGAAATATTATTCACCCATATTGCAATAAAATATTGAATTATATTCCATTTTTCGAGAGCACCTGTGCGTTCAGTGTTTGCTATATATATTCATGAATTCGTTTGTATTCTAGAATGGATGAGAAATGAAGCGATTTACCATTTAATATGATTTATTCAAATGTGAATGTGAGATTTTGCCTAACAAACACATATATGTATGGCTTTTTTGATATATAAAAAGCAATTTTTGGAGACATCGATATGAGTATGGATGTGAGCATGGACATAAAATGGAAACGTGGTATTTATGGATGGTCATCAATCATGAATAATATAGTTCTGTGTGTTCAAAGCAATAAGTGGGCTTATTATTAATGGTCGATGTATTATTCAGGGCTCCGAACAGTTCTCGAAATGATTCTTGGCATTCGAAGGAGCTATTTCGTCAGCATTAGATTTTCTTTGTATTCAGTAATACTAAATTAAAACCCTTTCAATGTTCCAGGGAACCCACGTTGGGTGCTGTTCCTATAAATTTTTTTAGTCCACAATTGATTTATTATATGTGGAAACTTTTAGGAAAAATCTTTAAAATATGAATTGAAATCTGATTTTAAAGCTTTGATTGGAAATATCTTAATGATAAATATGAATATATCATTAATTTATTCTGTTCTGACTTTTTATTCACTTATGGGGGCAGGCCGGAGCGTTTGCATGAAATTTCAATAATTTCTTTAAAATGGAAGTATTTATTTAAATAGTTTAAAACTATGGTGCATTAGCCCGTATCCGAATTGAACATTTTGGACGAAAAACAAACAAAAAGGCCGATTTTTCAATCTTTCGACCTCAGTTATGCAACAAAATTGCTTAATGAAGCACTACCGGTTAAAATGCTAAAAACAGCGTAATTTTCAATATTTTTTTTCAGCTCCATTATTGTGTACATATTTTAAAATTTGCATGGGTAAAAAACACATTTTGAAGATTACAATTTTGTTTATATTTGCTACTTATTTATAAAGGACGTCAAAGTTGACGTCTCAAAAAATGCGTCATCCCACGGCGCACAGATAATCTCAGGAATGAAGAATCTAAAAAAAACCACACCACATTTTAAAAAAATGACTTTTTTTCACATTTTTCTACTTGCCAAATTTTTTTGGATTGATTTTTGGCCTATATTGTGGTGGATTACCAGACAAGATACTTACATAAAGTAGCAATCCAAATATGACTTAAATCGGTTTGGCCAATCCGGAGAATAAGTGTCCGCCGTTGGAAAAACGTAATTTCGAGAAAAACCCGTTTAAAGTTTCGATTACTGAAAATATGGTTTACAAAGCGAAAAAGGCGTAAGCCTTCAAACTGCTGGAACGTCTTTAGTTTTGAAAATATCTTAATAAAATTTTGAGACGTGATTTCTGAGGTGTATAATAAATTAAAAAATGTGGTCTAAGTGCGACCCTTGAGGCTCACACGACTAACTTCCCAGTGGGGTGAATGAAACGCTATAGTTTGCTTTTATTAATAATTACTATTATTAAACATTATTATTCTAAATTAATATAATTACTTTTATTATTTTTATCAATTTTTTATCTAACCATAAAAGCTTTGGTAGAGGAAGACGTCTCCACCACCTGGTCATCCTCTACCAAAGCCTCGGCAACCTCGTCCTCGTCTTCCTTCTTGTCCTCCTTTTCGTCCTCAACCTCGTTCTTCATCTCGGCCTCGGAATCCACAACTATTATTGAGGGTATTTATTTATTATTTACAATAATCATTCGTAATTAAGAATGTTTGATCGTTACTGAATAATTATAAATGACTTTATATATACAATATCAGATTATAACTAATATTATTTGATTGTTATTCACAATATTAAATTATTTATAACTATATCTAATGATTAACTGCATTGACGTCTCTACTCCCATTCACCCAAACCGGATAATGTAAGTTTGGAATTTTATAAATTAATCTTTTTTTTTTTGAAATAACATTTTTTACAAATTTGATCACAATTTTGCTAAAACGCACAATAATAACAACATTACTATGAAGGTATTTGGTATCTGCACGAATTAATAGTGCGTATCAACAGTTTAAAAATAAGCAATTTTTAGTCGTTTTTTCAGTTTTTTCATCCTAAATAAAAAACGGCTCGACCGATTTTGCTGAAAAGTCATTCAGTTCTAAGTTACGTAATTACGCGTCGTTTAAAACGTCCCACGTCAATCCGATCTTTGGTTCTTGAGATAATCGAGACGAAAAATTATTCCGAACGCACATACGCACATACGCACATACGCACATCCGCACATACGCACATCCGCACATACGCACATCCGCACATACGCACATCCGCGCATACGCACATCCGCACATACGTACATACACACTCACAGACATCTCTCTAAAAACGATGGATTTGGATTCTAGAGACCTGAAAACGTGGAGATATGTCAAAATTTGGGATTCGCAAAATCGACCCCATTACAATAACTTCCCATAGGGAACTGGGAAGTTAAAAATGAAAAATTGATTTTTCAAAATTATAACGAGTACAACCCCCTTAATAAAATTGTAGAAAATTTATAAAAAAATTGGTACAAGGAAGGAACTAAAGCTATACATGTGATGAATACTCATCAAACTAGAGTTGAAAAAAATACTCCTGAGGCCTTTTTAGAATAAGTATCAACAAAGTCCGCGTGAAGTTTTCAACCATTTCTAATAGCAAAAAAATCACAAAAACTGTTCTGTTCACAACTTAACTGATGCATGGTTGTCTGTATTATCGTTTTGAAACAACGAAACACAAAATATCCATCACTGAAAATTAAATATGAAGAACGTTATAAGTATTCTTATTTATTTTCAAGTTTTTAACTGCTTTAAATATTTTATAATTATCAAGAGTGTGCTATAAATATAAAGTGTGTTACGTGTTTGCTTATGTTTTAGTCGCTTTTCATTAGTCAGAAATATCACTTGATTATGATGGTGTATTTTTTTTATTTTCTGGTTTTTCGTACTTTTCGCTATTCTTTGCACCTACGAACGAATAATTTGTCAAGACGTTCCTTTAAGGTGTGATAAAATGAATGCTTTTAATTTTTAAAAACAACCGAAATTTTAAGTATAAATAACAAATTAGAAAGTGTCATGACTTTAAACCTACGGTGAGCACAATTATAGATAAATCTTGAGTTAAATGTCTGCTTGTGGTCTATTGCTCATCTCAAATTCACTCGTCATAAAGTTTCAGTGGTCGAAACAATTTGATTGAGTTACTTGGTGGGAAAATTTAAAAATATATAACTAGTAAAAATTCATTAAAAACTGCATTGATGGTAAAGTGGGGCAGCAATACTTCTGTAAGAAATTGGTGAAGTCAATACCGAATTGGCTGAAAGCAGTTGAAAAGCAATAAAGAATACCAACATAGTACTAATAAATAAACAAGCCGCGAAGTGCGACCCTTGAGGTCCTCACGGTCAACTTCTCAGTAATATCTAGATAAACATTAAAAATAATAAACACAATAATTATTTTGAAAATAATACTACTTTAAATAATAATGAGAGGTATTCATAGCAGTAACATGAATGAGTTATTATTAATCATATCATCTACGGGAATATCCATTGAATACGTAAGGCTTTTGGTGGATGCGGGTAGATTGATTTGATCAATCAATCGGTGGGGACCTTTTCTACGTTATTTGTTATTTTCACATCGATGATTGAAGGACAAAAGAACGCCAGCAAAAATGAATGCATTTTTAACTTCCCAGTATATGGGAAGTTCTTGTAATCGCCTCGAAAATCGAAATTGAAATTTTCAACATTTCTTTACGTTTTGAGGTGTATAGAGTATATATAAAGTGTTTTTAGAAAGGGGGATGTATGTGTGTGTGTATGTACGTACGTACGTACGCACTTCTTTCTAGGAGCATAATCCACGTAAACAAACTCGTATCGACTTTGTTAAGGTGTCAATTGAAGCGTCTTTGGATTTTTAAGAGCTGATTAGTTTTTGGGAAACTTCGGTTAGGGGGGTTTGCTGTTTTGCCCGTTTGAAGGTCATTTCTGTCATGCGTTATATCTCGCGAATCAAACATACGATTTCCTTGATCAAGAAGTCAATGAACGCGTGTTTACATTAATGTAATTCTTTCAAGTTTCTAAAAAGTTTCTTGAAGCCGTTTTTTAATTTAAAAAAAAAGTGGAAAAAATTGTTTTTTTTTTCAAAAACAATAAGCTTTCAACCTTATTTTCAAGTCCAAGTAAAAAATGTTTATATACTTTATATACTCCAAGCATTGTTCGTTAAAACAACATCAAAGCTTTTTCTCATGATTATGCAAAAAATTAAATAAAAATAAAAAAATCATTAACAGTCATTATGATCTTCAAGGTCATTTCTGTCATGCGATATATTTCGCGAACAAAACATACGATTTGCATGATCAAGAAGTTAATCGACGCGTATTAAAATTTATGTGATTCTGTTCAGTTTTTAAAAAATTTGTTCTAGCTGTTTTTTAATTTTTAAAAAAAAAGTGCAAAAAATTGTTTTTTTTTTCAAAAACAATAAATTTTTAACCTTATTTTTAAGTCCAAGTAACTAATGTTCACATAATTTATATATTACAAGCACTGTTTGTAAAAAGGACATCAAAACTTTTTCTCATGATTACGTAAAAAATTAAATTAAAAATAAAAAATCATTAAAAGTCATCATGATTTTCAAGGTCATTTTTATCATTTACTATATCTCATGAACCAGATATAATATTTGCATCATTAAGGTCTCAGTTGACGTATATTAACATCTTTGTGAAAGTTTCAAAATATTTGCATAATTTGAGCAGATTTAGTCTTTTAATTAAAAAATATACTTAAATTTTGAAAACCAATAAAATTTCAATCAAATTTGCATTTGCGATATCAACGCTTTGAATGGTAAAATGTTTTGTAGTCAATACTTTGCAAGATCATATGCTTTAAAAATCCTTCATCAAATGAAGAATTGTAGTTTTTAGTAGGTTCATTCTTTAGTAATCGTAAGGTTTCAATTACTTCCTCCATCATCATTTGTAAAACATTTTACTTTTTACATGCAATTGAACCTATTTTTGACTGCATATACAGTACATACACGCACACACATACATCTCCCTTTCTAAAAACACTTTATATATACTCTATAGACCTCAAAACGTAAAGAAATGTTGAAAATTTCAATTTACATTTTCGAGGCGATTACAAGAACTTCTCATATACTGGGAAGTTAATAAAGTTTATTAACTGGAACTTCTAAATTTATTTCTAGTTATGTTCCCTTATATCTATTGAGTTGACTACATCATTTATAAGACTTTTTTAAATTTTAATATTAAAATCGTAAACAGAAATTTAAAATTGTTGTGTTTTAGTTGTTCACCTATAAACATTTTGAAGTAAGCATCTATTTTTTTTATACATGTGTAATTGAGCCAATTTTTTCCTTTCACTCGTTCCATTTTGAATTTAGATATGTTGAAAATTTCACTTTAAATTTTTGAGGCAATGTCAAGAATATTCAATATGATGGGAAATGAAAAGTGAGATGAAAGTCGCATATTTCGTTTTTTAAGTTTAAAATTAAAGACCCATCCTGCACACAACTGTTTCTAGCAACATTTTACCTAAAATCTGTGAACATTTTGAAAATATTTGTCTCCCCTTCAAAAATACAAACGCAGCCAGTCATTTGTTCGATTTTCAATTAAAACCATAAATCAAACTGCAGCCAAAACCACTAATGGAAAATATTTAGCTTTTACATTCCAGAATATTACTAATTGCATTCCATTCCAATTACTATTACTAATGAAGCAAAATTTCATCGATTAATTGAAATTCACCACAAACTTATAATATCGCAAGAGCATATATTTCACATGCATGATGATTCCGGCATTAGAGAGTAGAGAAAAGCGAGTAATGCAAGGAAAACAATAAAATGATACAAATAAATCAAACATTGAAAATACGAATATTTGCTGAAAAATAAAATCATTACATTCTTCCATTTCATTGAATGGAATTCATGGTATCCTACTTGCACTTTAATTAATGAATATTCAGTAATCATTTAATTGAAACGAAAATCACAGCAGAGTTATGTGGAAATAAAGCTGCTGCGTTGAAATCTGAGGAAGCAATATTTGGCAAAACTATAATACGGTATTTAATTTAGTTATCACTAATTGTAAAACAAAAACATTAGAGACGTAAAAAAAATTAAGATTTCACTTCATTTAATAATCTTTGATGTTTAAATTCTCGTAAATTTTAAAATTCGCACCAACATTTCTTAAATAATATGTCATTGGATTTTTTGTTTGCAAAATATGTTTTCCCGAAACTAGTCCACGTATAATGTAAAGGCTCCAATTGGAAGATTTTGGGAAAACTTTTAGTTCTATGGAGACTGAAATTAGACACAATACATGTTTAAGGATCGGAAAGCATTTGACTTTCTTTGCATGTATAAAAAGCTCGTTTGAAAGCAAACGAGGTACATAGGAAAAGAATTGAGTCAAAATTGAATTTTCATAGAAATGAGAACTTTATTTGAAATTCATGCATTTACAAAAATTGTTTATAATTGAAAAGTATTGAAATATGGATTTTAAAGTCGGTTAAGTTAACTGTGTCTTAGTGAGTCATTTTGAATACTTTGAATAAAGAAAATAATGTTCGCTTTGATATATGACTAATAATTAATTTATAAGAAATTCATTTGTTTTATTACTAAAAGCTGCCACAAAGTTTCTTAGTGCAAAGCCTCCATAATGAAATAAAATCTATTGGAATTAATTTGGTTCTTAGTTCCAATAAATTACCTAATAACTAACAAATCAAATAACACAATATCAAAATTATACAATTTACTAACTCATTTTGCTTTCAACGACTGGAACCATTCAACTCCGAATAGTAAACCATAATAATTTCGCAACCAGGCAATCTCTGATGCCTGAATCCATTTCGCAGACAATCCCAGCCAGTATAATGAAAATTAACAACTGCTATAAATCGTCACTTCCAATTTATGTATTTACACAAAGTTTTGGACCGAAAACCAACCCTTAATTCAATCAATTCCTCGACTACTATTTCCTTGTCTATTCAGTCCAGTTCCATACTTCTCTTGCCAATAAATGGACCATATCGTCAGAAACTAGAAAAATTAATGTCCAGCTAGTTGTACGTAAATATCCTCCATGGGCTGCATAAATCTCCTTTTAGGGGATTTACTGTATTGCTGACACAAAGCACTACACTCTGATTCCAATTCAAGCAAGGATACGCGTCGAGCTAACGGACAAGCTAGATGGATTTCTCGCCGAACAGGCTTTAGGCATAGAATTGTGTTGGATCCTTATTATGTTAAGGAAATTAATGGCAGAACGAAATTTTCGATGTCAGGCTGTAAATAATCAAACAATAGAGAATTTTTCGGAGAAAAGATGATATTGTTTGGAAGTGTTAATGCTATTAGCAGCATTGGCAAAAGTGTTTGGAATTTATAATTTATTTAACAAGGATAAATTTGCAAGCTTTAATTATTGTTCCAAGAAAGAATTGGGGTTTTTAATTAAGCCATAAAGACTGATAAATAGATGAATCAAGACAATTGTATTTATCTTTTAGATGTTGACAAGCTTATTCCTTCTCAAGGCTGCTAAAATCTCATTTGATTGGCGAGAGTCCTTTTATAAGATTCATGTATGAGCGTAAACATTTGTTTCGGCTCACATTTTCACACTATTTTTGAAAACATCTGCTTTGAAAATTACTATTATACAGCTTTTTACAAATGTTTTTGGATCGATTGGAAAGAGGAAGTTTTTTAAGAGTATCAAAATTAATTATGTGTTTCAACTTACATTCAGCCCATAATCACAGGATCTTCTTAGATTTAGGTCAGTGCGTGCAGTTCAAACATTTTTAAGTACAAGTCTTCAATATTCAAAACTATGGTAGGTTTCTACTCTAAGATGACATGAGCTGTTAGATATACGATATAATTATTGTAAAAACTCGGCGTGGCATTTACAAATATAAATATGCGCATTGCGCCTTAGTAGCCATAGTAGAAATCTGAAAGCTTGCACATAATATTCTTGATGAACCCTATAGTACAGTCAAAGCGTCCGAATTTTGACGTAATCCGTGCGTTTTGGGCAGGCAGAATTTTTTTTAATGCAATGCGTGGGCAATGGTATAGATAGCTTAAGTTCAAGTTTCTGGGATCGCAGCTTCTGTCCTTTTGGGCTCCATCTTCAAAACAAGAGAAGTTGGAGAGCCCTCATATCTCCGAAACTATGGCTCCCACAAGAAAGTTGTGTATCGCAAACTTGCGTAAAATGAAATGTTTAGCAAGTCGTTCATACATCACTTTTACGTTGGGTCAATAATAAAAAAGTTACAAGCCAAAAACCACACACAAAAACGGGGGAACATCTTTCGGGCGCCACAATTTTTTAAAATCACGTTTAACGCGAAACATATTGGGACAATTTTCTAAGATATTTTTGTCACAAATCGTTAGCGGTATTGATTGTTGCAATCACTGCACATTAACGGGAGTTATTTCATCCCAAAAGGGAGAAAGTTGCGTGAAAAACCCGTTTTTAGGTCAAATAATCGGCTTTTGACGGCAGCCTCCCGTTGCGAAACTCGCGGAGCATTTTGGTAGGCAGGCAAAGTTTTGGTGCAATGTGTGGTATGCCTTACTGGCAGCTTAAATCGAAGTTTCTGGGGTCGCAACCCCCATGCTCTGGGCTCCATCTTGAAAACAAACAAAAAGTGGGGCACCCCTATATCTCCGAAACCATGGCCCCCACAAGAAAGTCGTGTATGGCAAAATTGCGTAAAATTGAATTTTTAGCAAGACGTTCATACATTACTTTCACGTGGCATCAATATTGAAAAAGTTATAGGCCTAAAACGACATCCAAAAAGGGGGGGCCATCTTTCGAGCGCCACAAATCCATTGTTTTCACTTTAACCCCAAAACACATGGAGAATAACTTTAAGGCAATTTTGTTGCAAGTCGTTTGCGTTATTGATTGTTTTGACCGCTGTACACTGGCGGGAGCTATTGCATCCCAAAAGGGGAAAACTAACATGAAAAACGCATTTTAGGCCAAATAATCAGCTTCCGATGGCGGACCCCCCATTGCATAATTCACGGAGCATTTTAGTGAGTAGAAATTTTTTAATTGCAATGAGTAGTATGTCTTTATGTGAGCTTAAGTTCAAGTTTCTGGGGTCGCAGCTCCAATTCCCTTGGCGCCATCTTGAAAACAAACAAACAAATTCTCGTGCCACAACTTCTTTGTTTCCCTTGTTACCGCGAAATTCGTTCGAAAATACCTTTTAGACAGTTTTATCACCAAACGTTTGCGGTATTGCTTGTTTTGATCAGTGTACCATGTCGGGAGTTATTGTGTCTCGAAGGGGGACAAGTCTTAGGAAAAAGCATTTTCGGATCAGATAAACAGGTGTTAAAATGCTTTTTTCCTAAGACTTATCTTATCTTTCTTGAAATGTGTTGGAGTACAAAACATTACACCATTCAATACGTTGATTACAAATGCAAATTTGATTAATTCTTTTTTCCAAAATTAAAGCAGTGTTTTCACATTAAAATAAAAACACAATGCTGTGAAAACTATCGAAAATCTGCTCAAATTATGCAAATATTGATTGGCTTTGATTAATTCAACAACAATGTCCTTAGAATAGGAGTCATCAGGTAATATCATTCGTTTGAACACTTTTCACATGGTGACTTTAAATAATTTTTCATTTTTAATTTAATTTTTTTTGAAATCATGGAAAAAGATTTTGCTGACTTCTGTTCAAAAGTTCATAAAGAGTTATAAATTTTATAAACATTTATTACTGTGTTATGCCAATCAGGTTAAAAATTTATTTTTATGAAAAAACCCTAATTTGATGCATTTTTTATTTAATTAAAAAACGGCTCCAACGATTTTAAGAAGCGTGAAAACATCATGAAAATGTTAAGACGCGTCGATTGACAGTGATCAGTGATGCAAATACTGCATTTGGTTCGCGAGATAAAGTGAATGACATGAATGACCTTGAAGGTCATGATGACTTAATTATTTTTTATATTTAACTTCCCAGTATATGGGAAGTTCTTGTAATCGCCTCGAAAATCGAAATTGAAATTTCCAACATTTCTTTACGTTTTGGAGTGTATAGAGTATATATAAAGTGTTTTTAGAAAGGGAGATGTATGTGTGTGTGTGTGTGTGTATGTACGTACGTACGTCCGTACGTACGTATGTGCGTTCGTGAACACTTTTTTGTACGAGCATAACTCACGTAAACAAAGTCGTATCGACTTTGTTAAGGTGTCAATCGAAGCGTCTTTGAAATCTTAAGAGCTGATTAGTTTTTGGACACTTCGGTCGGGGAAGTTTGTTGTTTTGACCCTTTGAAGGTCATTTCTGTCATGCGCTATCTCTCGCGAACCAAACATACGATTTGCATTGTTAACGCATCAATCGACGCGTATTAACATTAGTGTGAATCTATCAAACTTTTACAAAAATTGTTGGAGCCGTTTTTTTAATTTAAGAGAAAATAGTGCAAAAAATAGGTTTATTTTCATAATCAATAAATTTTTAACCTGATTTGCAAAATATAGTAATCAATGTTTATAAAATTTATATACTGCAAACAATGTTTGTAAAAACACCATCAAAATATTTTCTCATGATTACGTAAAAAATTCAATTAAAAATAAAAAATCATTAAAAGTCATCATGATTTTCAAGGTCATTTTTATCATTCACTATATCTCACGAACCAGCTATAATATTTGCATCATTAAGGTGTCAACAGACGTGTATTAACATTTATGCGATTTTTTTAATTTAATGAAAGAAAATGCAAAAAATTAGGCTTTTAGAGTTTTAGGGTGTCTTCATAAAAAATTTTTTAACCTGATTTGCACAGCATAGTGTTAAATGTTTATAAAATTTATTTATTCTTATCAGTTCTTGAAGAGAAATCAGCAAAACCATATTCTATCATTATAAAAAAACTAAATTAAAAATAAAAAATCATTCAAATTTATCATGTATAGAGGGTTCATACGAATGATATTACTTTATATCTTTGATAATAAGGAAATTGTTGTAAATTCAATCCAAGTTTTATAATATTTGCATAATTTGAGCAGATTTTTAATAGTTTTTACAGTGTTTTATTGTTGATGAAAAACTGCTTAAATGTTGGAAATCCAAAAAAACCTTCCGTAGATGGTATGATTAATATTAACTCATTCCTGTTACTGCTATGAATACCTCTCATTATTATAATTTAAAGTAGTATGATTTTCAAAATTGTTATTGTGTTTAATGTTTTTGATGTTTATGTAGATATTACTGGGAATTTGACCGTGTGGACCTCAAGGGTCGCACCTCGCGGCTTGTTTATTTAATTTTTTCATAATCATTAGAAAAAGTTTTCCTGTTTTTTTTTCAAGAACTATTTGGAGTGTACACGTTTTATAAACATTGATTACAGCGTTTTGCAAATCAAGCAGAAAATTTATTGATTATGAAAAAAATCTTAATGTTTTGCACTTTTTTTTAATAAATTAAAAAATGGCTCCAAATTTTTTTAAAAATTAGTTCTTGGGTCAGTACGATCTTAAACGGACGTATAGCCAAATCTTTTCGCAACATACGCTACAGCAACGTCTGAGAGATTCCCAATTCCTGAGCTCGGCGAGAAATCGATTGATTTCGGTCTTGACTTACCGACTCGTGTACAGCCGGAATATTTTCTTCACTCCTGGCTTTTCTTTGTCGCACTGGCATGATAACATTATAAAGTGAGTATGACGACTGAAATTTGTTCACTAAATCCTCGATGGTTCGTCTAGTGGGACGATTATAACGACCGAAAATTGGAGTCAACGCACGTAAAGTAGTCACGATTGATCGCGACTTTTTAATAAAATGATTGAATTATTTGCAAACGTTTTTGAAGCGTGCAGTTTTCCATCATTTAATGATACACATTAGGGATGTCAAAAATGACATTTACTCATGAGTCCTGAGAAACCCTATTGAAAAACTACGACACTCCAAATGAAAGACCCTTTAGATAGAATCATACCAATGTTAATACGCGTAGATTATCACTTTAATGATGGAAACCCTATGTTTGGTTCGTGAGATATAGCGCATGACAGCAATGACCTTCAACGGGTCAAAACAGCAACCCCTCCCCCCCTTCCGAATTTTCTCAAAAACTTTTTAGCTTTTAAGATTGCAAAGACGCTTCGATTGACATCTCAACTAAGTCGATACAACTTTGTTTACGTGAGTTATGTTCGTAGAAAAACTTGTTGCGGATCAGTTTTCATATTTTTTTGGTTCACATTTTTCAATTCTTCCAAATTCGGAACCTATTTAAATTTCCCTCAGTACACTGCCAAATAATCGGCATTAGCAGTACTAACTCCCAAATTGGTAATCCACCACACGCGCTGTCTCTCTCGAGAGGTGAGTTCAGGTGATCGAGCGCGAATCGGTTCTCTTTGCATGCTGTCACCCTTTGATTGGCCGAAAACATTTGCTGATTACCATATATGGTAATAAATGAAGCAAAAATGCTTCGACTCGGGACCGCGGTGAAGAGGGTGTGTGGGGAGATCCAGGAATTGGATAGGAGTGATAAACCAAGACGGTCACGGAATCGGCTCCGCGCGACATAAAAGCTGTCGGGTTTTCATTTTTAAATTAAATTTCAAGCTATAATTCTTGTAGTGTTTGCGTTAAATCATCCGCTAAACTTCCTCGAGAAATGGTTTATCTGGTGCAAGGCAAAGCTGAAGTCCAAAGAAAAGTACCAGCGGCTTCCGACAAATTCATCGGCGTGGATTTCGTTGCAACCTGTTGTGAGCTATGCAAAATCATCAGTCCGAAACTCGAAGATTTGGCCAACCAGGACGGTGACAAGGTTATTATATTGAAGGGTGATGTCGACGATTGGAAGGATTTGGACGGTGAATATGGTGTGTCGAGCAGGTCAACATTTGTATTCATCAGAAACGGCGAGAAAATTAACTCTTTTGTCGGGGCGAATGCTGAAAAGTTGGAAACGAGGTTTGCCAAGCACTTGGAGGCTAGCTTCTAATAATTGAAAGTGAAACGCATTAAAAGTTGTTAATCTTAATCGTATTGCGAGTACTGTTGTTCCAACAATCATAAGTTTTTTTTAAACATATCGTCATAAATTTCGGTTACAATTGTTATTTCTTCACATTACGTAATTTTCATGTTGAAATCGATTAAAAATCTGCAGTATTGTTTTTTTATATTAAAGAAAAATTAGAGTTTAAGTTCTAATAAAGTGTAAATAATATGAAGTGAGTTTACATGGTTTCTCCCCTCCTCAGCGTGTGCGTGATTCGGTTAGGTCCGGTTCTTGATGTTTTTTTTCCTTGTGATTTTGATTAGCCCACGACCCGGCGAGCTAGCCGGTTTCAAAAAAAATGTTAATCTACGGTCGCCACTATGCGGCCACAGTTGGTGGGCGCTCCGCACGGGCCCCCTCTCGGCAATCGTCTTCCCCGTAGCGTCCGAATTGGCGGGGCACGTGGAGGATGGTTGTCTGGGCAGGAGATGTGGTAGTGCGGGGCACGCAACAAACTGTCCGCTAACGTATGTACGTACGTAAACACACACATACATACTTCTTTCAAAAAAACACTTAAAATATACTCTAAAGACCTCAAAACGTAAAGATATGTTGAAAATTTTAATTTCGACTTTCGAGGCGATTACAAGAACTTCCCATATACTGGGAAGTTAATAGGAAATCATATTATTAGCCTCATTGATGTAAAATCGCGAAAAATACAAACTCAGTGATTATGTCAAAGTAATGGCAATTCTGAAAAAAAAATAACAAAAACTGCATTCATTTTTGCTAGCTTTTGTCCTTCAAGCACTGATTTGAAAATATCAAATAACGTAAAACCTTTGTGTGCTTTCTAACCTGTCTCGCTTCGATTGATCCGCGTGAATATTCAATCAACATCCCATACACGAAAATTCTTAAATAATAAATGGACGCTCTCGTAGATGATATGATTAATATTAAGTCATTCCAATAACTTTAATGAGAGATACATTATTATTATTGAAAGTAGTATTATTTTCATAATTATTTCGATGTTTAATATTTTTAATATTCATGAAGATATTACTGGGAAATTGACCGTGTGGAATTTACGGGTCGCATCTCGTGGGTTGTTCATTTGAACAAGTTTCACACAGGTTGCTTCTAAAAAAACTAATAATACAATATAGTTACGTAGGATATGAAATATTTATTTCTGAAACTTAGCTTTGAGTTTTGAAGAAACTTTCTCTATTTATACACAACAACATTTCAATGGTCCTAAAATTCCGCCTTGAATCCGCATTAATTCAAATAGGATTCAGCCTTGGCGGAATTCATCGTATTCAAATATTATAGATACCTTTTGCTTTAATTCAAATATACTATCTATCCCTTCACTTCGCAGAAAGTTGCATATTTCTTAATTATTTAGCACGAACAAAGTTAGGTAACAAGCAGAAGAACTAGCGGAATGGTTGCGATCTCATTTACAGCCTTGTAAACAGACTCGCTAGAACCTCTTGGTGAAAGCAACTTTGCCAGCTTCAAGATTTCCCTGGGAGCCTGGCAACAACGAAAATAGCAACAAAGCTAACCTTGTTACGAAATATCAATATCTGGCTGCAAGGCAAAAGATAAACTCTGCCATAATCACGAAATCCGTTATTATTAACCTTTTGGCCCGAGCCGGAGCTCATTGGGAAGGTGTAGCCAAAACTCTTGGGAGTGAAGAATATTTGATTTTACGCTTGAGGACACACAAAAGACAAGGAATGCTGATGACTTTCGAAATTGGATACTGATAAAGGATTAATGTAAGCTTTAATATTTACTGGGTGTAAAGATCCGCGATAGAGACGGGTGCTGCCGTTCGGGTTGGGGGAGCCACTCAAGCGGAATGCCACTCGTTACAAGTGCCTGAAAGGCGGATGAATTTATTTTGGGCATGAATGTAGGGAAACCGATTCTATGTTTCTTGGAGGCAACATATTTACATATATTTCAGTTCCTTTAGTAAAGAATGTCCCTTTTTGGGTCACAAACACATAAACTGGAACTGTGAAGTTTTTTGTGGATGGTCTACTCTTGTTGTGAAGATTAAAGCATGTTTTTGTTACTTAGCTGAAAAAATAGCTACAAATTAATTTAATTATTTTTGGAAAATTATTTTTATTCTAACATTCTACATAAAAGTACATTATGAACTTATCGGTGAGGGAAAACTTTAGAGAACGAGATTCTGTTGGCTTATAACACACCACAAAATTTAATAGAGATTAAATCGAAAAAATCATTGTTGAAAAATATTTACATAATTAAGAATAAGGGGAAGAAATCATGAATCAACATCATCAAAATTGAATATGCCTACAAAGTCGCTAAAAATTTCGACAGTAGATTGTTTCCCATCATCAAACCAATCTCAGTTAACACGAGCTGCAGTTGGCATCCAAAATCTATGGCAAAATGGCTATTGTAATTTAAATTAGCAATGATAGGGTATCAAGAGTGTAGCAATCACGAGACTTGTTCTGAGGGATAAGTAAAACCCTATAACGGACTATCGGTGCTTATGATGCCATCTCACGACTAACCAATTCTGGAATGTTGATTTCACTGAATTGTCAGCCATGCCGCACCATTTGAGATCAAAATTACCGTCGTCATCTTCATAGTCGCTTGTCTAACCGTAGAAAAGAGTACAACACTTCCAAGTGAAATCTTGTCAAATATTATTGAAAATCTGTCATTCGTTAACTATCAGCTGAGCAGAACAGATATCAGATGCGATTATCTGTTGATGAAGATCAGAAATTGGCATAAATCAGCGGAACAGAACGAAGCAAGCATGAAAAATAGTAGAAGGAGATCAGAAAAAGCGACATATATCGGAGTAAAACCGGTGGGACGGTCTATTTTTTTTAGTAAGAGGTACACGTCCTAGTTGTGGAAGTTTTGGTGTTATTTTTAACTTCACAGTACATGTGAAGTTCTTGGAATCGCCTCGAAAATCGAAATTGAAATTTTCAACATATGTTTATGTTTTGAGGTCTTAAGAGTTTATTTAAGTGTTTTTAGAAAGGAGTATGTATTTGTGTGTATGTGTATTTTCTACGAGCATAACTCACGTAAACAAAGTCCTATCGACTTCGTTGAGATGTCAATCGAAGCGTCTTTGCAATCTTAAGAGCTGATTAGTTTTTGGGCAACTTCGGTCGGGGGATTTGCTGTTTTGATCCTTTGAAGGCCATTTCTGTCATGTGTTATAGCTCGCGTACTAAACGTAGAATTTGCATCAATAAGATGTCAATCGCAGCGTATTGACATTTGTGTGATTTTGTCAAATTTTTAATAAATTTGTTGGAGCCGTTTTTTTTGACAAAAAGTTTTGTTTGTTTTTCTACGAAAACAGTTTGGAGTATATGAATCTTATAAACATTGATTACTTTGGTTGCAAATCAGGTTAAAAACTTGTTTGTGAACAAAACCCTAATTTTTTGCACTGTTTTTAATAAATTAAAAAGCGACAATTTTTAGTTTTTTTCAAATAAATTTAGTTTGCACGATTAATATGCGTAATCTACTGAATCCATTTTAATGAAAGTGAGTGTCTTGTTGGAATATACTTTAAAGATTTTTTAGGTGAACTATGAAAGTCGTAAATGCATTCTAAGTGGCATTTCCCCCCTTTTTTAAATATTTATTGCTATTTTACGGCAAGGGTTAAATGTTTTTAAATTTTTAACTAACCTATCTTGTAGAAAATTTTATTGTGCAACTTTTGTTTCCACTCAAGTTTGCTCTAAAATTAACCGTTTCAAAGTAACGGGTGGAAAAAGTAGGAAAAAACGATTTTTTTAACGTTCCCGAATTTTTTTCAGAGGGAGGATAAGTCAAATAGTGTTAGACGAGTTATTACACAACTTTTCCTGCAAAAATCAGTTCGCCTCCTCCCTGGTAAACTGAAAACAGATCCGCCCTGGTCTATAGTGACACAATTCTTGAAAGACATCTTCTAAGTAAATTCTTTTTTTCTTGTAATCGCCTCGAAATCGAGATGGAAATTTTGAACTTTTATTTACGTACGTGGGTACGTACGTACGCACGTGCGTGCAGACTGTCCTTTTACGAGCATAACTCACGTAAAAAAAGTCATATCGACTTCGTTAAGGTGTTAATCGAAGCGTCTCTGCAATCTTAAGAGCTGATTAGTTTTTGGGCAACTTCGGTCGGGGGGTTCGCTGTTTTGGCCCCTTGAAGGTCATTGCTGCCATGCGCTATAACTCACGAACCAAATATTGGATTCCCATTATTGAGGTGCTAGTCGACGCGCATTAACATTAATGTAATTTTAATCAAAATTTAAAAAAAATGTTCGAGCCGTTTTTTATTTATTAAAAAAAGTGCAAAAAATTAAGTTTTTCTCATAAACAATAAATTTTTAGCCTGATTTGCAAACCGCAGTGATCAATGTTTATAAAATTTATATACTGCAAATAGTTCTTGAAATAAACCAGCAAAATGTTTTTTATGACTATGGAAAAATAAATAAAACATTAAAAGTCATCATGAACTTCAAGGTCATTCATGTCATTCACTATTATTCGCGAACCAAATATAGTATTTGCATCACTGAGATATCAATCCACGGGTGTTAACATTTTCATGATGTTTTTACGTTTTGAAATAATCGCTGGAGCCGTTTTTGAATTTAAAAAAAATTGCATAAAATTAGGGTTTTTTCTCAAAGAAATAAATTTTTAAACCAATTTGCACAACACAGTAATAAATCTTTATAAAATTTATAAATTCCTATAATTTTTTGAAAAGCAACAAGCAAACCCTTTTTCCATTACCTACTACAAAAAAAAATAAAAAAAGTTCAAAGTCACCATGTAACAAGTGTTACATGGTACTTTTACCTGATTACTCTTATTCTAAGGACATGGTTGTAGAATCAAGCAAAGTTTATTAATATTTGCATAATTTGAGCAGATTTTAAATAGTTTCCCCAGTGTTTTAATTTCAATGTAAAAACTGCTTAAATTTTGAAAACCAACAAATTCCAATCAAATTTGCATTCGTGGTAATCAACGCTTTGAATAGTAAAATATTTTGTAGTAAATACTTTGCAAGACCAAATGCTTTAAATAGCTTTCATCAAGTAAAAAATTATAACTTTTCGTAGTTTGGTTCGTTAGTGTTTGTAAGATTTCAATTACTTCCTCCATCATCATACGTAATGCTTTTTAGTTTTTACATGCAATTAAACCGATTATTGATTGCACATTCAATGTTTTTCAAGACCAACTGAAAATAAGAAATAAGTATTAGCCTGATTGTTGTAAAATCGTGAAAAAATACAAAGTCAATGATTATGCCGAAGTCATGGCGATTTTGAACACAACTATTGAAAATTGCCACCACGCGACAAAACCTCTTGAGTGTGAGTAATTACAAAAACTCCATTCATTTTTGCTAGCGCTCTTTGTCCTTCAAGCATCGATATGGAAATAACAAATAACGTAGAGAAGGCTTTGTAAAATACCTCGACCACCCACTAAATGATCCGCGTGAATATTCAATCAAACCAATCCATCTCCCATCCATCAAAAGCACAACGTATTCAATGGACGCTCCGGTAGATGGTACGATTAAAATTAACTCATTCAAATTACTGTTATGAGTAGCGCTAATTATTATTATGTTAAGTAGTATTGTTTTCATAATTATTATTGTGTTCAGTATTTTTAATATTAATGTAGACATTAATGGGAAGTTGACCGTGTGGACCTCAAGGGTCGCACCTCGTTTTTTTATGTTTCTGTGAAACGTGTTATGCCATCAATGAGTAATGGATATTAATACATGTTTCCTTCATACTCCGAATAAAATCTGCAGTCCACATACTGTTGAAGGTTATATCCACATTCTTTTAGTTTGGAATTTAGTATAAAAGGTCTAATGTATACGTGACACTACTAATCCATCATCCTGATTGACAGAATACAAAATCTGGCTAGAACGGAAAGATGCACAATTCATAGAGCTGTAGCCTGTAGGCGGCTTAAAATACTAGTACTGATTGAAGGCTCTATCTAACCTGAACTGTGATAAGTTAGACAGTTGTTAATTTGTTTTCTTAGTTTATTTTTATCCGTTGTCTATCTTTGCGCATATTCCTATAAATTTGCTATATGTGTAAAGATCCTCAATCAATATTTTACTTCGCTGCTACGACATCTCGTAATCAAAGCAAGACCCCAAACTCCAACATCATCTTTTCAAGGTGTCATAGAACACTTGTGACTAAGATCTCATCAATTTCCATCTTTTATCTGCGACAGCGGAGAAATTACGCACTCGAAATCGTTGTAAAATTTATGAGCCATGAACAGATTTAGTTAGAACCAACAACGACAACAACGCCAGTAACGCTTGGTGTCTATCGCTACACGCATGGGTTCAGGGGCGGCAATTTCAAGGACTCCCCGACCGGCGAACAACCCTTATTGCTTTAATGGGGCGAGAAGACACTCCGGGATGAATGCGAATAGAAGTCTGTATGTAAATTTCCATGAGATACACGCAGACATTTATGATTGTTGTTAGACGTGAGGTTCCATTGCAAAACGACTATAAAGGGAATTAGTTTTAATGGGTTGAAATGAGACCCCGGAGGCGGTGGTGGTAATCGCTATGGTAGCACATGGTGACAGTGTTTGCATGCATGAGTAAACGTTAAAGAACTATAAATGATAAGAAATGGTTGTGGTTGTCGGGAATGCCTCGAAAGAATTAACCACCAGAGAGTTCACTGCTCGTTGACAATCTTGTTATGGTTGCTTTCATTGCCATCGGAATTAAGTTGTGGATTGAGAAAATATTCAATGAGAAATTTCAAATGGGTCAAAACACGCTATTAATTTAAGTTAAACGATTCTCATTTGGAAATGTTTTTGAGCAAATAGAAAAGCCTTGGAAATTGTGAAGATGTTCAATTTTCGCATAGAACCATTTCAAGTTTGTTGATATGTCGAAACCAAATTATCAATTCGAGTAAAATCCTCCCCATAATACCAAATTAGTTAAAACATCGTAATAGCCTGGAGGTTCGAAAATCAGGACAGCAATTTCTACATCAAGCATCAACGTTCCATTAATTATGCCCCCGAAAATTCAATGTCATCCAATTTGCCACAACATCAATTTCAATTACAGGACACACTCGACACAACGCAACAGAATGTATTGTGCATGCAAAGAAAAAATCCCACGTAGGCCCAAATATATGTATGAGCCTAAACGAGAATTCTGTCGAACGAAGGATAATCGAACTGTGATGGGACTTACTTTTGCTGATTTGGTGTCAGGCCGCCCGGACGTGGGAAGTGCTGCAAATCCTAGTCACGTGGCCCATAAGATCAATTTACAGTGCTGCTACACTTACATAATACCCAACCATACTCCCAATTGGTAACTACCACGTCCTGCTTCTATCATTCGATTCCCTTCAGAATTCGGTCCAAGGACGAAAAGTAGGTGGTTGGTGCCAGTAATATGTCCGATATTGTTCAACAAAAGCGTTATATCGTCAGATTTAAGGGCTGCGTGCACAGTCGTGAGCTGTCCAAGCTTTATGATATGTTCGAACAATAAAATGTCCTTTCTACGGGGATATGTTCGTCGTGAAAGTCAATTATTTGATAAAGTTGCCTCTTGGAAAAGTTCACATTGAATTGACTTTGATACGAAACTTTTATGTTTGGCCCCCGAAGAGAGTCTGCAGGCATTTGGGTCGGAAAATACGTGAAAGGATGTTTAGTCATGCGAATGGGGGTATTGGGTGCTGTAAAGAGCCTTATTAGGGTTTTCGATTGGGGAATTAAGCCTAGTTTGATGGGTAATGAATGTATTACTGTTTTTGTTACGAACGGTATTTCGGTTATTTATGACGAAGAGGGAGGAAAAGAAAAGAAAATGTTTAAAGTAATACGTGAAAGTTTATGATATCAATGTTGCGCTACGAACAATTACTAATAATAAATCAATAGTCAATGAATATAATCAATTTAACAATATTAGTTTCATTCGAATGTGATGATTTTCCTTGAAATTTTGCGCGAAAATGTAAAACGGAACCAAAAACAATATCTAGGATGCTTCAGTATGTACTTGACTCATTATTAACTTCCCAGTATATGGGAAGTTCTTGTAATCGCCTCGAAAATCGAAATTGAAATTTTCAACATTTCTTTACGTTTTGAGGTCTATAGAGTATATATAAATTGTTTTTAGAATGGGAGATGTATATGTGTGTGTGTGTGTACGTACGTACGTACGTATGTACGTTCGTGGACACTTTTTTCTACGAGCATAACTCACGTAAACAAAGTCTTATCGACGTGGTTGAGGTGTTAATCGAAGCGTCTTTGCAATTTTAAGAGCCGATTAGTTTTTGCGATACTTCGGTCGGGGGGTTTGTTGTTTTGACCATTTGAAGGTCATTTCTGTCATGCTTTATATCTAATGAACCTAACGTGCGATTTCTTTGAAGGAGGTGTCAATCGACGCGTATTGACATTTGTGTAGTTGTATAAAATTTCTAAAAAAATTCTTTGAGCGGTTTTTAATTTTTTTAAAAAAGTGCAAAAAGTTTGGGTTTTTTTCAACAACAATAAATTTTTAACTTTATTTTTGAGTCGAAGTAATCAATGTTTATATAATTTATATACTCCAAACAGTTTTTATGAAAATGCTATAAATTTTTTTTGTCATGATTACAAAAAAAATTCAAATAAAAAATAAAAAATCATTAACAGTCATCATGATCTTCAACGTCATTTCTGTCATGCGTTATACATATATCGCGAACCAAACATACGATTTGCATCGTTTAGGTATCAATGTAGCCGTATCATATTTTCTATGAATCTGTCGAATTTTTAAAAAAATCATAGGAGCCGTTTTTTTAATTTAAGAAAAAAAGTGCAAAAATTAGGTTTTTTCATAAACAATAAATTTTTAACCTGATTTGCGAAGTATAGTTATCAATTTTATAAAATTTATATACTCCAAACAATTTTTGTAAAAACAACAAAACTTTTTCTCATGATTACGTAAAAAATTAAATTAAAAATAAAAAAATCATTAAAAGTCATCATGATTTTCAAGGTCATTTTCATCATTTCCTATATCTCATGAACCAGATATAATATTGGCATCATTATGGTGTTAGTTGACGTATATTAACATCTTTGTGAAGTTTTCAACATTATAAAAATTCGTTTCAGTGGTTCTTTCAATTTAATAGAAGAAAATGCGAAAAATTATGGTTTTTTTCATAAAAAATATTTTTTTAACTTGATTTGCACAGCACAGTGATACCAGTTTATAAAATTTATACATTCTTATCAGTTTTTGAAGAGAAACCGGCAAAACTTTTTTCCATGGTTATGAAAAAAACTAAATTAAAAATAAAAAATCATTTAAAGTTACCATGTAAAGAGGGTTCATACGAGTGATATTACTTTATATCTTTTATTCTAACAAAATTGTTGTAAATTCAATCAAAGTTTTAAAATATTTGCATAATTTGAGCAGATTTTTAATAGTTTTTATAGTCTTTTAATTAGCAAAACTACTTAAATTTTGAAAACCAACAAAATTTCAATCAAATTTGCATTTGCGGTATCAACGCTTTGAATGGTAAAATGTTTTGTAGTCAATACTTTGCAAGATCATATGCTTTAAAAAGCTTTCATCGCATAAAAAATTGTAGTTTTTAGTAGATTCATACTTTAGTAATCGTGAGATTTCAATAACCATCATCATTTATGATACATTTTGCTTCTTACATGCAATTGAACCTATTTTTGACTACATATGCAAAAATTTTCAAGACCAAAAAGGCCCCACCGATTGATCCGCGTGAATATTCAATCTGTCCTCATCGACCAAACCCTTACGTAATCGAAGGACCCTTCCGTAGACGATATGATTCAAATTAACTAATTCCTGTTACCGCTATGAATACCTCTCATGGTTATTACTTAAAGTAGTATTATTTTCAAAATTATTATTGTGTTTAATGTTGTTGATGTTTATGTAGATATTACTGGGAAGTTGACCGTGTGGACCTCAAGGGTCGCACTTTGCGGCTTGTTTTCAATTCTTTCGTTCAAGCACGAGCCAAGGGCATACAGTATAAGAATTTTTTTTAAATTTTTGCTTTGAGATGAACCTGCACCGAAATATTCTGCCTACCGCAGAAAAAAGGTTGGACCAACAAAACTTCAGGAAAAATTACAATTTTCAATGTTTGCTTTTACAACTTCTTGAAATTATGAATAATTATCTCAAATTTAATAGTGTTAGTCTTAAATGAAACAGATTTTTGGTTTTTAAAATATAATTCTTTGAAAAAGTTGTTTATTTTTCTCCTACAAGACCTATGTAACCACTTAATTTATTGTAGATTTAAAAATATCACTTCACATTTTTATGTAATTTTCAAATCATAAATTCTGAAATGTTGAAATTATGCAAGATTTTCTGGAGAAAATTTGAAAGAATCACATTTGCAATAACATTATCAAAAAGACTTTGTTCATATGGTGAATTTCTATAGTATGTTTTAAAAGGGAGTGTCTCAAAAAAGTATTTAATACTACGGTATTCAATATCATCATCATCAATGGCGCACCAGCCCAAATCGAGCCTTGGCCTCCCGAAGACACTGCCTCTAACTTTCTCGGTCCAGCGACCGCGTCCTCCAATTAGCGAATCCCAGCAAGGATTCGCTGTCGTTGCCAACTGCATCCTTCCATCGTTTGCGTGGTTTTCCTGGTGGGCGGCTTCTTGTTGCTCGGCCTTTCATGGAGCGCTTGGGAATTCGCCTGTGATCCATACGCTCCACATGGCCAGCCCACTGAAGTCGTAGCAGTTTCGTAAGAATCGATACCGGTGGCTCGTCATAAAGAGCGTACAACTCATGGTTGTACCGGATTCGCCAGTCCGGTCCGTCCTTCACGGGCCCCAGAATACGACTCAAAATGCGGCGTTCGAAGACGTCAATCCTTTTTTCAGAGGCTTGAGTCAAAGTCCATGTTTCACATCCGTAAATCAATACAGGACGGATGATCGTTTTATAGACGTGCAGCTTATTTTTTCGGTGCACTTTGTTACTTTTAATCACCGAGAGGACTGAAAAATATATTTTATTGGCTAGACCAATTCGCCGTTCAATTTCGTCCTATTCATTCCCGTCTTTGGCGAGGTTGACACCAAGATAAATAAAAGAGTTAACACTTTCCACACGGTATTCAATATACTCATATTTATTTCCTAAATTATACTTATATATTGAATCCTCAACTACGTCAATTTGACGCTCAGTCACTGTTGCTAACTTTAATTGCATGGCATCTTTTTGGTAACTTTTGCTCATATTTTAGGGTAATTCACGCCAAGAACTCCTCAAATTTGTTCAAAACTTCGAATAAGTTGTTGCGTTGTTATTTTTTCCATTTAGTTTGGTTTTCATGAGCCATTACATATTTTCAATGGGATTCGAATCTGGACTCTGCGATGGCTAGTCCAGGGCTGTTATCCCATTTTCACCCTTCCAGATGTACAGAGGTGACTTTGATTTATGGGATCAATGTTTCCTTGGGCAATCCAGTGATCGTTTCGTGATCCTTAAGCAGCTCAGCAGACTTCAAAAATCCCTTCTTGTGTAAATTCAGCATTTAAATTTCCGGTGAAAGCAATCATCTATCTGAACCCTTTTTAAGAGACGCACATGTTTTTGCCCAAGCTTCGTTCAGTAATTGAAAATATTAAGAAAAATGAATTGGCGGTAAAATTGTATTACCTTACTTCAATTGCAGTCAAAAGTATGCAGTGACCAATTCAATCTTTTTTGCACATGTTTCTCTGTAAATAGCTTTTGAGGGTTTGTACACCAGTTATTGATGTCAGATTCTTCAAGCCAGCATCGTCTAGTATTTATAGACACCCAAACTCCGTTTTTCATTAGTTTTTCCTTGGCCTGTCGCAGCCTTAATGTCGGGTTTTTCCTAAACAGCTCAGCGACCAATTTATCGTCCTTTTTTGATGTACCTCTTTTAAAGCCTCTGTCTGGCTCATCATCGATATTACATGCTCTTTATGTCTTGTTATCCACTTCTTTTCATATGGAGCACTGGTTATGGTATATTTTGCTGACTGCCTCACACTCATTATGAAGCCTTTAGTATGAGTAACTAGAAATGCAGCACTCATTTCTTAACATGTTGTTTTTGCAAAAGAACAATCTGTAATGACCAAATGAATCTTTCTTGAAATCGGCGATGGTAGACCTTGTATAATCATTTATAACACATGAGTGTTCGAACAGATAGGAAAGAATTACTTGCGACACATTCTGCTTGAACACACTGTACCACAATTTACTAAAATAACTTTTTGTGTTTTTTCAATGTGAGTCTCCTGAATGTGCCACACATTTATTTTTTATCTTCTTTTCGAAACTCTGCTCCACTAGAAAACCACGAAAACCGTCATTTTCAGTCAATACTGAGCCAACTATTTTTAGTAAGATTGGTCCCATGATTACGACCGCTTTAAATGTAATCCAGAAATGTTGAACTACATGAGATCAAATTAAGTGATTTTGAATTTAATTTTTTTTCTGTGTCTTATTGTTTATTAGCGATGCTTGGAGGCAATAATTTTTCGCGTAATTTTTTAAATATGAAATATATTTTCAACATCTCTTCCATTCTTTAAACATTTTAGCCATAACATGAATGATTGAATGTTTTTTTTCATCGTTGGGAGGTGGAAATCTTCAAAAGATACCGATCAGCTCCGCCTCTCAAAATGCCGGATATCTACCGACTAAAACCACCTCCGTTTCCTTCAATCACTTTTTTCATCAAAATTAGTAATTCTCTGTATTTAACATTTTAGGACATAAGAATCGAAAACCAAATTCCTATGGAAAGCCATGTCATAGTAAATTGAGGCAAGCACGCATCCTTCGTTTATTCAACCAATGTGTTAGGAAAGGTACAGTTCCTAGACAAATATTTTCCTTGCTTTGTTTGCTACCGAATTCGCTCACCCGCTGAAATCTAACATGCATTGCCGTTAATTAGTACACTGTTGCTCCCGACAAGCTTGCTTCAAGTCAAACTAGTGCGTCTTCCTTAATTCGAAGGAAATTTCTCGCATGAAAAGTGTGTTCAAGCAGCCAGTCAAGGAACCTACCAGCTGAAAACTTTTCGCCATCTACTTCGTACACTCCCACACATCATTTTCACAAGCCACCCAGTTCTATTCATGCCATTGTTAATCTCTGGCAAAGAAGTTGTCAGTATCCAGGACGAAAGAGCAGCAAATAGCAGACACAATCACAAAGTGTCCTACGCTCCATTCTTCCGTCGACCTCGTGTCTTGTCTCGCCTCCCATCATTGTTTGCACACACAAAAAGGACAGAACATTTGTTTGTTTGCCTGTTTGTTTTCGGGCTTTTGCCAAGATCCTTTGAAGACAGGACGCTACTTCTTTTCGCATCCAAGAATTTATTTACTCGAAGAGCAGAAAAATCTCGCTCACAAGGATTCGAAAAAGGCTTCGTGTAGTGTAATGTGCATGACATGCTCCGAACGGGTTTATCGTTGTTTGCCTTCCACTTGCAAAGTACACACTTCTTTGTGGTTGCTTTTGAAGTGGATCTTCAGAGGGAAATCTTTGCGTAAAACTCGTCTGCCAGACTCAGGAGCTGTTAAATATAGACGAAGTCGTCAAACAAAGGATTCCAACGATGAAGAGCGTTGAGACTGGAAAACTGCATAGTGGATTGTCCTTAATTGATTTTATTGAATGCTGGCATAGTTCCAAGGACATCAGTTGATGAAGCTTAAGCTGTTTAGCGTTTCAATCAACTTCGTGTTGAATGTGCTCAATTGGTTTTAAGTTTTTAAGCCAGATTTGGAGGACTCAAAAGAAAGTGGCATTTTTTCTATACTTTAGCACTATTCAAATGAAATTTGGATGGTTTTTTCTGTATTTTATTTCTATGATATATATATATATATATATATATTTTGAATGCAATTTTTATATGAAAAAGGCTTTCAGTTATTGATATGTTTACAAAGCGACGTAAATGATTTGAATAATGCGACACATTTTGCTTCATTTCGCGATGTTACAAGTTGGTATCCTTAAAAATATAAAAAAATTGCAGGCCCTAGTTCTTCTATTTTTGCTTTTTGATGCTCCGAATTCGATTCACTACTCCCAAGAACATATAGCCGCGTATATCTAGATGATTAGAAATTTCTTCCAATCAAGTGTTTTTATATAGTACATAACATAATATAGGAGCAAAAGATAATAAACAAGTTCCAGGAATGTGTTTTCAGAGAAATTGACTATTCTACGATGTGGTATGCAAAGCAGGTTACGATTTTTTCCAGAAAATAAGAAATTAGAATATATGGAAATCTCAAGCATTTTTGTATCATGATGCAAATATACACTGACCGAAAAAGCATTCGCACAGTCGATATTTTCAGAAAACCCTTTTTAATTTAGTAATTGAAAATATTCGAAGAAGAGTAATGCCGGTGGGGGAAGGAGCAGGTTACAAAACATTTTCTACGTTATTTGTTATTTTTATATCGACGAAAGAGCCCTAGCAAAAATTAATGCCGCTTTTGTTATAATGCCTACTGAAGAGATTTTGTCGTGTGGTTGCCATTTTGAATAGTTGTTTCAAAATTGCGATGACTTTGGTATAATCACTGAATTTGTATTTTCTTACGATTTTACATCAATGTCTCATTGATTTAAATTAGTCTCTAATAATAATTTCTTTTTTTTCAGTAAATCTTAAAAAAAATTAATATGCAGTCAATAATCGGTTTAATTGCATGTTAAAAGTAAAATGTTTTACACATAATGATGGAAGAAGTAATTGAAATCTTACTAAAGAATAAATCTACTAAAGATTACAATGTTTTATTTGATGAAAGCTTTTTAAAGCATATGATCTTGCAAAGTATTGACTACAAAAAATTTTACCACTCAAAGCGTTGATTACGACAAATACAAATTTAATTAAAATTTTCTTGGTTTTCAAAATATATGCAGTTTTCTTATTACTCGTAAAATTAAAACACTGTGGAAACTATTCGAAATTTGCTCAAATTATGCAATAATTATAAAATTTTTGTTACGCGCACTTTTACCCCCGAAGCCTCTAATGGCTGCGGGGTGGACGGTTGTGCCCGGCGTTTTTGCCCGCGAAGAGGGGCGGGGTAATTTTGATATTGTTTTTGGGCGCCACCCAGTCGTACGCCGACAACCGTCCCGCAACCTCAACCCTGACTGGGGTTTCGTTTGGGTCGCGACACTGAAACCCGCGCAAGGAACCCGAAACTAACCCAACCGCGTGGTCAAACTATAGAACAACAAAAAAAAGAAACGCACTCCACTTAGGCTTCCTTACAAATCTGTATATATTCTAAATGAACACGTATAACTTAAAGATAAAGCTTATTCTACTTACTATTTACGCCGTTGATTGTCCGTGCAGGGAAGCTCGTCGTGGTCGGGAAAATTCCGCGTCGGGCTTTATCCTTGTCGCGCCCACACGCCGCTCTCGCCAATTTCCTTATCGCTCGACTGTCGCTCGCTCGCTCGTTCGATCGTCGTGCCTCGATGGATTATTGCCCTAATTCACGCCTTCCGCTCGAATACTGACCAAATTTCGCTCGACGTTACCGCCTTTGACGACCGCTCTCGACGTGACTCGCTGAAATTTTTCTTCAAGACCGACCACTCTTCCAACTTACGATCCTCAAAAACGAAAAAAAGCCCTCTTCCTTTGTTTCCAGCTCTATTTATCCATTCGGCGTAACGGATCAGCTCCTTGCGTAACCATTCCAATTCCAATTCTGGTTTTAGAACCACTGGTGTGGGACTCACTGGATTTGGTCGAATCTGTCTGCGCAACGGCCATCTTGGCTTTTTCGCCACCACTGATGTCACTCCGACATTTCCCAGTGACAGCTCGCGTCTGTTGTTATTGTTTTTGTGAGTCTTGTTTTCATGTCGTCGGACATGATACGCGGTTCGGTGTATACATCTCGCGATCGGAACATAGTTGAGTGAATTTCTGAGAGGCTCGGCATTGGACTGCGATATATTCAGGCCGTGTGCTCGGTGTATGAGGTGCGTGGTTATTCAACCATTAACATTAACTATTTCAGCTATCTGGAAGTGGTCACGCCCTATAACGCTGGTCGGAACGAGAAGGATCCTATGTCGCATCTCGGAGACTTGGGTGCGACCGTTGCCGCATCTACGCTGATTGCTGCGCCCCCAAAATCGGACAGTAATGGTGTCCCGGCTGAACTCACCGATGGTGGTAAGTGTGATGGATTCAGCGGCGAATGGCCAGTCCGTGTTGACATATATCCGTTTGCCCATTTCCGACTCGAATATGATGCACTTCATGACGTAATTAGTGTTGGCGTAATTTATTCGCAACTCGAAAACGTTTTGGGCATTGGTCACAAACAAATGGACATTCGCCCCGGTGCATCATTTCGTGTTCATTTAATACTCCTCCAGATGAAAGCGCTTTGCCACGTAGTTTACAAATGAAAACCGGCCGATCGGATTCATCGACCGGCGTTGGTGGATTGAAATGCGCATTGATGTGCCAATTTAGACTTCTTGCGATGCTTGATGTCGATGATTTCCTCAGGGATGGCTCGATGATGTTCTCCTTAAACTAGTAACCACTTATCTTTTACTTACCACTATTGAACTAGTTCCTATTCTCTACTTGATTCTACCATTCTTGCATTCAATGATGAGTTTATATAATCCAATTCTTAAATTAAAATTTCTATTCACTTCAATTTCTTAAACTACTCTATGAGCCTCAGTGGAGTGGTGTTTGCGCTATTTACGTTTGGCGTTTTGCAGGCTTTTTGACCAGAGTCCTGATTGGCTTTTTGACTCAAGTCAAAGTCAATCAGGACTTCTTTTTTTTTAAAATTGATAAACTATTCGGTCGCAACGAAATGCGACCGTAACACTTTGATTGAATTCACAACAAAGTCTTTAGAATAAAAGAACCCTGGCAAGTCATTCAAAGTTTGCATGTAAACTTTGAATGACTTTTTTATTTTTAATTTAGTTTTTTTTTCAGTATCATGGAAAAAAGTTTCGCCTTTTTCTCTTCAAAAACTGATAAGAATGTATAAATTTTATAGACATTTATTACTGAGCTGTGCAAATCAGGTTTAAAATTTATTTATTTATGAAATAACTCTAATTTTTCGCAGCTTCTTTTATTAAGTTAAAAAAACGACTGAAACGTTTTTTATAAATTTGAAAACATCACCAAAATGATAATAGACTTCGATTGACACCTAAATGAAGCAAATATCTTACGAGGGTGAGCTGATAAGTCCCGGGCCTGATAATGAAACCAAGGTTTTTAATTTTTTTTGCTTTATTTTTCAACATAGTCCCCAGAAAGACTAATACATTTTTCATATCGGTGCTCCAATTTAGTTATATAGTCTTTATAAACCGAAACGTCGAGCTCCTCAAAATATTCATTCACAGCAGTAATAACTTCCTGGTTGCTCTGAAATCTTTGTCCACCAAGCCAATTTTTGAGGTTAGGGAACAGAGCGTCGTCGCTGGGGGCTAAGTCGGGCGAATAGGGTGGATGAGGTAGCAATTCGAACTATAATTCGTGAATTTGAGCTCATGCAACGATTGACGAATGTGCTGGTGCATTGCCACGGTGAAACAAGATTTTTTCCGCCAAATGTCTTCGTTTTTACTTTATTTCTCTGTGAAACGATTCAATAAATGTGCATTGTACTCGCCTTTGATGGTTTTACCTTTTTCAAGGTAATAAATAAAAATAATTCCTCTTGCATCCCAAAAATGCTCGCTGAAACCTTATTAGCTGACAAAAATGCCTTTGCCTTCTTTGGGGCTGCTTCGAGGTTTGCAATCCACTGTTTTTTTTATTTTCTGGAGTGTAGTGGTGGGTCCATGTCTCATTCATAGTTATAAATTCATCAGGGTTTCGTTTATATAGTACCAAATTCTCATTTGAAACAGTTTTCCTTTTCAACTTTCTCTCAGACGTTAGCAAGTGCGGCACCCATCTTGCGAAGAGCTTTCTCATGTGCAAAATATTATTAAAAATATTGCCAACGCGCTCTTTTGACATTTTTACAGTCTCCGCTATCTTAGACAATTTTAATCTGCGGTCGTGCAGCACTAATTTGTGAATTTTTTCTACTATTTCAGGTACATGTATTGTCACTTCTACGGGACGTCCGGAGCGTGGCTTATCACTAGTGCTCGTACGACCGTTTTTAAATTCAGAAACCCATCTTTTAACCATTGAATATTATAGCGAAGAGCCTTTCAGTGTGTTATCCATCTCTTCTATTATTTGAGAAGGCGTTAAACCCTTTAAATAAAAGTATTTTACAGCTGCATGTTTTTCAAAATCTTCCATTTTTGTAAAAACGTCAATAGTGCTTTGATAAAAAGGCTGTCAAATGAATACTACTCGTAATTAATGTCATAACCTGAAAATTTATATAAAAGCTAGTTAAAGATAGTTCTATAGAATGCCGATAAAAAAATTCATATAGAGGCGCTATCTCTATGTCAGGCCCGCGACTTATTAGCCCACCCTTATAGTGAATGATAAAAATGACCTTGAAAGTCATGATGATTTTTAATTTAATTTTTTACATAATCATGAGAAAACGTTTTGCTTTTTTTTTTATAAAATCTGTTTGGAGCATATAAATTTTATAAATATAGATTAATTTTTTTTGAATAACAGGTTGAAAAATTTATTGTTTTTGGATTTTGCACTTTGTTTAATAAATTAAAAAACAGCTCTAACGATTTCTTTTAAAAATTTGATAGAATCACACAAATATTAATACGCGTCGATTGACGCCTTAGACATGGAAATCATATATTTGGTTGGCATGTTTTTGATCATATCAAATATAACAAACAATATTTGATTATTAGTAACAATATTAAATTATTTATATCTAATTATTCACTGCACTACCATCAATACTGTCATTCTTTCAAACCTGATAATATAAGTTTGGAATTCTATTAATGTATCTTGTTTTTGTTTATAACTATGTATTTAACAGCATTTTCTACAACATTGATCAAAATTTTGCTAAAACACACATTAATGAAAATATTACAATGAAGGGATCTGCACGAATGAATAGTGTATTTCATCAGTTTTAAAATCAAACAAGTTTTTTGTTTCTTTTCGGTTTTTTCATCGTCAATAAAAAATGGCGAAACTGATTATGATGAAAACTTATTCAATTTTAAGTTGCGTAATTACGCGTCGAATGAAATTGGTTCGACGTCAATACCGTCTTTGGTACTCAATAGAATCAAGACGAAAAATAATTCCAAACGCACATAAGCACATACGTGCATACACACACAGACATTTTCAAAAACAATCGATTTGGATTCAAGAGACCTTAAAACGTCAAAATTTGGGATTCGCGAAATCGGTTCCATTACAATAACTTCCGACTGGGAACTAAGAAGTTAACCAACAAACATAAACGTTGCAATGCTCAAAACATTATCCTTTTCTTTAGCGGCCGTTTTTATTATTACTTCTCGTTGAAAGTGTCGTACGTACTAATTGCTGAACACTTATAGTATAAGACACTATAAGTTTAATGAAGTGGGAAAGTGTGGCTTCGGCTTGACGGATAGCATCCTCTTCAGGTGCTGTCATTAGCCATCCGTTACGAGACAGCACGACCACGATTGGCTTATTGATGGATTAAGCTCATCATACTTCAACTAATTTTTATAATTATTTGTATCCGCGAAGTATAATGACTGTCAATTTTTAGTTCGTATGTGCTTACGTCGCTACTGTATATATTACTACAGATGTCTGTAGTACTATAAGTTTGCCTAGTCTAATATTTTTGTAAAGGCCATGACTGTTAAGGTAAACGGATGATTCTTTTGAAGATGGTGTTCAAATGCGGAAGGAGAGCTGTCCAATTTCAGAAATTTGAATTTAAGCTCACCATTGGAAGATTAACATCCCAAAAAAATTCGCCCGACTACTCAAAATGCACGGTTGAACTACGAATAACACATTATTAAGTTAATCATTTTACTACTTAGAATTTGTTTAGCATCATCAGCAAATCGTTATCATTTTCGCGAGTGAAGTTCGTAAAATCAATTATCCTAAAATAGAATACATTTGCGATATCCATCAGTGACATTACGTGCCTTTGTATTCCTGACCATGTACCACCACAGTACATTTTCATCAGGACATTAATCTTATTGACGGTAAAGCGATTTGAATTGACCTCAATATCTTCAGTTTGCAATTTAACACACGCCATGATAGATTCCCATTAGGAGGTTGTTCGCATTAGTTTAGCCGCTCGGCAATTTACAATAAAATTTAATAATACAATTCCACATAAATTCCCGGGAGATTGGTCGCACCTGATCAACGTCCCAAACAACGAGTGCTACTATGCTCGCTGTTATCCTTGGAGTCTATGGAGCCTTGTGCATCTATCGTTGGCCGGGCGGTATCGGGAAGCCATCGTTAAAATTTGATGGCGAAACTCAGGCATATTATCTAACTTCCAATTCGCAAGGGTGTAACGAAATTTACTTCGACGACGCTCCTCGCTCTGTGCATATGTTATTAATGGTTTTATTCGGAAACCTTTTTGGGAGACACTGTCGTTTACCAGGCAAATGTGGTTGCTATCATAGTTGAGGACTTTTATGCAGAGGACTCCCTGAAGGAGTTTTTGTCTCTGATATTAGTGAGGCACTTGCTGTGCCGCTCGCTACCTTCCGTGTATGAGTCGAATTTAAAATAATGTGGTTTTAAACGAAATCTCCCTGGAAGCAGGGAACGGTTGTGAATTATACGATTAAGGAAAGTAGTTGCAGCTAGTTTTATGATAAGCTCTTTCAGAAGCAACTTTATGACTAACAAATCCTACGAGGGAAATATAGTGTGTCAACTTATTAAATTTAATGAAGTTTTGCTAGCTTGCTTCTGGTTTGTTTCGATTTTAATGGAATAAAACCAATGATAGTTTCGGTGAAAGTAGAACTTGTCAGGATAAAATACTCTTGCTATGTTTTGGGATCGGTTGGTTGAAGATGTATGCTTATCAAAATTTAGATGCAAAACAAGTATATGCATCGGTATATATGAATGAATAATATGTCTAATTTATGATGAGAGGATAATGTCTGATCATTATCTCTTATACAATGAATAATTCTAATTATTTGTTATCCATCATTCTCGGATATCATGTTACATCGAAATATTGTAACTTCTAGATGATTATTCTTTCTAGTATTTAATCCTCGACAAAGAAAAATAATGATGAATGTTTTCCGACTTATTTGAATGATTTGATACATACTACAAAAATCTCAAAAAACGGCTTATGGGGACAGAATTTTGTTAAAAAAATTAGGTTTTTTATTTGGGATAATTCGCGAGAAAAGTACCTCAAAAAACCTGTACAAAATTTTATATAAATATCTTATCTGGTTTTCATTCTAGTAGTCCCCTCCGCCCTACTATACTTTTTGGAACGCAATCGGCCTTCAAGTTCCCGAACATATGCCGCTATGTAACAAATCGACTATTATACTCTTTAATACAATACATACAAGTTATATTACATAGTATAAGCTAGTGCATATTCGAATTTCACAGTGTAAACTCAAAAATTTTGATTGAAAATGCTTGCAAGTCCAAAAAGACGAGATGATTTTCGTAATCTAAAGAAACTTCAAATGCGTTTTTCTCGAAACATACTTTTTTTGTGCGCGTCATAGATTTATAAAAAAAAACTACTCATCCGATTTACTTAAAATTTCCCACCCATGCTTATTAACTATTTAACTACTGCACGGGCCTAAACTTAGCGCAATAAAAAAATTTGACGATTCTAGAACACTTTTTTCAATCGAAAAAAAGTCATAAATCGTTGCATGTATATTCAAACGTGCACCAAATCACAAAAAACTTACTTATTGCCCTAAATTTAGGCTCGTGCAGTAGCTTATACGCAAGACTAATAGAGTTTTTAGCGGTCACATATGGATATTTTTTTCAGGGTTTTACGGATCGCAATCAGCTTTTTTTGTATGGCACTGTTCAATCGCTTATTCGGGACGGCCGACATTTTGTTTTAGACTTCCCAGTATATGGAAAGTTGTTGCAATCGCCTCGAAAATCGAAATTGAAATTTTCAAAATATCTTCACGGTCTTTAGAGTCTTTAGAGTATATTTAAAGTGTTTTTAGAAAGAAGTTTGTATGTATGTGTGTGTGTGTATGTACGTACGTACGTACGTCTGCACGTTCGTGGACAGTTTTTTCTACGAGCATAACTCACGTACACAAAGTCGTATCGACTTTGTTAAGGTGTCAATCGAAGCATCTTTGCAATCTTAAGAGCTGATTAGTTTTTGGGACACTTCGTTCGGGGGGGTTTGCTGTTTCCCCGTTTGAAGGTCATTTAAGTCATGCGTTATATCTCATGAACCAAAGAAAGGATTTGCAATGTTAATGTGACAATCGACGCGTATTAACATTTTCGTGATTCTATCAAATTTTTAAAAAAATGTTGGAGCCATTTCTTAATTTAAAACAAGCCGCGAGGTGCGACCCTTGAGGTCCACACGGTCAACTTCCCAGTAATATCTACATAAACATCAACAACATTACAACAATGAGAGGTATTCATAGCAGTAACAGGAATGAGTTAATATGAATCATATCGTCTACGGGAGGGTCCATTGATTACGTAAGGTTTTTGGTCGATGAGGACAGATTGAATATTCACGCGGATCAATCGGTGGGGGCCTTTTTGGTGTTGAAAAATTTTGTTGGTTTTCAAAATTAAAACTATTACAAATCTGCTCAAATTATGCAAATACCTTAAAACTTTGATTGAATTTACAACAATTTTTTTGGAATAAAAGATATAAAGTAATAGCACTCGTATGAACCCTCTTTACATGGTAACTTTGAATGATTTTTTTATTTTTAATTTAGTTTTTTCATAATCATGGAATAAAATTTTGCCGGTTTCTCTCCAAAAACTGAAAAGAATGTATAAATTTAATAAACTGGATCACTGTGCTGTGCAAATCAAGTTAAAAAATATTTTTCATGAAAAAAAAACATAATTTTTCGCATTTTCTTCTATTAAATTAAAAAGACGGCTAAAACGAAATTTTATAATGTTAATAACTTCTCAAAGATGTTAAGTCACGTCAATTTACACCTAAATGAAGCAAATATTATATCTGGTTCGTGAGATATAGTGAATGATAAAAATGACCTTGAAAATCATGATGACTTTTAATGATTTTTTATTTTTAATTTACTTTTTTACGTAATCATGAGAGAAAGTTTTGATGAAGTTTTTACGAACATTGTTTGGAGTACATAAATTTTATAAAAATTGATTACTTAGACTTGAAAATAAGGTTAAAAATTTATTATTTTTGAAAAAAACCCTAATTTTTTGCATTTTTTTAAAAAAAATTGAAAACCGCTCGAAGATTTTTTTCAAAAATTTGACAGAATCACTAAAACGTCAATACGCGTCGATTGACACCTTGTTAAAAAAAATCGTACGTTTGGTTCGCGAGATATAGCGCATGACAGAAATGACCTTCAAACGGGCAAAACAGCAAACCCCCCGGCCGAAGTTTTCCAAAAACTAATCAGCTCTTAAGATTGCAAAGACGCTTCGATTGACACCTCAACGAAGTTGATACGACTTTGTTTACGTGAGTTATCGTCGTAGAAAAAAGTGTCCACGAACGTACGTACGTACGTACGTACATACACACACACACACACACATACATCTCCCTTTCTAAAAACACTTTATATATACTCTATAGACCTCAAAACGTAAAGAAATGTTGAAAATTTCAATTTCGATTTTCGAGGCGATTACAAGAACTTCCCATATACTGGGAAGTTAATAAAAAACAATAAACTTTTAACCTGAGTTGCGAAACAAAGTAATAAGTGTTTATAAAATTTATATAGTACAAACAGTTTTTGTAAAAAACCAGCAAAACTTTTTCCATGATTACGAAAAAAATGTAATAAAAAAAAATAAAAAATCATTAACAGTCATCATGGTCTTCAAAATCATTTCTGTCATTCACTATATGTCACAAACCAGATATAGTATTTGCATCACTAAGATGTCAATAGACGGGTATTAACATTTTAGTGATGTTTTTAACATTATAGAAAAATCATTGGAGCCGTTTTTAATTTAATAAAAGAAAATGAAAAAAATTAGGGTTTTTTTCATAAAAAATATTTTTTTTAACCTGATTTGCACAGCACAGTAATAAATGTTTATAAAATTTATAAATCTTTATCAGTTTTTGAAGAGAAACTACCAAAACCTTTTGCCATGTCAAAAAAACTCAATTAAAAATAAAAAAATTTTCAAAGTCGCCATGTAAAAAGTGTTTATACGAATGATTATACCTTAAATTTCTTATTCTAAAGACATTGTTGTAAAATCAATCAAAGTTTATTAATAATTGCAAAATTTGAGCAGATTTTGAATAGTTTTCACAGTTCCGTGTTATAATTTTAATATAAAAAAACCTGCTTAGATTTTGAAAACCAAAAAAAAAACATGAATCAAATTTGCATTTGTGGTAATGAATGAATGGTAAAATGTCGCCCTGTCGCCCCTCGGATGGATCCGCGTGAATATTCAATCAAACCAATCCATCAAAATCCTTACATAACCAATTGACGCTCGCGTAGATCTTACGATTAATATTAAGTCATTCCAATTACTGTTATGAGAGGTACATTATTATTTAAAGTGGTATTATTTTCATAATTATTATTGTGTTTGATATTTGTAATAGTTATGTAGACATTACTGGAAAGTTTACCATATGGATGTCAAGCGTCGCACTTTGCGGCTTGTTTTTTTTATATGCATTTCAAAATAAAATCCTTTTCTGCCGTTTTAACAGAGTAATGCCCCCTTAAGTTGAAAATTTTATGAGCTTTTTTAATTATGGACATGAAAAAGCATGATAATTACAAAATTACCTTTTCGATTCTTGGAATTAATTTGATCCGTGTTTTTTCAACGTTGCGAATTGGAAATCTTCAAAATCTTCTTCCTGTCACTTGGTATCTGCCGACTAAAGCCACCTTCGACGCCTTCAAATCACTCTCTTCATCAATTTTCACTAGCTTTTCATATTTAAGTTTCAGTACACACTACTATCCAAATGATAAGAATCGGTATAAGGGATGGTACCTAAATTGTAAAATATGCAGTTCAATCTCTTGGGTATAAAGTGTTTCGTATTTTTTGTTCGTATTTTACGGATTTCAATCCAAACAAAACTGAATCTGAAATTTGAAACCATTATTGGCATAATAAAGAAGAGGTAGTATGTATGAATTGGGATTTGAATCTACTAGTAGCTTGTCGACTGCTTTTATGTAAAAACTATTTGCTCAAGTTCCAGATTGAACGGAAAGGAACAATAAGAGATTAATAAAAGATTTGACACATTATTTTTTATTCATGAGTATGAAACATATGTTATATTTCGATGTTTTTATGATGCTTATATAATAGAATAAGAGCCACCACTACTTATATGATACCTGCTAAAGTTGCTGTTGGTCAAGATTTATGACCCCAAAGCATTGTTTCCTATGCTAGTGAGAACACACAAAAAAAAATCAGCATTTCTACTTCAACGTAACCCTGGCAGGCGTCTATAAAATCTATAAAATGAAATGAACAGAATTGTTTTCTTCAATATATTTCAATAATACACGAAGCATTTCATTCACTGACAACTAACCCTAGACTATTACATCTGCATAATACAACCGCACAGATGCTCGAACTCAAAAATAAAACAAATGATTTTTAGTGATTTTTCCTTCACTATGGGAAGGTATTTTTATATCGACTAGAATCCATTTGCCATGTGAAATCGTCATCCATTGGAATTGAACAATTGGCTCAGATGCTAAGCAATTTTCTAATAGAACCAACTATTCTTACATATTAACTTCGCTTTCAAACTTTGTGGTCGGGGAGGAACTGGGAGAGGCACAACCGCCCTCAAGTATGCCTGGGAAAAGTCGCATAGCCGAACTAGTACCTTGCAGAAAGAGGACCCGGAGGTGTCGACTAGCAGATGTTTAGTACTCGGCCAAAGCAGCTAGGAGAACTGTCTTAAGCCAGTGTAAAGGAGGAGAGGTACTGACCGTTCCTCAGCACAACATCCTTTCAACAGGATGCTGAGGCAAAGGGATGACGATAAACAGGGTCTATCATATATATCCTTGGTGTAGAGGATGATAACCCTAAATACGGCAATTGATCCGGAGCTTTGCGTTGGGCTCAATCGAAGGGATCGTGTACGCACTTCCCCGATACCTTACCAGGGGTATACTGGTGCCAGGGGTTAACCGGGGCCCCAGGGACTTGTCCCTGCCGGTTTTGGTTGAGGAGCCTGTGGAAGCTGAGACTTGGTGGCTGTGGTTAACATCCAAAGTGGGTACAGTCACTATGAATACAGTTTGAGACTGGTAGCTATTCGGCAACTCTGCTGAATTGTGGTGCATTGGCGTGCTGTTGCGCTATCAACAGGAGAGCCGCTTCCCAAAGAGCGGCGAGGATGCTGATAGGTCTGATCCTTACCAAGGATTATGACGGAGTCCATGCAAGCTTCCGATAAGATTTTGGTATCCATACTCAGAAAAGCAGTGCCCATAGCCCTAAGGCTATGGGTTATTGACTAGGATGTTTATGGCGGCATTGGTGCGAGTCTATCGTACCCGTAGCCTGAGAAGCTCGTAGTGTTAAGACAAATCATGTCAGGCCACCACGTCAAACAACTAGAACCGCTTTCTGTTCTTACAGATTAACTCGGCTTTCCTTTGGAGACCGATCCTCAGAACAACATTCTTTCAACAGGATGTTGAGGCAAAGGAATGACGAAATAACAGGGATAACTTACTGTCAAACTGATGAATACCCTAAAGGGCGATCAATCCCGAACTTTGCAATGGGGTTCAATTGAATAGGTTGTGTTGAGCTTCTTCGAAACCTTACCAGGGGTATACTGGTACCAAGGGATCCGGGGCCCCAGGGACCTAGTCCCTGCCGGTGTCGATGAGGAGCCTGTGGATGCTGCAACTTGGAGGTTGTGGTTGTACACGCATTAGCGGGTACTTTCATTATAATATAGCTTGGAACCGATTAGCACGGTAATCGGATCCTTCTATATCGTGGTTCATTGGCGTGCTGTTGCGATTACGACAGGGGTGCCGTTGCCCAAAAAGTGGCATGTATGATTGATAGGTCCACATCCAAACCAAGGATTATGAAGAAGAACCATGCAAGCTTTGGATAAAATCTGGAACCTGTATTCGGAAAAGCAGTACCCATACTTATTTTGGTCAGTTGACTAGTACGCTTATGGGAGCGTTGGTGCATGCTGCAATTTGTTACCCAGACGAGGGATGTCAGTGTGTTAATGGTTAATTTCGGGGAATGTACTTAAAATCTCAACTTCATCTTACATATTCATCCATGGAGCTAGTTTATGAATGAAACTTGTAGTTCAGTAAAATAAATGAAAATTTATAGTCTTTCATGCTCCAATTTTCCTGTAAATAGTGAAAAACGTTGGGTGCTGTTTTCGATAAATGTTTTTGCCATCATCTCGGAAACCGTTTATCTTACGAAAAAATAATAAAGCCTTTCTTTTTTCAAAATTAAATTTCTTAACATTTTGTCTCTCGTTTTGCAATGTGGAATTTGGAATTTTTGGACCTTAGGGTCTCTAAGTGATCTTGACTGATTTTTTAAATAATATACATATCAGAAACTGTTGCGTATAAGAAAAAAGCAATAAAAACAGTTGTGAAATTTTTATTGTTTAGCAAACTTACATTGGCAGTTGTAATTTAGGATTTATACTTTGCGGTTTAAAGTGCGTTAAATGTCGCCAACTAAGTCAATTTTCATCACAACTTAATTTTTGTCAATAATCTCTCACGGTTCTGCCGTAGTTATTTTAAGAAAAAATGATAAGGCTATCATAGACTGTGCATCAGTTGTTTCTGAGAAGGCACGCCTTTAAAAACATTCGTTACCAATGCCTGGTTAGGACCTTATATGTGTTGTGTTGTTCTTCTTGCGGTTAATTTTTGTCGGGTAATGACAAAAATCAGCGAAAATAGATTCGATATGGTAATTAAACACTAAAATCGAAGTTTTCAATGAAAATTTTCATTCTGCTGATGTCAGTTATTGGTTCAGTTTAGGCTGCTCGTCAGCGCTATTCATTTACGCACGGTTGACTGGTTTCAATTTGAAGCAAAAGATCTTTTGATGTTGCGCAGTTCAAAACAATTGAAAGTCAAGAGAACATAATGCTGGACGTAGTTTAAAGTTGTATAATTAGGGTCCATTACGTGTACTGGAACTTACTTGTGCTTCTTCTGCTGTTCAATAATAGAACCGCTTGACAGAAATACTGTGTGGGATTAACGTGGTTAGCTCATATGACCTTAACACAAGGTTCTGAGGTATGGGTTACGAAAAAGCTTGCATCATAGAACCTAAACATGTAACCAGTAACCCACACAAAGGTTTTGCTACTACTTTCCCGAGTTAGGTACCAGTTTTATTCAAAGCTCTTTTGGACCTCTCCATGTCTCTCGTACACATTGAACCTATCTAGCATCCTTGCGGGTCGTGGCAGCATTATTGAAAATTTAACAGCAAGCCAATGCACGGCAATACAGAAAGAGAGGCAAGTAGTTACTTGCTTCGTGGATAGACCACAGTCATCAAGTTGTCATCTATAGGTTCCTCACCAACGCCGGTAGACAGTTGTCTAGGGTCCCGGCACCTTTGAGAACAATATACTCATGGTAATCGTTCGTGGTTGTGCAAACAGGATCATTTCGATTGAGTCTAGTTTACAAAACTCCAGATTGATCGCTGTTTTTATGGCTGGTCCTTATTTAAACCGTTGCTGTATTTATGCCTCACTCTATATACCGTCATTCCTTTAACTCTGACCTTCTTGAAAAATAATAATCTGAGAATCGATCATAACCCTTCCTCCTTTGCACTGGGACAGTTTTCTTGGCTGATTTCGGTCCAGTACTAGGCATCTGTTGGTAGACCCCTCCAGACATTCTTTCTGCAACATATTAATTTGGCTTTACGATATTTCTGTAGCATACTCGAGGCTGGTGGTGCCTCACCCATCCATCCCTTTCCCTACTAGCGTTCGAAAGAGTCGCAAAAACGGCAGGACAATGGAACGTAAGGTCACGTGGTTTATCGGCAAGTGGTTGCGTGGGGCCGTCAGCAAAAATATTGTCATTATCACTCAGCCCGTCCACCATACAATTCCAGTGCATATAAGGTCGACGGCGGTTAGTCGGCGCCGACGAACCGCCTGACTCTGGAATAAGGCTAAGCAAAAACAAATAGAACTAGAGTTTTGTTTGGCTGCGAATTTGTGAAATGACAATCCTTACTATGTTGATATATGAATTTAAAACGCAATCACTGTCACTGGCATTGGAAAAACATTGCTATTTTTGATTGCACCATTTTTTCGTTGCTTGAAAGTGATATTTGCATCAATTTTTTCCGGGTTTTGTGTTCGAATCATACCAAATTACCCGACACAAGAAGGGTAATGAAATTAGATTATAAGATCGCTTATTGCAAGATTTCACACAAGATCTGTGGAGTGGAAGTAAAGTGATTCGCCTTGTTTAAGGATTTTGATATATTTTTTATATAGCGTGATAAGTTGGTATACTTAAAAATATTTTTAACTTCCCAGTATATGGGAAGTTCTTGTAATCGCCTCGAAAATCGAAATTGAAATTTTCACCATTTCTTTACGTTTTGAGGTCTATAGAGTATAAATAAAGTGTTTTTAGAAAGATAGATGTATGTGTGTGTGTGTGTGTGTACGTACGTTCGTGGACACTTTTTTCTACGAGCATAACTCACGTAAACAAAGTCCGATCGACTTCGTTAAGGTGTCAATCAAAGCGTCTTTGCAATCTTAAGAGCTGATTAGTTTTTGGGACACTTCGGTCGGGGGGTTTGTTGTTTTGCCTCTTTGAAGGTCATTTCTGTCATGCCTTATATCTCGCGAACTAAACATACGATTTGCATCATTGAGAAATCAATCGACACGTATTAACATCTGCTCAAATGCGTCAAATTTTTAAAAAATTGTTCGAGCCGTTTTTTAATTTAAGAGAAAAAAGTGCAAAAAATAGGTTTTTTTCATAAACACTAAGTTTTTAACCTGATTTGCCAAACATAGTAATCAATGTTTACAAAATTTATATACCGCAAACAATGTTTGTAAAAATATTATCAAAACATTTAGCCTTGATTACGTAAAAAAATCAATTAAAAATAAAAAATCATTAAAAGTTATCATGATTTTCAAGGTCATTTTTATCATTCACTATATCTCACGAACCAGCTATAATATTTGCCTTATTAAGGTGTCAATAGACGTGTATTAACATTTTTGCGATGTTTTCAATATTATAAAAATCCGTTTAAGCCTTTTTGTAATTTAATAGAAGAAAATACGAAAAATTAGGTTTTTTTCATAGAAAATATTTTTTTTACCTGATTTGCACAACACAGTAATAAATGTTTATAAAATTTAGACATTCTTATCAGTTTTTGAAGAGAAACTGACAAAAATTTTTTCCATGATTATAAAAAAACTAAATTAAAAATAAAAAACCATTCAAAGTTAACATGTAAAGAGGGTTCATACGAATGATATTACTTTATATCTTTTATTCTAAAGAGATTGTTGTAAACTTAATCAAAGTTTAAAAATATTTGCAGTGTTGCTACAGTCTTTTAATTAAAAAAAACTGCTTAAGTTTTGAAAACCAACAAAATTTCAATCAAATTTGCATTTGTGGTAATCAGCTCTTTGAATGGTAAAATGTTTTTTAGTCAATACTTTGCAAGATAATATGCTTTAAAAAGCTTTCATCAAATAAAAAATTGTAGTTTTTAGAAGATTTGATCTTTAGTAATCGTAAGATTTCAATTACTTCCTCCATCATCATTTGTAATACATTTTACATGTTACATGCAATTGAATCTATTTTTGACTGCATATTCAAAATTTTTGAAGACCAATTGGAAATATGAAGTAATTATTAATTTGATTGATGTAAAATCGTGAAATTTTTAAATTGAGTGATTATGCTGAAGTCATAGCAATTTTGAACGGAACTATTCAAAATGGTTATCACGCGACAAAATCCCTTCAGTGGGCGTTATAACAAAAACTGCATTCATTTTTGCAAGTGCTCGTTTGTCCTTCAAGCATCGATATGAAACTAAAAGGCTCCCACCGATTGATCCGCGTGAATATTCAATCAAATCAATCTGTCCTCATCGACCAAAAGCTTTACGTAATCAATGAATTCTCCCGTAGTTGATATGATTAATATTAACTCATTCCTGGCACTGCTTTGCATACCTCTCATTTTTATTATTTAAAGTAGTATTATTTTCAAAATTATTATTGTGTTTAATGTTTTTGATGTTTATGTAGATATTACTGCGAAGTTGACCGTGTGGACCTAAAGGGTCGCACCTCGCGGCTTGTTTTTCATAAAAATTAGCAGCACTGTGCGGCGTTTCAAATATTCCTTTCATATTCTTTCAAATCAGGCCAGGTTTTTCTAAGTAATCTAATTATCAGAAATTGTGCCTATACGTACACATTTTTTCGGTACCTATCTGTATTGAAGATGTTTCTTCAAATAATTGGTCTTATATTTTGTTTTCACTTTGCTTTGCTTGATATGTTTCTGAAATACTTACGCCAATTGTTTCCTCCTTTTTGCAGTACAGTCTACCTTCGAGAAGGCTATTATTCCAGGAAATAAATTTCCGTTTTGTCTGAAATTTAGAATGCTTCAATGGTTACGACCTCATTAAATGACAAATGTGTCCACATAAAATATGTCCACCTCACTCTGCAAAAGTATTTTATTCAATGAAATGTTTGGCTACCAGTCTTCCAGCCACCAACTAGGAAATCGGCATAATTTTCCAGACAATCAATGCGCAGGGTCTCGTTCCAGTCCGTAGCCAGCAGATTGTTGGAGCTTTTCTTCAAAACATTCGCAGATTTTAGATAAATCTGAATCTGTTTGATACCAGTTGTCGTTTGGAGTTCGCTAGATTCAGTCGATGAAGAGAAAGGATGGTTGACGGATAGTACAAACAATCCTTGAGCTCGGTCTGAAAATTCCTTCAATGGAAAACTCTGGATTTCGGTGGATTGCAGTGAGTTCTTCCGTTGGTGCGATAAAGTCCCCTTTTTCTTATTATATCACTCTCTAAATCTTCAGTGATTGATTCTTCTAGAAAAAATCTAGTTTCGGTTAAGTTGTAAAAGTAATGTGCCAAATCTGAATTAGTGTCGCGTATCTTTAGATTGAATTGTGCTATTTGGGTCGCGATTTCAGTTCCACTTTATGCCGGGACCGGACGTTATGCTTTGGCCTAATTTATTTATGTTGTTAAGTAACTCGTGACGTCATGCTGTTTAATTTGCATAACAACCAGCTATCTGTCTGCCGCGGTGGATATCGTGGATGCCGCTGCCACCGCTACTACTCAGGACCGCACTTGTGGATACCCTTACTATGGATTGTTGCTTCAATTGCGCTTGTGCAGTGCATCACGTCGTCAATACCGCCGCCACAGAAACGAGGTACATGTTGGTTACCAGCGATCCCTTGGATACATGATGTTCCATTTATTATTTCGTTTTGGTCCTCTTGGGTTGTTTTACACGTCCCGACTGGTAGTTCTTTTCGTACTTTGCCGCCAAGTTGGATTGCAGACTTATCTCGCACTGGAAGCTTTCTATGCTGGATGCGACACTTTGTCGAACAGGATTCTGTTTTTTATGTATTGATTTGCTAGTAATATGGTCAGGGAGGATTTTTCTCAGTTCTGTTGCATAATTATTGATATTTATTTGTGGAAATAACTAGATGGATTTGAGGTCTTTATAGATTACTGTGCTAAACAAATATGCAATTCGGATGATTTTTTTTTACCGATGCTATAGCCAAATATCTACTGACAATAAATTTCCCAAAATGCAATAAAACAATAAATAAACTATTCAAAAATATCGTTTATGGAACGATTTATAAAAATTTCATCGGGGTGTCGTAGTATTAAAAAATGTTCCTGTTTAAACAACATTACTTTTATTTGAATCTTAAGATGTTTGACGTGAGCCAGAACGATTCTTTTATGCAAAACACGGCAGTCTTACTAATTTAAATCTACAAAAAGAGCAAACTTCCTCATTTTGTGTAAACAAATTGATTTTTTGATGACTTCAGTGTGTTTGGAAAAGTTACAAGCAAACTTCCAGCCAAATAGAAATATAAGAAAGTAAATCAATTATGCACGTTTTTATGTGCGACAAAAGGAACAAAGATGGTTCTCCAGGCAAAAAATCATTTCTTTGAAACTCTTACAGTGAAAATGGGGTGCTATTTGCAAGCACTGGAAAGTTTGACTTTAATTGCAATAAATGCTTATCTATATACAAATGTATATATAAAAGGGGTAGGTCTAACAATGTCTGTCTTTGAGTAAGATGATCCAAAATAACCACATGTATTAAAATATATCTTGTTTCGGTTTTGTTGAAATACCATGGAATATTTAATGATGCCCGATTTGTTTGTAACTTTTTGCCTCATTTTTATCTACAATTCCCTGAAATACATATGCAAAAGCGACGAAATTGTTTTATGATGAAAGCATGTAAAGTATACTTATACATTTCGTTTCATATTAATAACCCACCTTACAATTTCAAATTGTCTTCGCCTTAAAATTATTTTGCCCCAAATTTCATACGGAAAAGATTGAGAAAGTAAGTCTGTGCAATGGTCGTTCTGTGAATCATTTCTCATTACCGTTATTTTTTCTGCAATTCTTGAAAATTCGTCATTTTTGGTGCGTTTCATATTTATAGCCCAGATGAAGTTTCGAACAAAATAAAGCTCTGTTTCAAATGAACTTTAAATAAAAACCAACGATATTTGAACTTAATAATTGATAAAATCTCCTTTGAATTTTATGACTTCAAAAATCCTTGTTTTCATGGACTGGATTAATTTATTCAACAAGTCAGTGTCAAATTTCTGCTATTCGTCAAGAACTGCACCATTCGATTTCGCCAGTGATTTATATTTAGTACAGTCAAAGCGTCCGAATTTTGACCTAAACCGTGCATTTTGGGTAGGCAGATTTTTTTTTGATGCAATGCGTGGGCAATGATAGATAGCTGATATAGATAGCTATAGAGATATAGATAGATATAGATAGCTTAAGCTTAAGTTTCTGGGGTCGCAGCTGTTGTCCTTTGGGCTCCATCTTCAAAACAAAAGAAGTTGGGGCACCCTCATATCTCCGAAACCATGGCTCCCACAAGAAAGTTGTGTATGGCAAACTTGCGTAGATTAAAATGTTTAGCAAGTCGTTCATACATCACTTTTACGTTGGGTCAATAATAAAAAAGTTACAAGCCAAAAACCACACACAAAAAGGGGGGAACATTTTTCGGGCGCCACAACTTTTTTAATTTCACGTTTAACGCGAAACACATTGGGATATTTTTCCAAGACAATTTTGTCACAAATCGTTGGCGGTATTGATTGTTGCAATCACTGCACATTGACAGGAGTTATTCCATCCCAAAGGGGAGAAAGTCGCGTGAAAAACCCGTTTTTAGGCGAAATAATCGGCTTTTGATAGCAAACCCCCGTTGCGAAACTCGCGGGCGCATTTTGGTAGGCAAGCAGATTTTAAGTGCAATGTGTGGTATGCCTTACTGGCAGCTTAAATCTAAGTTTCTGGGGTCGCAGCCCCAATCCTCTGGGCTCCATCTTGAAAACAAACAAAAAGTGGGGCACCCCTATATATCCGGAACCATGGCCCCCACAAGAAAGTGGTGTATGGCAAACTTACATAGAATTAAATTTTTAGCAAGTCGTCCATACATCACTTTCATGTGGCATCAATATTGAAAAAGTTATAGGCCTAAAACGACATCCAAAAAGGGGGGCCATCTTTCGAGCGCCACAAATCCATTGTTTTCACTTTAACCCCAAAACGCATGGAGAATAACTTCAAGACAATGTTGTTGCAATGTTGGGCAAGTCATAGGAAAAAAAGCATTTTAACACCTGTTTATCTGGTCCTGGTCCTGGTAAAGCCGATTATTTGGCCTAAAATTCCTTTTTCACGTGAGTTTTCCCTTTTTGGGATACAATAGCTCCCGACAAAAAAGTTCCATTTCTTTTCATCAGAAAATATCACCTGTAAATGAAATCTTGCATTTAAACAATGAAGAAATATGAAAGCCAGTATTTCCTTCATAAGACCAATCTGTAGCCATGTTGTTTTTTGAGAATTCCAGTCGAGCTTTCTTATGACGATCTAATAGTCAAGGAGCAGTCTTCATTGTACCTATACAAGTGTTAGGATTACGTCGAATCGTTCTCCAAACCGTTGTTTTTGACACCTTTGTTTGGGCAAGTGCTGCCAATTTATTGCAACTTAGTGTAGAATTACTTGTTGCTCGTACAATTTTCCTCTGTACCAGCGGAGACAATTTTATTAACTTCCCAGTATATGGGAAGTTCTTGTAATCGCCTCGAAAATCGAAATTGAAATTTTCAACATTTCTTTAGGTTTTGAGGTCTATACAGTATATATATAGTGTTTTTAGAAAGGAAGATGTATGTGTGTGTGTATGTATGTAGGTACGTACGTACGTAGGTACGTACGTATGTACGTTCGTGGACACTTTTTTCTACGACGATAACTCACGTAAACAAAGTCGTATCAACTTTGTTGAGAAGTCAATCGAAGCGTCTTTGCAATTTTAAGAGCTGATTAGTTTTTGGGAAACTTCGGTCTGGGGGGTTTGCTGTTTTGCCCGTTTGAAAGTCATTTCTGTCATGCGTTATATCTCGCGAACCTAACGTATGATTTTCTTGAATAAGGTGTCAATCGACGCCTATTTACATTTATGTGATTCTATCAAGTTTTTAAAAAATTTCTTGGAGCCGTTTTCTAATTTTTTAAAAAAAAGTGCAAAAAATAACGATTTGTTTCAAAAATAATAAATTTTTAACCTTATTTACAAGTGCAAGTAATAAATGTTTATATAATTTATATACATCAAACAGTTTTATTGAAAATGGCATCAAAGTTTTTACTCATGATTACAAAAAAAATCAAATAAAAAATAAAAAATCATTAACAGTCATCATGTTCTTCAAGGCCATTTCTGTCATGCTTTATATCTGGCGAACCAAACATACGATTTGCATTGTTAAGGTGTCAATCGACGATTTTTATAAAAACTGTTGAAGCCGTTTTTTAATTTAAGTGAATAAAGTGCAAAAAATTAGATTTTTTTTCATAAACAATAAATTTATAACCTGATTTGCGAAATATAGTAATCAGTGTTTATAAAATTTATATATTCCAAACAATGTTTGTAGAAACAATTTCAAAACTTTTTCCCATGATTACGTAAAAAATTAAATTACAAATAAAAAATAATTAAAAGTCATCATGATTTTCATGGTCATATTTATCATTCACTATATCTCACGAACCAGATATAATATTTGCATCATTAAGGTGTCAATAGACGTGTATTTACATTGCTGCAATTTTTTAACATTACATAAAATCTGTTTCAGCCGCTTTTTAATTTAATAAAAGAAAATGCAAAAAACTAGGCTTTTATGGTTTTAAGGTATTCTCAAAAAAAAAATATTTTTAATTTGATTTGCACAGCACAGTAATAAATGTTTATAAAATTTATACATTCTTATCAGTTTTTGAAGGGCAACCAGCAAAACCATAATTCATGATTATAAAAAAATCATTCAAAGTTATTATGTATAGAGGGTTCATACGAATGACATTAATTTATATCTTTTATTCTAAGGAAATTGTTGTAAATTCAATCGAAGTTTTATAATATTTGCATAATTTGAGCAGATTTTTAATAGTTTTTACAGTGTTTTAGTGTTAATAAAAAAACTGCCTTAATGATGGAAGTCCAAAAAACGCTTCCGTAGATGATATGATTAATATCTACTCATTCCTGTTGCTGCTATGAATACCTCTCATTATTATTATTTAAAGTAGTAATATTTTTAAAATTATTATTTTGTTTCATATTTTTAATGTTTATCTAGATATTACTGGGAAGTTGACCGTGTGGACCTCAAGGGTCGCACTTCGCGGCTTGTTTTTCTTCCCTTTCGCTTCGTTTTCCCATATAGCTTCGGATCTTTCAAGTTTTCTTGATATTTCACTCATGTTTAAACCACTATTTTTGAACGCTAAAATTTTATCATTTTCTACATAATTTAATGACACACCATGCGGCATTTTAAATAATAAGATTATTGCGAAATCCTCTTGCGAACAACAACTAAACTGATTCACTATGCCGATTTCTAACTCCACTAATCACCACTAATAAAGCTTCATTTTGTTGGAACTTCATGGGGGTTATAAATATGAAACGCACCAAAAATGATGAATTTTCAAGAACTGCAAAAAAAATATTCTATTCTTTATATGCTTTTTGGCGTTAGTAGATGCTTAAAATGAAGGAATCATATTATTCACAATCAGAACTTTGTAAATATGTTAATTAATATAACAAATTGATGGATTTTTTTGTTGTTTAGTCAATGAACAATGTCCAGTAACTTTCAACATAATTTCGTTCTTTTGTTTTTAGGCATTTTCATCAATTAACAATGTCAACAATAAATATTCTGCATGAAACCGATTGTTACTTCATTGGTCTTATACATTCATGAATATGTGTAGTCCCACATATGTACCTTTTTTATTTGTATTTATGCATGTGTACTTCTGCATTTGACTTTACAAACTTGTTTGTTGTTGAAAAAGCATGATAAAAGATATTTTCCATCAATAAAGAATGAGTTTCTTTAGAATAATCGAATTTATGTCATAATTTTGTGGATATTTATTGAAAATGCTTATGGGATGGAACCAAGTGCATTTTATTGCGTCAAAACTCTTGTTTCTTGGCTTTCTGTACAAATTCCATATTCGTGGCCAATAACGAGTTTTCAGTAGAATATATGATAATGAAATGAATTGCTTTGAATGGTATTCACCAAAAAAACATACTATTTATGTATATTATAGAAGACAATTACAGCAACAGTCGTCACAAAATTAGTCTGCTATTATCGTTCTCGTAAATTAAGTTTTTCTAATAGCCAGCTTTAATGAAATTCACAAATAGTTTTATGGGCCATAAAATGATTCTATTTGTCGTTTTAATACGATTGTTACTTTAAGGTTTGATCAATTAAGAAGGCGTCCTTCTTTTGCTATTGTCAGTTTTAAGCTAAGATACTTATTGCATTACAAATGGTACTAATCTTGTTTAATCGACTTTTCAGAGTTCGTTAGGCATTCGCCATATAATATTTTCACAGCAATAAAGGTTTTATGATGAGGTTTCACAATAAAGCACAAGCATAAATGTTGACTATATATTCACAAAAATGTTAGCTTCTAATAAATTTCTTGCTAGTCTCCTGGTTTGGGTCTTACAAGAGTTTTTGTTAATGCCGTGCTAGTCTATGTAGAGGACATTCAATTATTGCCATTCAAATGGATGTGCTGTGGATTCTTGAAACTAAACTATGTTTTTCTCGCTCTTCAAAAATGGTAGAAAATGTCCTTCCCCTTAAAATCTAGTCTAATTGATCATCTCAACATGTTTGATGGTCTTCAACTCGTAGCTAATTTTCAAATAAAAGATCTAAGAGTAATTTTTGACTCGGAACGTAAATTTGAATTTCACATTCTGGCACCATCCACATGTACTTCCCATGTCTTCAGGTTCCAACTAAGGCAGTTTTATATGTTTAATGAGATTTCTTGCTGTGCCAACCTGTATACAAGCCTCTCTAGACCCATCTCTAAATATTGCTAGCAAGTATGGTTGCCTCACTATGAATATTGAAACTCTTTTATTGAATCTGCGCATTATTTTCTTATCTTTAAATTTAATATTACATTCATACACTAAACTGAGCGACTATCCATGCTTCAGCTTAGTATGCCAAATCTCGCATTCTTATCTTTTTGCCATCTGTTTCGGCGTTACCACCGTCAATTTAGCTCTCATCTTCCTAAGTGGTTAGATTATCCTATTTCAAAATGGCCTTCTAGATCCAAGAGCACATTTGTTGTTCCATGTACTAGGACCCCACTACCATCGATATTGTGGGTCCACTGAAATAACAACAATCTGCACTTTGATCCGTTTCATCACCGCTTACTTTCAAGCAGAATCTAAAGTGCATTTTATTTCACTAATATTTTTTTATAAATGTACTTTTGTTCTTATTAGACTATTGATCTGTCAGGCGATATTGAAATTAATAAATAAATTGCGTTGAAGTTGGGTTCTTTCATACCAGGAGAGCTTATAATCTTCTCTTCTCTTTACTGACACGATTCATTCGTTATATCATTTTCCACCTTACACTTTTTCTGATTTTCGTGGTACACGATTTTGTTTTTATATAGCTTCAATTTTTGAGCTTTTCGGTATATGGAAAGCTTTTTTTTTATTTGCGGTTTATTCTTGACTAGAAATATGATAATTTTATAGGTTATTTCGATCAACGGGAAAATGTTTATACCAACTATCATTTTAATATTTTTGTTACGAATTTAGTAGTTAAAATATTATGAAAAGAAACTGGCTAAAACTCAACAATAAAAATAAAATTATAAAAGGACCAAAACAGGCTGCAAATTGTTTTCTTATCAGTCCCTGCAGGAACTTCTAATGAAATGTAGGTGGGTGCGAATGGTATCGCTACGAAAATTCAAGTCAGGAAGATTTTTGTCTCGTTGATGAGTTAACGTACCTATTTGTCTTCCAGACTAATTCGGGTTCTGCCACTTTCTCGCGACAGGTACGATGGCCGCTGGCATGCCACCTTACTCCGGCACGTAATGCCGTGGGTGTGTACCTCTTGCTTTGACTCCCAATTCCGCTTTCAAGAGATTCAGGAACAGAAATCATATAAATAAACTGTAATAAATTTAAATAAACGTTAATTAACGATGAAATTTTCGCGCACATACCGAAATAAGACGAGCACACGACCTGTTCTAGAGTACTAAAAGTCATCTACTTTATCTCAATCGAAACTTAAAAATCTCGAACATGACACCCGGCATTTTTTAGGAAAAACGACAAGGGGTAACAACCTCTCGGGCGACTCACCTCTGGAAGGATAACGACCTTCAGTAGAGCTTGCCAGTTGCAGATGACACTGATTGGGCCCACCCTACGATGTCCCGGCAGTTGCGCTAGGCCTACGAAACTAACTTGTGCTGAGTTGGGCCTTTACCTCCTAAATTAAAATTTTGTGGAGAGGACTTTTCTCATGGAAACTCTTGTGTATGATGTTCTTTTCAGTTTACTTTCTAAACATAAAACCACTAACATAAGTGTATTCGTTTTATCTAAATCATAGTAATGCATTAATAATTCATGAAAAGAAGAAAAGAAAAGGAAATGGGAAGACGAAAAACCAAAGGAAGTAATAAAAAGTGAACAAAACTTACAATATTTTTTCCTTTAATGTTTATTGATGAGCACTCACCATCTCAAAAAAATCTATAAACAGTACGGACCTCAAGCTTGTCTTCACAAGAAATTTGCGTCAGATTAAAAGTGATTTTCTCCTTTCTAGGTCTAACAATCGACATCTTCTTCAACAAGCGTTCATCAGTATACGACGTCGCTAAATCTCAAAAATATTGATATTAACAAAAATAAAACTTCTTAGGTACAACTCTGGAAAGTTAGCAGTTTTTTCACCGCCAACCAAAACTCTTAAATTTAATTTTTTGACCCTGATTTCCAGGCTTCCACCCAATTGAATATGGTCTACTTTAAATAATAGTTTTAATAGAGGACGCCGTCCGTCACCCCGAAACCACGCTTCCCATTTAATTACGAAAGTACCAGCCACGAACCAAAAAAACGTCCAATAATGTGCAAAATAGAGTTAGTAAGTTGCTAACCAAAGCACACTGATGGGCGGTGGTGTCGAATAGACACGGAGGTTCAAATTCCATAAATAGAATTGCTACGTATGCATAATATACGGAAAAAATTGACAGTCGTTAAACTGTGCGGATATAAATAATTTATAAAAATAGTTCAAGTATAATGAGCTTAATCCATCAACAAGCCTAATCGTGGTCGTGCTGTCTGGTGGCGGATGGTAAATGACAGCACCTAATGAGGACGCCGTCCGCCACCCCGAAACCACGCTTCCCAATTTAATTACAATAGTTTCTGTTTTACTGAGAATTCGCTTACCTTTGCAATCCTGTACATATTTTATCATCACTATCACTTCAGTATCACCAAATTTACTTTAAGATACTTTTGTCAATATCGTCGTTTCGATCCTTAATCGTTGGTTGAATGGAAATAGTTGTATTCAATTTATTCCTAAATACCTGAAATCCATCAGAAAAGAAATAATGCTATCAAAAGATGCGTGTGAAGATGTATTGTGAATTGAGAACAATTATTTAACAAGCAGTCAGTCCTTTTATAAAGACTGAACTCATGATAACTAGCAGATTATCCTTTGTTCAAAATATTAGAAAATTAATATGCCCACTCAATCATTCTTGTTGGTATAGAGTTACGATGGTTTAAAGTATAAGCTGAGTCAAAAATGTTTTAGTTATTAATATTCTTGTCTTTAGAAATGATTCCTTCCGGTGGGAAAACATCATTTTAAAAACATGTTTTTTTAGGAAAGTAGTGTGTGGAAATAAAGACAAGCAATACTGTTATTTATAAATTAAAATTTCTTAGTAAGATTTAGAATTTAAGAATAAGTTTCAGCATCAAATAAAACCCAAGTACAATTACTTTATGAGTACTCCTACAACATAATATTTTCGATGCAAACAATTGTATGATTGGTTTTTCTGGAAAATAGATGAATGTATTCCTAACAAGGCTGTCAGTGAAACCTTTTCTGGGTAAATTTATTCATCTCTACTTATATTTCCTGCAAAACAAAACACCTTCTCTGAAAAATAGACTACTGTACTCAGTATTTTATGACATCTGCTTATACAACGCAGACATTACCTTGAGAAAAGAGCGTCCCCTTTAGTACAGCTTCGAATATTTCATATTATCCTTAAGAAAAACAAACGGCAGCCGTGACACCTTCTATTATTTACAGTTCTCGTTATTCATCAAAGCGTCCTGTAAGCTCACCGACTGAATGTTTTTCTTGAAAATTGTGTAATTTCGCTACCGTTGACTATTCTTCATATGCTTTTCTTTCACCCAGTCAACATGTCATGCTGGGCCTTGCACCTACAACCCAAGTAAGTATGCTCACATGTGAAAATCCCATCCTTACGTAAGGGAGCTCAAGGTGCCGCAACCGTGCATTATTGTCGTTTGCTATTTACAAATTCTAGCCAGAACCCGGGTGACTGTCCAGATAACGCGCTCCCCGTCTAGCAAGCGAGCGAGCTTTTAAGTCAAAGGGGATGATTTATGTTCGAGGGCGCGCCCCTAAGGTTGCAACCGAGATATCACAACAAGTCGGGAAAGACGTGGAAGAACATGACTACGGAAATTTAATTTCGACACGTTATATCGGAATGGATGTCCTAGCAGGGCACCGAAAGTATTGTCATCAATAAATTTCGAGGCCATAAGCATTTCGAATACTTTCCAATGAATTATGGGGGTTTTCCATTTACAACAAGCCGTTTAATACAATTCCTGGGATAGAGGTTTGACGATGGCTGCCTGCCGGGATCCTTGTGTTTATAACGTCCTTATTTTTTTTTATTTTATTCAAGTTTGATAAACTGCTCCTATTAAGAGGTGTCGAAAAGAAGCAAGAACGTGTGGGACTTTCCTCTTCAGCCCCATTTTACGACCACATAGGCAGGCAGGCAGACCGAAATGGGAATTTATGGAATTTACTCATGTAAAAAGGGTCCATGACTGGATGATATTTAGGAGATTCACTGCAACGAGATACCTCCGTGATTGATGGAGTTTTCTGACAGAACATATTACGTTGGATATCAAAACGCACACGTAATTTATTATACAAGAAAGATTATGATTTTGAATTCTATTATCATATTGTTTAACGCATACAATTGCTCTTGCGATGGGTCGAATCATGGTAGCCTAGAACGTGGAATACTTACGCTGATAAAACCATTCTGGAACGAAAAGAAAGGTACTTTTCATTAATCCTCGGAACACCGTTTCAACATCCCTGCCATATGTTGGATGAAATAAAATGTTTAGGGTGGAATGATGAGAACTAAGCTCCATTTTTGCAAGGAAAACAAATAACATAGCCCTCGGAGGAATCAATAGGAATGGGAACATGCTAATACTCCCACATTCTGAAGAAATTGTGCTTGTGCATATCCTGCACGTTATTGTGCCAATTGTGTTTATTGAATTTACCGGGAAAGCGAATCCAATGTACATATGCTTCAAAAGAGAATCGTTTATCGGAAAATTGAGGGGATTGAGTTCTAAGGAATTCAAATTGTACTACAGATAGAATTCAATGAAATAAAAAACTTGTTTATACACTGTCGTTCATAAATATTTCCTTGTAGAAAATTTATGTATAATGCCTCGAAGGTCTCTACTTTCTGATTTGATTTTGATGCTTGCTTGAACAAAAATAGCAAGGTTGTTCTTTTTTTATTTTTAATGAAAAGTAAATCATTTAAAAATCCCATACGAACAATAGGTCATAAGCTTTTTTATGAATTGCGTAAAAAGCAGGATTTTCAAAATTCAATTCTAAGAAATAAATTGGTTATATCTTCTGTATTTTGGCTGTACATGAGTTGAAAATCAACGTTGATTTTTGTATCGAACATCAAACTTTGGAGTGGAGGCATTCTTGTGTCCGTTCTTTCCAAATCATAATGAAAATATCGTCAAGACATGTTTATAGCCTATAGACAGTGCCATACAATCACGTACTTTTGGCACCATTCATGATTTTGATCAGTATTGGGCTCAAAAACACGTATTTCTCCATACGTTACCAAATTATCTCAAGAAAATAATTTAGAAAAAGTCACGAATCAAAACATGGTTGTAGTCGATGTTGTAATATGCATATGTCGCTTGTTGATATTTTCAAATTCATCATTCTATTTGACAATAAAAGGTCATGAAAATGCAATGCTCCCAACAATAGGTTGTACACTGCAAGGAAATAAAACGAATTAAAACTGGTATGTATGTAAATAACTGCTTCAATATGTTTACATGAGCTGTACCTTTGATTTTTAGGAAGGAAGATTTTGTCATTCATGAAATGTTATTCATTACTAAGAGCTTCTATGAATATTTATGCATCCATATTTTGAGACCGCTACTGTTAAACATGTGTGTCTGACAAGCAAAAGCATCTCAAAGGTTTGAGGCATTTCGAAATGCTTTGATCATAAATATGTATTTTCAAGGCAGTGAGAATGGGTTATAAATGATTTGTTGTCGCCATTGTTTGACGATTTGAACCTAGACGAACTTTATTTCCAGCCGAAAGGTGCAACGTATCTATCAAACATGAATACATGTGGTCTAAGTGCGATCCTTGAGGCCCACACGACTAACTTCCCTGTGGGGCGAATAAAAAGGCCGTAATTTGTTTTTATTATTAATGACTATTATTAATAATGTAATATTAATAATAGTAATTATTATTATTCTAAATTATTAACTTCCCAGTATATGGGAAATTCTTGTAATCGCCTCGAAAATCGAAATTGAAATTTTCGACTTTTCTTTACGTTTTGAGGTGTATAGAGTATATATAAATTTTTTTAGGAAGGGAGATGTATGTGTGTGTGTGCGTGTGTACGTGCGTACGTACATACGAACGTTCGTGAACATTTTTTTCTACGAGCATAACTCATGCAAACAAAGCCGTATCGACTTCGTTGAGGTGTCAATCGAAGCGTCTTTGCAATCTTAGGCGCTCATTAGTTTTTGGGACACTTCGGTCGGGGGGAGGGGGTTTGTTGTTTTGCCCCATTGAAGGTCATTTCTGTCATGCGTTATATCTCGTGAATCAAACATACAATTTGCATTGTTAAGGTGTCAATCGACGCGTATTAACATGAGTGTGATTTTTTTTTATTTTGAAAAAAATCGTTGGAGCCGTTTTTTAATTTAAGAAACAAAAGTGCAAAAAAATAGATTTTTTTCATAAACAATAAATTTTTAACCTGATTTACGAAACACAGTAATAAATTTTTATAAAATGCATATATTCAAAACAGTGCTTGTAAAACAACATCAAAATATTTTCTCTTGATACAAAAAAAATTAAATAAAAAAAATTATTAACAGTCATCATAATCTTCGAGGTCATTTCTGTCATTCGCTGTATCTCACGAACCAGATATAATATTTGCATCATTATGGTGTCAGTCGACGTGTATTAACATTTTTGTGATGTTTTCAACATTACCAAAATTTGTTTCAGCCGTTTTTGTAATTTAATAGAAGAAAATGCGAAAAATTACGGTTTTTTCATAAGAAATATATTTTAAACCAGATTTGCACAACACAGTAATAAATTTTTATTAAAATTTATACATTCTTATCAGTTTTTGGAGAGAAACTAGCAACACTTTTTTCCATGACTATGAAAAAAACTAAATAAAAAATAAAAATTAATTCAAAGTTACCATGTAAAGAGGGTTCATACGAATGATATTACTTTATATCTTTTATTCTAAAGGAATTGTTGTAAATTCCATCAAAGTTTTAATATATTTGCACAATTTGAGCAGATTTTTAATAGTTTTTATAGTCTTTTAATTAAAAAAAACGCATAAATTTTGAAAACCAACAAAATTTCAATCAAATCATCGAATAAAAAATTGTAGTTTTTAGTAGATTCATTCTTTAGTAATCGTAAGATTTCAATAACCATCATCATTTGTAATACGTTTTACTTTTTACATGCAATTGAACCTATTTTTGACTGCATTTACAAAAGTTTTCAAGACCAATAGGAAATATATAGTAATTATTAATTTGATTAATGTAAAATCGTGAATTTTTTTAAATTTAGTGATTACGCCGAAGTGATACCAATTTTCAACGCAACTATTCAAAATGGCCAGCACGAGACAAAATCTGTTCAGTGGGCGTAATAACAAAAACTGCATTCATTTTGGCTAGCGCTCTTTTGTCTTTCAAGCATCGATATGAAAATAACTTATAATTTAGAAAAAGTTTTGCAACCTGCCGCTCCTACGATCGATCCGCGTGAATGTTCAATCAACACCCGGCGCTCCTGTAGATGATACGATTAATATTAAATCATTCCAATAACTTTTATGAGAGGTACATTTTTATTATTTAAAGTAGTATTATTTTCATAATTATTGTTGTGTATAATATTTTTAATATTTATGTACTGGAAAGTGGACCGTGTAGACTTCAAGGGTCGCGCCTAACGGCTTGTTATAATTTCATTTCATTATTTTTATTATTATTTTATCTAGCCATAAAAGCTTTGGTAGAGGAAGACGCCTTCACCATCTGGTCATCTTCTTCTAAAGACTCGACATCCTTGTCCTTATTCTTTTCCTCCTCTTCGTCATACTCCTTGTCCTGCTCCTCGACCTCCATCTTGGCCCGGAATCCACAACCATTTTTGAGGGTATTTAATTATTATTAATAATAATCATTCGTTATTATCAATGTTTGATCGTTCCTGAATAATTATAATTGACTGTTTGTTTACAATATCAAATTACAAATAGTAATATTTGATTGTTATTAACAATATTAACTTATTTCTAATAATATCTAATTATTAAGTGCATTAGCGACACTACTCCCATATTCGCAAACCTGGCAAGTTTCGAATTCTATAAATTAATCTTGTTTTTTTTAAATGTTTTTGATTCTACAAAATGGATTTGAATCAAATACATTGTCTTCTTATTCATTTACGTTTCACCAATGCAAAACTTTACATGAAACTTTCTCAGAACATACGAAACTACTCGAAACCTTCCGACAACATGCAAAGAGCATTTAAATTTTAGTGTCGTACTGGAAGCTACCCATTTGCTTTCATCTCTTCTGTTGAACATGGAAGAAGCATGCATGCAACATATTTACATGATGATGCTGGGTCGAAAATTAAGATCCCTTACTGCTGCAATAACTCCGACGTAGAGCGATTAAATTGAATTAAGTTCATACTCAACGAAGATTACACCTATGGCATAAAATCAGTAGAACGTGTAAATTGCATATTGCCAAGCCGTTGTGTTAATTGGATTCAATCTGTTAAAGGAACATTTCGAGAGGAGTTCCTTACTCTTGCGATAAACGATTCAGTTGTACATCGATTAGTCTATTGGAGTACTTTGATACATGTCTTACATTGTGTCCTTGCCAGTATTGATGACATTTGATAAGGTGAGATTTAATGGAATAAAGCGATCTGTTGAAGAGCCTGCGGAAGATATTATTTGAGAGTCCTTGCTTCATGATGCTCTACGCTCTAGATAAGCTATTATATGTGAGAAAAATGTATAATAATACCGTTCAAAAATAATTGCTACTCCTATTTATGACTTTGGTCTTGCTCAAGACGGGTTTCGGAGGATGTCAAACGATTTGTAAAAAACTCAATATATGCTGAAAAAGTTTAAGGAAAATTTGTATCCATTACTGTTGCACGTTTTATATCTGAGACCGAATGTGACCATGGAATGGGTAGTCTCACTTGGCGTTCACCAGCAAAGAAGGGCAGGCTACATTAACTGTTTCGGGTACCATTCGCTTTATGCGTTGAGGCTACCCGAACAGCAAACCTGAAGCGCGAAGGAATTTTAACCGGAAACTCTAAGTCTAAAATATTACAGCCATGAAAAGACATCGAGACTGCTTGCACTAGTTCAGCAAAAAATCAGTACCCAGAAAAGAGAATAAAAGAAACAATTTATGTTCCTTAGATGTCTTTGAGAAATCAAACTGGTTCATAGAATGAATTAGAAAGCTTCCACGTCTACAGGAAAATGGACCAAAAGCGGATTAAGTGAGGCAAAAGGCGTTTAGCTTAGTATTCTAATAAATATATCTGACCCTATCTAACTTAGGCTTCCTACTGTAATTTAGAAGAAAAAAGCAAATAAAGTAATTGACCTCTTGTTGCTCGAGATAAACGTCTAACTTCTGGTACTGGATGTTCATTGGACCCTTGTTGATCTTCGAAATCTTGAAGTACACTGGTAGGTGGAGGATGATCTTCTTCCAGCTGTTTAGTGGTTGGTTATGAAATGATAATTGGTTCTATCATTTCAGGCCATTCGGGAATTTCAAAGAGCTCACCGAATTCGTTTCGCATTTGACGAAATTTAAGTTGATTGGAGTGAGCTTTAATGATGCGCTGATTTGAGGCCGAACTTAAGCGAATTTCTTAGTTGACCGTACCTAGCCTTTTTATAACAGTAGCTGTCTTTTGTTAAATGAAGCTTGAAGTATACAGGGTCGTTGATGTTGAACTTCTTGAACTTGGCGCCGTGATGATCATCAAGTTGTTCTGTCATTTTTGTATTTCGACGACACTGAGTCGGAGCTTTTAATTTGAGACGATCAAGGCGAGTTTTCATCGGTCGACTGTTAAGGAGTTCGGATGCCGACTTGAAACCAAGGTTGTACAAAGGTGTGCGTCGATAACAGAATAAAAATTCCTGAAGCTTTTGATTAATACTTCCCGTCGCCTTTCTCAGGCCTGCCTCGAGGAGATCTACGAAGCGTTCTGCCTGGGCATTAGATTGGGGACTGTACGATTGAACGATGATGAACGATTTCAAGAGACTTGCAAAATTCCTGAAACTCTTGGCTGGAGAATTGTGCTCCGTTGTCGGATACGATGGTATCGCACAATCCATGTTGACTGAAAGCGTTCATAATGCGCTCAATTGTTTTTGCGGTTGTTGCTGCATGCGTCAACGATGACGCGGAAGTCCAATGGCCCTCGAAAATCTTTCATTTCTTTCACGAAGTTCCCATAGTAGTTTACTGAGCCCAGAAATGATCACAGTTGCTGGATTTTGCGCGGAAGTTGGCTGCTCTTGCAGAACTTTGATTGCCTCCAGTAATCTCTTCTCATTTTCTACATGTCGCCGATTGTCTTCGACGCAGTGTCTTTGAATTTCATCGAGAAAAGATTTGAATTGAGCTGCGTCCATTATATGTTGAGGTGATGTTGAGAGCTGACTGGCAACTCAATCCCGTCCTCGTCGCCACTGAAGTATACCCGTTACTTAAATACTCTAGGGTTTACTATTGAAGTGTACCCGTTGAATAAATACTCGAGGGTTTACTATAACAAGATGTTTATTAGTACCAAGATGATAACACACGTTGACTTTTTGAGGCTGGTGAGAATAGGTGAATTGGATTTTAGAATATTGTGGAGACTTAGAGTTCTCCACAGATTTCCGATATGAAAGCGAAAAGCAACGCATGGAGGATTCACCACACTCACAAATTTTTGACTGGACCCAACGTATATAAAATATCATAAAAAGCAAAACTGCACAAAATTACTGAACGAGTGCCTACAAAAAATTCATCATCACCACGACTAACCACCGTTGACATCAATTTTCGTGCAATAATAACCATTTATTGCAATTAGAGGCCACCCAGAGTGCAAAAATTACTGTTACTATTTTTTATATTGTCGTATCGACAAAAAATGAGGTAAGGTACACGTGACCAATCGTCCTCTAGGGTGGGCGTTGATTCGCTGTTCCAAAGGGACTCTACAACAAATGTTCTCAGTCAGGCTCGCAAATAATTGATTCAGTTGCCTGCGCCCACCTTTACACGGCGACAACGAGACCGCGTAGAATACGTCGTTAGGGCTTTCATTTATCAACCCAGTCGATGGGTCTTCTTCTTCATACATACGGAAAGAAAAAATCCAAATAAAAGCGCTCAAATATACGGTTTCAAGGTCACAGACATCCATTTGCTAGCCCTCTCTCTTTTGAAGGTTTTTGCGAAAATAACTAAATAGTGTCGATTGTGGCTGAGATAGCATTTCAGGTTTCAACTTCTCATGCTGGTCTCCAGGAGTTAAATAGCCACTGCGTTCGTAACCTCCACCACCGTCCTGTTGGAAGCTAGGCTAAGCAGACTCCTTCATTCGTGTTTTTGGTGAATTCTTTATTGTTTGATCAAGTATTTCAATCAGCAGAAACAAACACTTCCAAGCTCTTTCGTACTTTATGACAATTTTATTCCTTTTTATTCATGTTTCTTATTAGCTGCCCTAAATCAAGAATACAAGGCTCAATTCCACTCTACTCCAGAAAACGACACTCATGTTACTCGTTGAGGACCATCGCTCACGCCAGCAACACCTTTTACCTGAAGCAGAGTTGCTCTCGTCGATGGTTCCGAAATTTCAGCGGAAGTGAAAGCTGGTAGCATTTTATCACTTCCACTTGATTTATAGCTGATGTGATTTTGATTATGCTCCATTCATTATTAACTATTTGAAAAAGTTCAAAGTTTAATCAACGATTAATGACAAACGGAACATACTTGCAAATCAATGTAATTTTTTTCTTAGTCGAATTCTTTTGCCAACTTGAATCTAAACACTTAACGCAACCGAAAAGAATTTACTATCATAGCTTCAAAATAAAATAAAATATTTTGGCCTCATAGACACAAAAATTTGATTAAAAATTAAACGAAACATGATATTATTTTATTCAGAATGACATGTTTTTGGTTGCAGTAGCAAAAGAAAGGATGTAGATATAATATAGTAAAGCGGCGAGCGTTAATTGTAATGGTGGCAAACTATTTTATTGGCACTGTGTCGAGGACACTTCCATAGTGAATGGAATGACGGAGTAAAAATAATATACTTGAAGACATTCTTTATCTTTATGTGTTTCTTGATTTTGAGAAAATGACATCACACCAAGATATTACAAATTCTCACCGGAACGCGGTCGCCGTTTTATTCACCAAATTAATTTATACATTTTTTAAGGGGACATTCGCCTTTGAAATTTTCAAAAAATCGTTTTTGAGATTTTTACATATTTCCATTTTATATACACGTTCAAACGTTGCCTCCTAAATATTCATCAAGAAATTCGTAACATAAAAAAGTTACAGCTATATTTGTAACAGCGTATGCCCATGAGTAAAAACCGGTTTCTATTCATGCGTGTAGCGCGGCGCGCCAGTTGATTCTTCTTCTGATGTAAACATCTTTGGTACATTATTAAAGATTTGAACCTCTTAGTCTAGCCGACAACTTTCGCCTACTAGTGTGCTTTTTGGTTAGCAAGTTACTAACACTATGCTTGCACATTGATGGAGGTTCATTCTGTTCCAGATTAAAGGCTGGTTCCATAATTTAATGAAGTGGAGAAGTTTGGTTTCGGGGTGACGGACGGCATCCTCTTCAGGTGCTGTCATTTACCATCCGCCACCAGACAGCACGACCACGATTAGGCTTATTGATACATATTTGTGATATTATACTGCTTTGCAGTTGCTCTGTGTTATTCTTTGAGCAAGCACGTGTTTTATTTTTTTTGAAATTCGTTAAAAATTGGCTGAAAAGTTGTAACAAATGTCTAAACCTGGAGTCATTTCAAAGGAAATTGGAGTATTCCTCGGTTAAGACGTAAAAATAAAAATAAAACAGTTAATGGCAATCAGTTTACTGCAGAAAAAAACCTGATTTACCAAGTTCCTCTGCTAAAAAATTAAAAACAAGTAGTGAATTGCAACCTCCTACGGACATCACTATCCAGTATGTGATTTTGTGCTTTAATTTAGTCTTTTCAGCTCTTTCTTAATATATAAAGTGCAAAAAATGTAATGGTGTACGAAATAAATCAAAGACTCAAATTTGTCTTGAGAGTTCTCGGCGTAGGGTATAATGACGTGAATATGTTTTTAAGTTTGATGGATATTCCTGCAAAAATTTTTGGATTCGCTTTATTATACTGCAATTTCAAGAATACATAAAGCTTGTAAACAATATTTTGATTTTGTTACTAAAAAGCAGTCAACGAAGAAATATAATTAAATGAGGAGGCTGGCAATAAAGCTAACGTTTTGACTGTATTAGGCGACGGTACTTGGGCTTAGAGAGGTTTTACATCATTGATGGGTATTTTTTCAGTCATAGGAAAATTTACAGGCAAAATTTTGGATGTGGAGATGAAATCGTCATTTTGTCAAGCGTGTAATATAAAAAAATCTCAGCTAAGTGGGGCAAATTATGGTGGTACGAGGAACATAAATCTGAATGCTCAGCTAATCACGAAGGATCTGTTGGAAAAATGGAAACTGATTCAGCCGTAAGCATTTTTCATAGATCAAAAGAACTTTATGATGTCTTTCACGGTAATTATATTGGCGACGGTGACAGCGAAACTTACACGAATGTGGTAGATAACAAACATTATGGAGATGATATCCCCAAATTAGAGTCAGTTCTTCACGTAGGCAAACGTATGTACCGTCGCTTAGTAGAAGTAAAAGAAAATTTGACAATTTAAGAGAAAGACAGAAAAAAGAGAGAAGAAGAAGAAAGAAAAAACGAGAGGAAGAAGAAGAAAAAAATCCAAAAAAGTGAGTAAAACGAGGTAGAAAATCAAAAACTGAGATCAAAAATCCCCCACCTGTGCAAGCCGTCCCCAAATGTAAAACGGCTAAATTGACTCTAAAATTGATTTGACAATTGTCTGTGTTTTATAGTCTTGCAATTCAGAGATATCCCGATTCCATCGAGAACATGAAAAAAGAAATTCTTGCCGCACATTATCACAAAATTTCAACAGATGCAGAACCTCGTTACGAGTATTGCAATAAGGATTGGCGTAAATTTTTGCAAAGCGAGGAAAAAAATGAGCTTTTTACTCATAAGCCACCACTAGATCCAAACATTTGTGGCTACAATTTGCCAGTTTACGAGTCACTTAGTAGTGATGAGTTGCTGCAAAGATGTTTTGGCAAAAATACTCAAAATAGTAACGAAAGTTACAACAATTTGATTTGGAACATTTCTCCGAAGAGCAAGTTTTCTAGCAAAGATGTGACTGAAATTGCAGCGTGGATAGCAGCATCCATTTTCAACGAGAGATCGAGAACTTACCTAGCTATTATGAATCTCATGGGCATCAAAATTGGCGAAACTGCAACGGATTTTGCGCAAAAATTTGACGAGAACGGTATCTCTCAAGCCAATAGAAGGAGCAGTGAGCAGTCCATAGAAGGTCGAATTGAGAAGAAAAAAACTTTGGCGAGCTACTTACAGCAATTACTAGATAACAAGGGTCCTCAGTATTCATCAGGAATGGCCGATTAAAGGTAAAAAAAAGTTTTCGACCTTTTATTCAATAAAATTATGGTAAAAAAACTTTAAACGCGTTTTTCTCGAAACTACCTTTTTCAAACTGGTAGGACATTTTTCTCCAAATCTACTCGACCGATTTTGAAAAACCAAAAATCATTCGAATATTTATTAAAAATAGTAAACAATAAGCCATTAAAAGTTCAAAAAAATACTCCCACTTTTTTTACGGGGTGGGTTTGCTGTTTTGCCTGTTTGAAGGTCATTTCTGTCATGCGTTATATCTCGCGAACCCAAAGTACGATTTCCTTGAACAAGGTGTCAATCGACGCGTATTGGCATTTACGTAATTATAACATGTTTTTAAAAAATTTCTTCCAACCGTTTTTTTTTTAATTTTTTTCAAAAAAGTGCAAAAAATTGAGGTTTTTTCAAAAACAATAAATTTTTAACCATATTTTCAAGTCGCAATAATCAATCTTTATATAATTTATATACTGCAAACAGTTTTTTTAAAAATACCATCAACATTTTTCCTCACGATTACAAAAAAAATCAAATAAAAAATCAAAAATCATTAACAGTCATCATGATCTGCAAGGTCATTTTTGTCATGCGTTATATCTCGCGAACAAAACGATTTGCATCGTTTAGGTGTCAGTGGACGCGTATAAATATTTTTTGTAAATCTGTTGTATTTTTAAAATGATCGTTGGAACCTTTTTTTAATTTAAGGAAAAAAAATGCAAAAAATTATGTTTTTTTATAAACAATATATTTTTAACCTGATTTACGAAAGACAATATTCAATTTTTATAAAATTTATATATTTCAAGCAGTGCTTGTAAAAACACCATTAAAACCTTTTCTCATGAATACGTAAAAAATTAAAATAAAAATTAAAAATTATTAAAAGTCATCATGATTTTCAAGGTCATTTTTATCATTCACTATATCTCACGAACCAGATATAATATTGGCATCATTATGGTGTCAGTTGACTTGTATTAACCTTTTTGTGAAGGTTTCAACATTATAAAAATTCGTTTCGGTTTTGTTTTTTAATTTAACAGAAGAAAATTCGAAAAATTATGGTTTTTTTCATAAAAAATATTTTCTTAACTTGATTTGCACAGCACAGTTATATCAGTTTATAAAATTTATACGTTCTTATCAGTTTTTGAAGAGAAACCAGAAAAATTTTCTTCCGTGATTATGAAAAAAACTAAATTAAAAATAAAAAATCATTCAAAGTTACGAATGATATTACCTTATATCTTTTATTCTAAAAAAATTGTTGTGAATTCAATCAAAGTTTCAAAATATTTGCATAATTTGAGCAGATTTTTAATAGTTTTTATAGTCTTTTAATTAAAAAAAAACTGCCTAAATTTTGAAAACCAACAAAATTTCAATCAAATTTGTATTTGCGGTATCAACGCTTTGAATGCTTAAATGTTTTGTAGTCAATACTTTACAAGATCATATGCTTTGAAAAGCTTTCATCGAATAAAAAATTGCAGTTTTTAGTAGATTCATTCTTTAGTCATCGTAAGATTTCAATAACCATCATCATTTGTAATACATTTTACTTTTTACATGCAATTGAACCTATTTTTGACTGCATATACAAAATTTTTCAAGACCAAAAAGGCCCCCACCGATTGATCCGCGTGAATATTCAATCTGTCCTCATCGACCAAAAACCTTTCGTTATCAATAGACCCTCCTGTAGACGATATGATTCATATTAACTCATTCCTGCTACTGCTGTGAATACCTCTCATTGTTATTATTTAAAGTAGTAGTATTTTCAAAATTATTATTGTGTTTAACATTTTTAATGTTTATCTAGATATTACTGGGAAGTTGACCGTGTGGACCTCAAGGGTCGCACCTCGCGGCTTGTTTCAATTTCAATGGTGAATGTCCTGTTAAAGTATGAAGGAGTATGAGGAGGAAATTGAAAGTGACAGAGCATTTCAAATGCTCCAAATCACTCTTGTGGTACAACAGTCACGGCATGAAGCTCAACCGTAAATATTATTAAACATTATTTCCTATGATCAATTGTTGCTTATAGACTAGAACGGTAGCTGAACTCATGTAATAGACTCTAATTGAATATGTTTGTCAGTTCTGAGCTTACAAACGTTCTTTGAACGGACCTGCAGAACGGCTATCAACATGCACTTAAATTAATAGAATCACACGCAGGCACTCCAGAACTAGAATTATGATTGACGTTTATTAGTTAGTAAAATATATTTTGAATGTATTATGAACTGTAAGTGATGGATCTTACTAGTGGAAGAGGAAGACTCTTTTCATTTATGTGATTTTATTGCAAAATTGCTCTTGTTCACTTTAAAATTTCATATAAAGCCAAACCAAATCAATTGCCTCCAGTCTTTTAATAAAAACACAATCCTCCAACGGCGACCAATACTCCATCAATTTATTTAAATTATGATTGAGATGACGTGAACTAATTCCCATTAGGCATCATAATACCATCAATCCACCCCACAAATTGGAAATTTGTGTAGTCGATTTTATTGGATACCCTCCCAAATGAAATCTTGTTACCTTCACACGAATCACTGGAACGGCTATCTTGGGTCTGGTATCAACTGAAATAATCCAACCTCATTCGATTACTTGGCAACTACCCACCTACTATATACCATACATTTTCAAACAGACCGAAACGTTCTTTGAACCAGAAAAAAGCGTAAGGAAACAAGACGATCCACATTGTGGAAACATTATGCAGTGAATCTAAGATTTAGGGCAATCCGAAGAAGCCTCCGGTATCGGAAGCCGTCCTTATCCTTTACATCGTTGAATAGTGCTGTTTGTCGTTATACTTTACTTGTATGGCTTAGTTGGAATACGGATAAGTAAGCGGATTTCGTTTTTCCCTTTTTGTACATGGACTTGGAATTTCTGTAGAAAAAGGCGTTTGTAGATTGAATAAAGATTTGAGAGACGTTTTCGTAGAATTTAAAATGATTATCAAAACAATGATGGAGTATGTGTGCCTTTGTGTCGTACGAAGCGTTGGAATTTAGAAGATTTTGTTTTTAAAACAATATCTCGTTGCAAGCGTTTCTAATTTCAAAGATTATGTAAGCAAAAAATATATTAAATTCACTTGAAGTGCAGCTCGTCTTAGCCTTTTTCTACCGAAGAAAACCAGTACCCTATCAGGATTAGCATCCGGTTTGTATCTTTCCAGATCAGTCACAAGTCAAAATTGTATGCGATTCAATATGACCACCGTCGTTTTGGGTGGCAAAACATGTACCCTAGAGTTGGTACATGCTTCCTGCTTGATTCTCATTCTGAATTGAATAAATTTTCAAAAATCACATACAATCGTCTAAAATTTGGTGCAAACTTGAACTATTTCTCTCCCACTTCATTCATTATCTGCTTCATACAACTTGCTAAGGTTCAATATCGTGTTGGCAAAAGTATTTAAAAAATAAAAAAAAGTTTGACGTTTTCCCACCAAGTTACGTTTAATTTTCTTGTTTAAACTTATCTTCAACAGTACTTTGGAGACTACTTATCGTTTTTTGACACCCTTGAAGTATATATTTTTGGGGTTGAAATTCAAGAATGATTACCGTCAGTAAACAGCAATTAAAAATAACATTTTTGCGCTTAGCTAGAAAAGCAAGGTACTGCGAGTGCCATTTACTTCTGACGGCAATGCAAGCATCTTACCAGCACGTACCGCTATCGCTCCTGAAGGCGTGCCGGCCACTGAAAGGAAGTGCACCTCCATTGGATTCATTACATGTATTTCACGCTAAACGTTCGACCATCCGCAATGTTTCTTGTTCTCTTTACTCCGAATGATTACAGCCACACAAAAACTATCGGCCATATAAATTTGTCAAAAATAACTATGCCACAGTTTCTTAGGTAATATTTCAGTATGTGCTAAAGTTAAAACAATGCAGTGAATGAAGGTTCAATGCATTGTTTTAACTTTAGTTAAAGTTAACTTTAGTTAAAGTTTAGTTAAGTTCTTTAAAAACCTACTACTTCCAATGTGCAATGGAATTAGGGTGACCAGATGTCCCGTATTTTACGGGTTGTCCCGTATTTCAGGCGCGAATTTTTCACTGTCCCGTAATTTGATGAAGCCAATACGGGATAGTACATTGTCCCGTAATTTTATGATTCAATGGCATTTATTGATAAAAATACTTATTCGAACAATATTTATTTTCTCGCACAAAGCGGTGAAAACCGCGCGAAAGCATATTTGATCGAATGACGTGGATAAGGCCTCAATTGCACTATCATAGAAATTTAATGAAGACCTTAGTATTGCTTCTTTGCAGAATTGGGTCAGAATTTGTGACTGAACTTTCTGCTGTTGCAGAATTTTCATACAAAATTCTTTTCATACAAAATTCTGTTCTGCACCGATCTTAGTACTAGGATTTATAGCAGAACTTAGTTCTTAACGAAGGTTTTTATTGCCATGTATTTCAACGTGACACTTTTATTTATTATCTCAAAACTTCGGGTACACAGATATCTGTAATTGAAGGTATTAAATTTTCAAAAATTGCGTCAATTTATATTATTGATTCTCTAAGAGAAAAAATCGAGGATTCTTATCCAAATAATTAACAAACTGTTGATTTATGATTGTTTTAAGGGTAATTCATAAAGAAAATCTATGTTTGTATGTATACGTTATTTATTTGATTATTTCTCATTTTCCCTTCCAGATTATATGTAAATTGTTGTGTTTTTAAATATTTATTATTGTTTTTTTTAAGTCTTTCATTAAGAAATTTAGCAATATTTTATTTAATTGATTATGCCAAATAACAAAAATGAATTTTGATTTTTAATAAAAAAAAACGGCCTGTCCCGTAATTTAACCTCAAATCCCGTATTTGCAACGCAGTTGACCCGTAAAACTGGAAATCAGATCTGGGCACCCTAAATGGAATCTTGAAGGATTGGCTCTTTCCTTTCTTTTTTTGTTTAAGATAGTAGGTAAACAACTAAAGAACTAAAACAAAGTGTGATGTCACTCTAGACCAGAATTCTACACAAGAAATAAAACAATTGATTAAAGCTATGATTCAACTTAGCACAGCACAAAATTATCCAATTTATCTGGGGATGAAAATGAGAAATTTAGAACCATGTTAAGATAGAAATGTTCTTGTACAGTAGAAAATATGATCACGATGAGAAGGGAGAAGAATGGATTGAATTTTACATGAATTTTGTTTTTAAATGCATTGGATATGAAACAAAAAGCAATGCTATGCCCTTTCAGTTAAACAAGTGTAAATTTCAGGCCTTGCAAATGATTTGTTCAAAATTTGAAATGACGTCGCCGTGTACATGGAACAGATGTTTATTCATATGAAAACTTTTTCCCTGGCAAAAGGGAATTCCCAAATTTGTGAGCGCAATTTTCGTAGGAAAGTTTTCATTTCTGGGGTTCATACATTATAGACCACCCTACTCTCGAATTACGTCGATTTCGACATACGTCGCTAATTCTCGGAATCTAATTTCGAAGTAAGTCGAGGGACAACTGTACTTTCTTTAACTTGAATATACAGTGGGTAAAAAAAAATTAAGGCACGATGCACGCAGCTAGAAAAGTTTTAACTTTACAGTGATATTTTTATCGAGAGTGTTTTTATTTTCTCATTATATCAGGAGAATGTAAGGTATATTTTAGTAACATAACAACAGAAAACACCAATCACACAACAATTATTAAATATAGGGGAAAGCTACTTTTGCAATCGGAAACAACGCAAAAATAGTTAAAGCACACTGCAAATAATTTATTTTTCTGAGAAAAACCATTCGAAACAAAGCCTCGATCAGGAAAACCAAAAATGATAACCGAGCGAGAAGAGAAACAGATTGTGAAATAAATTAGAAAGGATCCAATATTAAGTGCCCCATTTTCACGCAATACGAAATATTATCAAAAAGTCGGACTTTAAAGGTAGAGTTTGCCGACGAAAACCGTACACTAGCGCTAAAATGTGATGTTAAGCTTACGTTTTACGAGAGAGTACGAAAACAAACCGAAGTCTTTCTGGAAAAAGTTTTTTTTTCTTGACGCAACAAAAATTAACCTGTTTGAATCTGATGGGAGGCGGTATGTTTGGAGAAAACCAAATACTGAGTTCAATTTCAAGCCTACCAATACCACAGTAAAACACGGCGGTGGGAACATTATTCTATGGGCTTGTATGGGGGCTTCTGGACCTAGAAACGTAGAAACTATAAATGGCAGGATGGATCAACATTACAATCTAAATACCCTCAAAACGAATATTAGACAAAGTGTTGAAAGATGGTGATTTTAAACTCTTTTGACCTGTACCAGGATAACGATCTCAAACATACCTCGGAGCAGTGCCGACTTGGGCTATTTATAACTGCCCAAAAGTGATTGAAACACCTGCTCAGCCCCCAGATTTACACCCCATAAAGCATCTATAGTACCACCTAAAAAATAAAGTTGAGAATCGTAAAGTAAAAAATAAAACGAACTAAAAACAGCCATCATTGAAGAATGGGAAAATATTTCACAAGCAGTTTGCAAAATGTTGGTCAAATCGATGCCGAAAAGCCTTCAGGAAGTCATAGTTTCTAAAATTTAAAGGAAGTAAATGATGAATAATTTCAATTGAAACTATATCGTGAAATAGGTTGGCAGGATCGCCATGAAATATGCTTGCCATTGTATTTTTTTAACTCCCAGAGAGAGGGACTCACCTAAATATCGGCGTTTAGCGCCAAAGCTGTTGGCAAGCGCCGCAAAGAACAATCAAAAGAAAAGGGATGCCGATGTAGGCAGTCCAAATTCTCTAGTATGAATGTTGTTTTATTAATTGATTTCCATTTCTTTTATACGAAAATATTGCTTATGTACAACTTACTAACTAATCAAATTTATTTACATGTTCCTGACCTAAATCTATTTTCGATATTTTCCCATGGTCACAAAATGCTAGTGCAAGCAGTTTATTGGCTTCAAGAACCTTACTGCAGATGTAAGCAATAAAATGCCAACAACCTCGGATTCGTTTTCATTGTTATGCCATGCTGAACTCGTTCCCAGTGCACATTGTTAGTCTTCAATTGTTTTGCTGAGTCGCTCTTATTTCATTGTTTATGATAAATACAATGGACTTGGGATATACCCACAAAGCCTGACTCACAATGCTTTGACTCGTGCCGGGTTATCAGATGGCAATGTATAAATATTGTTTACGTCCATCATGGTGGTCGGCATATGTTTTGTTCGCTTGTGTAGTTTGTATTACACTACAATCGTGCCTTAACTTTTTGGGTTGTTTCTCAATGATACACAATTGTTTTTTTTATTATGTTTAAAAACTGTTGTGCTTTTTTTTTGATACGATACTGAAATATATCTTCCCAGCTCCTGATGTACTGCAAAAGAACACCATTCACAATAAAAATTACAATTAAAACTTATGATATTTCTCGTTGGGTACATCGTGCTTTAACTTTTTTTATCATCTGTATTTGGAAAGAATCTTATCTTATGAATGAATAATAAAATCTTTTTTTTTGAATCCTCCACTCTACATTGGATTTAAAATAGAAACAAATCTGAACTCTCTTTTCCATATAAACAATTTTAAACACTTCAATTGACTATGTAAATTCTTATTTTTGGCACATACGTTCTTCCTTGCTCCACTATTGAAGAATTTCTGAATTATTATATCTGCTTGCAGCCATTTCTGTAAGCAAAATTCTTCTGAATACATACATGACATTAAATATCAGGGATTGGAAAATAAGAACATATTAAAATAACTTTGGTATAATTTCACAGTAAAGTATCTGCGTTTTATTGTGCCCTTTACATTAAAGCCTCCGCATTTAAAAGGCATTAATGAATATTTTAGAATGCAAAAATGAGCAACCAAAAGTTACACAAATAGGACGACCCTTTCCATTTTTCCTATAGACCTTGAGCTTAATCTTCGAAGGAGAAGTTGAAATGAATACCCAAGAAAAGGTCGTGTAAAATGTTTGGCTGCATAATGATTCTACTGAATTGATCCTTGACATTTTTTGATTATTGAAAAATACAGTTACATATTGTGACACATCAAGTAATATTATGAGTTAGATTTTTCTTACCTTCAGATGTGTATCTTATTCTGTATGTTTATATATTTGAAACAATTGTTAATGAATTCTTTTTTATTAAAAAATAGAATTGAAATTCAGAACGCAAGGGGTTTGTTTCCTTGCTTTCCTTAATCGTTCTTCTATTTTTATTTTTATTTAAAAATTAATCATGGCCGTGAAGAAATATCGGCCACTCTACTATATTATGCAAGGATGGACCACCGTCCGAGAAAGTAGACTTTGATTCCACGAGTCCCTACTTCCACCATAGTCTCAAGACGGTCATTTCGAAGAGTGAGGACTGGGGAGAAGAGAGGAGTGAAGTACATTAATTGGAAGACATCTAAAGCGATAGATCAAAAATGAAGAGAATGGCTGAGTGTGGTGTTTTGGCGGAACAGCGAGGTCTGAAACTATCCTTCCGGCTTCCGGATCACTGCAGTGTTTTTCGAGCAAAAGTCATTGCAATATAGAAGGCAGTAGGCTGGGAAGTATACCTATAGTGAGTACCGTGACCTAAAGGTATACTTCAGAACTGCGAGTGCCGACACTGATCTCCAGGACTATAAACCAACATCCCAGGTCAGCCAACCTCTTGCTTTCATAAAGCTGGGATTCAAGCAGCATTATACAGAAGGTTCAAATAGGGCTACTGGAAGAATCCTGTAGAACAACTAGGCAAACTTGGCTCACACTGAGCTCCAAACGTACCAAGCGTACCTCAGCACGAGCCGTGACACATAAAGCTCCATCATATCCGTACTAACCGAGCACTGTCTGATTGGCAGACTTGCTGAACTATTAAGCGCTCCCTTCAACGCCTTCTGCTGGAGGTACAGATCGAAAGAAGAGGAAGAAACGGTCCAACATTTTCTGCACAAATGCAGCAATATAGCACTGTCCAGAAAACTGATGCAAACTCTAAGCTCGGTCTTTCTGGCTAGCCTGACGGTAGTAGCTGATTCAAATATAAGTTGCATAGCCAGCTTCAAAGGAGAATTCAATTAGTTATCATCATCCCACAGCTGGGTTCTAGTGTTGTTCCAATTTTTTTGCACACTTGACCCAAGTCACATTAGAAATTCGCAATTTTAATTTCACAGTTTAAATTTTGCCATATTCATTTCCATAGAACTAATTGACTATCCTGACTAAATAGTTACTAAGAAAACTCCTTAAGGGAAAAATTCACGAAACTTTCCGTCTTATTGCTAATTTTGAGGACTTACACCCTAACAGCGATTTCGACGGGCAAACATCCACGCTCAAGACGATCCCCAAAAGACAAAGTAACGCCACTGCATCTTCGGTTTCTCATCACGCAAACAACAATTCATTAAAAAAGAGCCTGCTTCCCGGCTTCACTCCCTTATACACATATGGCACCGCCAAACCCGTTCGCTCTCGTTGCTGGTGAAAGCCATGACATGTTCATTGGACTCGTTCCCTTTATGATCGACTCACCAGTTTTACGCCGATTTCCGACGTTATACATTCGTTGATTCAATCAATTGGAAAAAAATACAATCGAGAGGTAATTTAATACGGCAGCAAGGCACAGTTCAAATCCCTCTAGAACAACTTTAATTTCATACTTAGTTCACTAATCCAATATCCCTAGTCCCGATGAATCCAATCCATATTTATATAGTTCAATAAGTTAACCTGAATAAATCTAATATAATCAAAAACTTATCTAGTGACTTATGTGGCGTGCGGTACGCGTATTCTGCTTTTATCCTTTACCTACATGATGTTGGATCAGTGGTTAAGGGTTTTGAAGGGCAGAACAACTTTGAGTTTGACCTTACTCGCTTTTAGTGTGCATTGTTCAGGGCATTTCCTTTTTCATTTGGATGGACCATGCTGCGTGGCGAACGTATCATTGTATTTGTGCTTCAAATTCAATGAGAAAATAAAATGACATTGTAAAAAAATCAAACAGTAGGCAACATTGGTAAATAATTTTTCCTAGTGTTCTATACTTTGTTTCGTAGTAGTTCGGATCTTGACTAGTCAGTTCGTTCCTATAATTTTTCCTTTCCATCCACATATCGTTTTTTTTTTCGGAGGAAGAAATGGGCAACGACATTATCTCGTTCACACATAGAGAGATTATAGGAAAACTGCAAATCCTGTCTTATATTTCCGTAAATTCTGAAAACTTTGGATGAATGTATTTCTTTAGCACCTCTTGTGGAGTTCCGCTGAAACTTCTCCAGTCTCAAAAATATTCAAATCTTTAGAGCATTTAATAGCATTTTCAGATACCGAGTTGGCGACTTTTGCAGAATATTTTTAATGAGAAAAATCGCTACATGATGCCCTGCGTCAGTTTTAATAAATATTATTTTTGCTGGTTATGCACCGTGCTTGTTGCATTTTTTATAAGCCTAATAGCAATGTTGGAGTATATGGCGTTTTTCTAAAGTATAGATTTTTAGATAACAATAGCTGTAATTTTAAGTGTCAAATTTTGTTGCCACATAAGCATTATGTTTCATTTAATTTGCTTTATTATCATGCAAAGACTAACACCCAAACAACATCTCGAAATAGTTCAAGATATATTTCCGAAATTTGTGATCTATGCGCAAAACTTATAGAACACTTCGTCCAATTCATGATGAATTCATAATCGAAAATCTGAGCAGCTCATACGCAATACGAAGAAAAAATTGATGACCACGTGGACAATGTTCAACCGACAGGGGCTCGTAAAGTACGAACCGAGGCACCTATCGCTGCTATAAAGGGAATTGTAGTGTGACTGAGGATCAACATTTAGCGATTCGACGCCGTTCTTAACAACGTGGTCACTGTCCGTTCACTACATAGAAAATGTTGAGGAACGATCTTGGACTAAGGTCCTTTAAGATCTAATTTGTGCAGAAATTGAAGCAATTGAACTGTGGGGAGACAGATGTCGAGTAATTAAAGAAGTCCGTTTACAACTAATCAACCGTTTATTAACAATCATATGTTATTATAATTTACTATATGTGCGTGTTCGGAGCTCTGCGGCGATCGCGACGCGTTCCCAGAGTCTGTTCTTGATTGACTATCCTTTTCGTTGTGTGGTCCTAAACATCTACGCGGCCACATCTGTTTCGCATTGCTTTACATGATGAATAGACACTTGTCCAATACACCATGCAGTCGCATCTGTTTCCGATAATTTTCCTTTGTGAAGGGATCCCGGAAAATATATACCGTACAAACAGGGACACAAATTGAATACTGTCAAGTGGCCGCCACAGAACCATCGTTTGCGTCGTATGTTTGGTTAATGGGCTGAGAATGAGTGGAAACTGGAACCGTATTTTCACCGCAAAATCATTCAATGGTGGTGGGGTTTGTAAATAGGTAAAATTAGCGTTTTGATTGTGAGAATAATCCTCAAAAAACTTAAAAAACCTCATTACGTCCCGAAAAAGTTGCTGTATCATAATTGATCCTTTCTTTTCCACATCTGAGGACAGAATAAACGTTGCTGTTAATGACGAACGCTACCAACAAGTATTTCGGAATTTTTTGATTCCTATAATCAATGCCAATCGCCTGAGGGAAAAATGGTTCCAAAAGGATGGCGAGACATGTGAAATCATGACTTTATTGGATCAAACCTTTGGTGAATGGATCATCCCAAGAAATGGACTTGTGAAGTGGCCGCCCAGGTCTTGTGATTTGAATTTTTTGGACTACGATTTGTGAGACTAAGTTAATTGTCTATGCTGATAAACCAGGAACCATTGATGACTTGGAAGCCAACAGTCGATGGGTTATTGGCGAAAAAAGCCGGATATACTGGAGAAAGTGGTGCAAAAATGGCCTTCCTCAGGCAAAGTCGCGGCAAAATTTGGCAAAAATTATTTCTTAACACTAAATGCCATAAAAATTTCAAGGTAATTGAGCGAAAAAATGGCTGCTATTGGTTTATTTATTTTAAAAATTCTAGGCCTTAAAGAACCCCCCATACTTTTTAAACGCAAATACTTTTCAACCCAGCAAATTATTATGTTTACATAAATGTAATATTAAGCAAATTTTTTCAAATATTTCCGGAATAAAATGACCAAAATTGAAATTTAAAAACAGGCTAGCACTTTTTCAAGCATATTTGGAGGGTATTCTAGTCAAATCTACCATTGTAATTGGCTGAATTAATGAAAAACTACAATTGTTTTTCGAAACAAACAAAAGCATTTAGTTTTTGGAAACTGGTGTATTTTAGCATAACAGAAGTATGAATGATACTTAATTTTTTTCTCTTCCTGCCACAGTTGCTTCTCAGAAATTAGTTTATTCTGGTAAATTTTTTCCTTAAATTCTAAATTAGCGGCCATCAAATCGCAGATAATGTTCGTTGAAGGGATTTAACAATCATAATTCACAAGGAGAACGTTTTTGAGAATCCTGGTGGTGAAGATTTTCTTTTGTCTTTGTTCCATCCAAACAAGTCACTGACTATAAAATATTCATCTTAACATTGTTTAGTTTTGAACAATTTATATTTTCGATTTTAAACAAAAAAAATCAATGAGACATCCTTCTTACTTGATTGTCTTTATTGTGTTCTTAAAGCAGTTGCGGAACAGACTTCAATGCCATCAAATTAATAGCGCAATTTTTATAGTTTGAAATGCCTGAATTTATTTACATTGTATTAAATCAATCAAAAACTTTGCGGTTATTAAGACAACTTTATTTTATTTTAGCTAAAAAAACGTTTCTGTTTGAAGCTATATTAATTTTACTGTATATATCCAAAACGGTTCATCATACTATTTGCGCGTTGGCAACAACTCTACCATCACTGGGTAAGCACTTTGTGAGAGAGAAAATTACATGAAAAATATAGTATTTGATTTTTAAAATAGTGTCAAAGTTTTTAAAATAGTGTCAAAGTTTTTAGAATACATCTCCTCTGGAGAATGTTTTTTCTCACTCATTGTGTAAAATAACAACAGATGATACATAATAGTATTTGTAAACCTTTGAAATTGTTTAGATGATTAAAACCCTCCACAGAACATTGAGTAGATATTAGCATCACAAAATGAATTTCAAAATCGGTCATTTTAAACATTTTTTTGGAATATTCTTCCTGATCATTGAACCCTTGACTTAATTTTTCAGACAAAAAAGCTTGTTTTCGTACCTTTAACTATAATTGGGATATTAGTTGAAGCCCAGTTAATTTGCAATGAAAAAGAAAACAACTTTTTAGCGACAGCGAGACTAGCATTGATTTATTAGCTACCTAAAAAGTATGAAAACCATCCACCTTTTCATCAGAATAAACAATTTCACGCTTTGAACACTATGCAGAATCTTATTAAAAGAGAGCTTTCCAGGCCAAAATACATATTTTCATTACACCCTGCAGGTTATTGGGTTCGATTTTGACTTGTTCTAATAATGGTTGAGCCTCACTTTCACTCCTTTGACGATATTCTGATATTGGATTGGAACTAAAATCCTGTAACATGGTCATCTACTTGGTGGACGATAAAAAACGAGCCGTTCTCTTTCAGATATTCGAAATTCAAAAGTCCGGCCAACAACAACATTCTCCAAATGGACTCTTTCACTTATTTTTCTTGGTTATCTTTCGTTGCCGTCGCTTGCTTACGTTATTTTTAGGCTAAAGGAATAAAATGGCTTTGATGGGTATTGACCTTAAGATGATTGGAAAACTGAAAAGTCCTCGACTACAGAATAAAAGGATGCTTGAAAGTAATCCTATTACGGGGATTGGAAAGGAATTCAAAGGTTTTTATTTGCTTGACAAGGCAACGAACGCACGGATATGGCTTTTGAGAGTGAAATCAGGATAGTGCTTTGAAAGTCCTGCCATTATCATGTTAGGTTCAAATATAATGTCCTTACAGTGGTGAAGTTTTGAAGCATTTCAAAAACGGAATTGGAAAGAAGATCTCCTCAAACAATACCGATGAAAAACAGTCGTTGAATTTATAGCGTTACGCAATGTTGTGTTGTGATCACTTTGCTTTGAAGAAAGGATTTTCAGTGAAGTAGAATCTGGAACTTATCCAATGCAGTCCCTGGACATATAGCTTTTTGTAGATGCTAAATAAATATATATATCCAACTATAAAGACTATTTAATCGCATGTCGAAATATCATTTTGGATTTAGCAATTATTTTGAGAGGGTTCAGAAAGGTTGCAGTCAAAAGACGAGCACAACAACATACTTAAACAAATAACGCTTGTTACAATTTCGCCTGAAGCAGCTATGACACATCTGCAACAACAAAGAGAGGTGTTACTTACAGTGACCCAAGTTCTACAGGGAAGATAGAACTGTTTCCAAGTATTTCTACACTTTAGCTGTAAGAATGTCATCCAAGGATCGGAACACCTCGTGGAATACAATGAGTACTCTAGACTTTATATTCATGCCTGTGAGTAGTAGTCAACACTCTGAATCTGCCGGCTTCACCATAGGTGGATAAGCTGCTAAGTGCCAACACTTGAGGTGTCTGGAGTGATTAACTTCGTGCTGAAATGCTGTACAGGATTGGCTTCGCACAATGCACTTTTGCGTCAGCGAGTGTCCATGCAACACATAAAGGACACGAGCGAATGTTCCATTGATGATACGTTTTCAACGTTTCTGCACAATAGCTACCAATTGCGTGCCCAAGTGGCTATATTTACATTTCGGTATGCTGAACTGAATTGAACTGCAGAAGAGGAATAATAATAGCTTCGTTTCTAGCCAAGGAAGTGAGGATGTGTTGTTGAAAGGTTTTTGGGAAACCATGTATGCTTTTAATGAGCGTTTGATGTTAGACAGCAATGAAAGTCAACAGGACGTGGTATTAAGGTTTTCGAACAAAAGAGGATGAAGGATGAGCAAGCGGTAGTACGGTAGATGAATGCGGGCTCTGTACTTGCGATTATATTCTTGTTTATTTTATGCACGTCAATATAATATCCAGGCTTATAATTATAAATTACACTAATCTCGAAGTTTGCCGATGTAAGATATAGGAATCTAATCGTTTCATACAAACTTGATTGATACTCATTGGTAGTAACATACAATAGCATTGATATAGATCGCAAGTTTTATTAATGGAAGATAATCAAATAGAAATCAATATGTTCAAAGTTTTTCCCTTGAAGGGTACTTCTTTAATCGTAGTTAGTGTATTTAAAATTTTCAGATGTGTTTTTATTAATTTGACGAACAGATAAAAAAGTGGACATTATCGGATACATAGATAACAAGCCGTGAGGTACGACCCTTGAGGTACACACGGTCAACTTCGCAGTAATATCTACATAAACATTACAAAAATTAAACACAATAATAATTTTGAAAATAATATTACTTTGAATAATAATAATAAAAGTACTTATAACAGTAATTGTAATGAATTAATATTAATCATATCATGTACGGGAGCGTCCATTGATTACATAAGGTTTTTGGTGAATGGGGGTAGATTGATTTTATTGAATATTCACGCGGATCAATCGGTGAGGGCCTTTTCTACGTTATTTGTCATTTTCATATCGATGCTTGAAGGACAAAAGAGCGCTAGCAAAAATGAATGCAGTTTTTGTTATTACGCCCACTGTAGAGATTTTGTCGCGTGATGACCATTTCGAATAGTTGCGTTCAAATTTGCCATCATTCCGGCATAATCACTGAATTTATATTTTTTCACGATTTTGCGTAAATGAGATTGATAATTATTTCTTATTGTCTGTTGGTCTTGAAAAATATATAATATGCAGTCAAAAATAGGTTCGATTGCATGTAAAAAGTAAAAAAGGAGTAAATGAAATCTTGCGATTACTAAAGAATAAATCTACTGAAAACTACAATTTTTTATTTGATGACAGCTTTTTAAAGCATAAATTATTGACTACAAAACATTTCACCATTTAAAGCGTTGATTACCTTAAATGCAAATTTGATTGAAATTTTGTTGGTTTTCAAAATTTAAGCAGTTTTTTTATTAAAATCAAAACACTCTTTAATCTATTGAAAATCTGCTCAAACTATGCAAATATTATAACACTTTGATTGAATTTACAAGAACAATTTTAGAGTAAAAGATATTGAGTAATATCATTCGTATGAACCCTCTTCAAATGGTAACTTTGAATGATTTTTTATTTTTAATTTAGTTTTTTTTCATAATCATGGAAAAAGTTTTGTTGTTTTCTCTTCAAAAATTAATAAGAATGTATAAATTTTGTAAACTGGTGTTACTGTGCTGTGCAAATCAGGTTAAAACGGCTGAAACAATTTGTTATAATGTTAAACACATCACAATAATGTTCATACATGTCTATTGACACCCTAATGATGCAAATATTATATCTGGTTCGTGAGATATAGTGAATGACAGAAATGACCTTGAAGGTCATGATGACTGTTAATGGTTTTTTATTTTTTATTTAATATTTTTTGTAATCATGACAAAAAGTTTTGATGATGTTTCTACAAACATTGTTGGGAGTATATAAATTTTATAAACATTGATTACTGGGTCTCGTAAATCAGGTTAAAAAATTTATTGTTTATGAAAAAAAACATAATTTTTTGCCTTATTTTTCTTTAATTAAAAAACGGCTTCAACAATTTTTTTCAAAATTTGGCAGATTTTACAAATGTTAAAACGCGTCGATTGACACCTTAACCATGCAAATCGTTTTTTGGTCCGCGAGATATAACGCATGGCAGAAATGACCTTCAAAAGGGCAAAACAACAAACCCCCCGACCGAAATGTTCCAAAAATAATCAGCTCTTGAAATTGCAAAGCCGCTTCGATTGACACCTCAACAAAGTCGATAGGACTTTGTTTACGTGAGTTATGCTCATAGAAAAAACTGTCCACGAACGTACAGACGTACGTACGTGCACACACACACACACACACACACATCTCCCTTTCTAAAAACACTTTATATATACTCTATAGACCTCAAAACGTAAAGAAATGTTGAAAATTTCAATTTCGATTTTCAAGGCGATTACAAGAACTTCCCATATACTGGGAAATTAAAAATTCTTAATAACTTCTAAATAATTTGACTCTAAAAATTCCTTTCGCACTTAATAGTTGAAGTATTCTACTTTTGCTGAATATTAAAAAAACAAAAAAGTGGTTTAGTTGCGGCTCCTACGGTCCACAAAACTAGCTTCCCAGTGGGGTGAATAAAGAAACAATGATTTGCTTTTATTATTAACTATTATTATTATCATTATTATTCTAACTTTTTATAATTATTTTTGATTAATTTATTGTTTTTCTTATTTAGCCATAAAAGCTTTGGTAAAGGAAGAAGTCTCCACTACCTGGTCGTTCTTTACCAATGCCTAGACCTCCTCGTTTTCTCCTTCGACCGCAAAATCCACCATTACCTTCACCAAGTTCATCTCGTCCTTGTTTTCACGTCCCCGATTTCGCTTTTCTCTTCTTTTCATTTCCCTTCTTTTTTCTCCTCTCTCTTATCTTCTTCATTTTCTTTTTCTGTTGTATATTTTTTCCCTTTTTCTTTTCATTGAAGAGATAGAATTTGCTATTCTTACCCCTAACTAAAATAATAATAATAAAAATAATTGTAATAATTAAGAATTTTGATAATAATAACAATAATAAAAATAAGGAAATCTAAACAAGAATTTAAAAACATGATGGTATTTGGAATCGGTACGAATGAATACAGCATTTTATCAGTTTCAAAATTAAGCAAATTTTTTGCTTTTTTTCGGTTATTTCATCTTCAAAAAACGGCTGAACCGATTTTGCTGAAAACTCTCTCTGTTTTAAGTAACATAATCACGCATCAAATGAATTGAGTCCCATATCAATATCATCTTTCATTCTAGAGATAATCGAGACAAAAAATAATTAGGAACGAACATACGTAGATACGAACCTCTAAAACGATGGATCTGGAGAAACCTTAAAACGTGAATTTATATAAAAATTTGGGGTTCGCAAAATCGGTCCCATTACAAAAACTTCCCATTGGGAACTGGGAAATTAAAAACAATTCCCACAAAAAAACCCGCACAGAATTTCAAATTCTGATTTCACTAATTTTGTTGTTATGATCTGATTAAATGATTATATTCCATCTATATGCAAAGGAATTTTTAAGGTTTCAAATGTGCAAATAGGTCATATTTGTTTCCGTCTAACAAGTACTTCATAAACATGTGCAAACCACAGAAAAACTGTTTGGCAACAATTTTTCGATTTTTTTTTCTGCCCGACTATGTCTTGTGATTTGAAGGTGTTCCCTGCCTATTCTGTAGTGAAGAGAGTATATTTTTCGTCCTCTGAGAGGACGTAGGGACCAAATTGCTTAGTTTCAGAGAGAGATTTTTTGAGGTTTCAGCAAAAACCCCACTTACCTTGAATTTGCCAATGCAGTTCTTTCTGCAGATTCTAATATTGATAGCGAAAACCTGTGGTTTATCTTCCAATTTCCACCGTCGAGTTTACAAGTCGTAGAAAACTGTACTGCTTAGATGGATCAGCTCTATGATGTTCTCAGATGAGGATGGTTCAGTTTGATACATCCCAAAAATGTCCAATGGGATTCTGAACCTTTGATTTGGTACTTCATACAGAAATTAATTCTTGATTTCATGTGAGAAAGCTCAAAACTACACAAGTCCCGATTTTCCTTACATACGAGAATAAATGTTGCCCTAAATGTTCAAATAAACATATTAATCAATTTTTGAATCAATAAAAATTAAATCTCCAACATCAAAAGCTAACATCCTTTCCTGTTCCCATTCTTTATCTAGCCACCATTGTTCTTTTGTAGCTAAAACTAGGATTTAGGGCTAGAACTTGCTATTTATTGCTTTCTATATGTGCATTTACCATTAAGAATACAAATACAGAAATTACTTTCTATGTATTTTTTTTTTTGTTTTCAAGGACAACAGGAATCAACCTATAAACATTATGTCGTTTTGTTTGTTGTTTGCACTGCCCTTATTCTTGCGTTTTAGAAGGTATCCATTCAATATTACAAATTAAAAGTGATCTGAAGCATAGTGTGAATTGTAAGCAAGGCGTTTGCACGCAATATTTAAGAAATGGTGTTTTTTACTCACAAAGGTCGCCACTCATTACGATCGACCAAGATAAAAGAGGACCTAGAATAATTTTCATCCTGGGTGAAAATCACGCAAGTCGAAGACAGATAGTCCGGAAAAACAATAGACACTCGCCATGAGGGACTTTATTTATCGATATTGAACCATCCGAATCTTTGTCACTTTTGCATTGCAGGAATCACGCCAACACCGCCGCTAATTATACCCTGCATCATTCGCAACTATCGTCTTTGCTTCCGTTTCTGCCACTGGTGCTTCCTTATTGGCAATCACTCTGAATTTTGCCACTCATTTGATGTTCACCATCCAATCGAAAAGCTGTGATCTTCCACCTGTGTTTGATTCCGTCGTACTGACAAAAAGCTATCGTCGTTCCTATGGCCATCCTTCACTTTCCACAAAAAAATGGAGCACCAGCAGTTTCAGCAACCTCCTTTCATCATAATCAAAATAATGTTCGGTATATAACCTTTGTGGGAAGGTGGTTGAAATTCGCCGTAACAACATAAAATCGATTTTGTGGCGGCACACTTTTTATGACGATATATAGTGCATAACGGATACACCTGGTTTAGTCCTGAAGGCTGCCACAGTGCAAGTTTAGTAAAAAGCTAGCGTCGATAGGTAAGTGACTGAGTTCTAGCCTACTTCCTCTTAAGTGCTCGTGAAATTCATTACGTGACAGCTCGTTGACCTGGCCATTGTCCTGGATGCTCCACGGTTAGGTCAGTATAGTTTTTTGAAAATTTGGCCAGGAATCTTCAAACGATAATGACGGTGTCCACACTTGTTGTTTTGTTATTTTTTCTATTGCGTTGTGCAGGAATCTATCATGCTATAGTGTTTGCCAATCGGTGCAATTTTTTTAGTGTTTTTTTTTCATCAGTAGTTGAAGACCATACTATTTGTGGCTATTTTCATAAATAAATCAATTGAAATTTTATTGGTCATCGTTTCTCGAACTGTTTTTATATTTTAACCAACTTTCAATTTCATGTTCTCCGATCAATAAGCTTAGTACTTTATAATTCTGGAAATGCTGTGCCCTTACTTGCTCTTACACTCCTGCCTCTTAGTATGGTGTTTGATTTTCTCCACATTTAGGCTTACTTCTTGCAATCAATTCACATAGAATTGCAAAAGGTATGCCTACAATATCCATAAAAACTCTAATAATCTAATTTCAATCTTTTCTCTAGTCTACGAGCCTGAGTGGAGTGATTTGGATAACAGAAAATATAATCACAAATGGTGCTAATGTTGCTGATGATTGTTCTTCGGAGTTGTTAGTCTTAGCTTTGAGTAGTTTTAGCTTCGGACGAAAATTATTTAGGGCTTTTTTTATCTTTGCTGGCCCCGAAGAGAATTTCCCACAAAACGTTTTATGTTTGAAGCACTTATCCGACAGTCATTTTCGATTTTGGCACTTCTAGGTATTGTTTCATTGAAGACAAACTTTGGCCAAGGTTTAATATTTTAAACCCTACATACGAATACTTACTGATGTTAATAATTTGCAAATTGTAATCATAAATCATTTTTCATACCTCAGAAACTAAACTCACAGTTATATTATTCGTCTAATTGATTTGATTTAAGCTAATAAAATCGTTTTTAAAATTCATATTTGAGTTTTCTTTAGTTATTTTCTTTTCAACGTTGGGAGGTGGAAATCTTCAAAAGATACCGATCAGCTCCTGCCTCTCAGCATACCGGATTTCTACCGACTAAAATCTCCGTTTCCTTCAATCACTCTCCCCATACAAATTCTATGTATTTAAAATTTTAGGACATAGTACTTCCCAGACGATATGATTCGGTACAAGGGATAGTACCAAATTTTTAAGTTTTAGTATCCTTCTAGCTAGATTAATAGTTCAGACTATAGGTTTATGAATTATTTCATGTTTGGCTTTGACTTTAGTGGAGCTGATTGTACTTGTAACCTACTTCGAAAGTTGGTCCTGAAGGAGATATTTCTTTAGTGTCGTTTTTAGCTTGCGAAAATGGCTGCTGCACATGTGGATTGCCTCATGATTGTATTTGTTGGCTTTTTCATGATGGAAGCGGAGCGAGATTAATTTCAACACAAATTGTTTTTTCTTTCGAACTCCTTTTGGATATTTTTATAGGGTTGATTTTTCTATGGGAAATACTTAATCACTTTTCGACCAAAAAATCTTTCTGTACTAGAAAAAGGAATAAGTTTAATCACATCGTTGAGAATTGGCTAAGGTACAACGAATCAAAATAACTAAGTTTAGTTGTTGATGAAGTTTCAAAGTATCTTTTAGCACCACAAATTTTGCTCAACTAGGTCATTTTTTCTGTCTAAATCTATTACCTGTTTCTTTATAATCTAAACTTGTTATCACTTGCGAAGCTTTCAACATTGAAGATTTTTTTAGGATGCTAGCTCCTTTCGATTACTTCAATTAAGCGCTAGACAAAATTTATCTACAAAACCAAAATTTCATTGAATTTTTGGAAAAAATCAATGATTCATTAAAATATGAAGAGGAAATTTCGGTGAAAATAAAAAAGGGTAACGAAAATGAATGATATCACGAACTTTTTCTTAATTTTTTTTTCATTTTATTTATTGTTTACTTCACTTCCTTAAACATAATCCAAAGCGTTTGGTGTGCAAGGAGTAGTGGCATTACTAATTTATACACACATTCTCACTCTCTCTCACATTCTTTGCTGAAAAATGGAACAAAATATGTGGATTTTGAAACTTAAGGATGTTTTTAACATTAAAATTAAGGAGAATAATTTATTTTGCAACTCTACTAAATTATAACAAGCCGCGAGGTGCGACCCTTGAGGTCCACACGGTCAACTTCCCATTAATATCTACACAAACATCAACAACATTACAACAATGAGAGGTAATAGTAACAGGAATAAGTTAATATGAATCATATCGTCTACGGGAGGGTCCATCGATTTTGCAAGGTTTTTGGTCGATGAAGACAGATTGAATATTCACGCGGATCAATCGGTGGGGGCCTTTTTGGTGTTGAAAATTTTTGTTGGTTTTAAAAAAGGAGGCAATTTTTTTTAATTAAAAGACTATAAAAACTATTAAAAACCTGCTCAAATTATGCAAATATCTTAAAACTTTGATTTAATATAGTAATAGCAATCGTATGAACCCTTTTTACATGGTAACTTTGAATGATTTTTTTTATTTTTAATTTAGTTTTTTCATAATCATGGAATAAGATTTGGCGGGTTTCTCTCCAAAAATTGATAAGAATGTATAAATTTTATAAACTGGATCACTGTGCTGTGCAAATCAAGTTAAAAAATATTTTCTATGAAAAAAACCATAATTTTTCGCATTTTCATCTATTAAATTAAAAAAACGGCTAAAACGAATTTTTGTAATGTTAAAAACTTCACAAAGATGTCAAAACACGTCAACTGGCACCTTAATGATGCAAATACTATATCTGGTTCGTGAGATATAGTGAATGATAAAAATGACCTTGAAAATCATGATGACTTTTAATAATTTTTTATTTATAATTTAATTTTTTACGTAATCTTGAGAAAAAGTTTTGATGATGTTTTTGCGAGCATTATTTGGAGTACATAAATTTTATAAACATTGATTACTTGGACTTGACAATAAGGTTAAAAATTTATTGTTTTTGGAAGAGACCTAATTTTTTGCAATTTTTTTTTAAAATTTGAAAACCGCTAGAAGATTTTTTTTAAAAATTTGAAAGAATAACACAAACGGAAATATGCGTCGATTGACACCTTGTTCAAAAAAATCGTGTGTTTGCTTCGCGAGATATAGCGCATGACAGAAATGACCTTCAAACGGGCAAAACAGCAAACCCCCCCGACCGAAGTTTCCCAAAAACTAATCAGCTCTTAAAATTGCAAGGCGCTTCGATTGACACCTCAACCAAGTCGATCGGAGTTATGCTCGTGGAAAAAAGTGTCTACGAACGTACAGACGTACGTACGTACGTACACATATACACACATACATCTCCCTTTCTAAAAACACTTTATATATACTCTATAGACCTCAAAACGTAAAGAAAAGTTGAAAATTTCAATTTCGATTTTCGAGGCGATTACATGAACCTCCCATATACTGGGAAGTTAATAACTCCAATCGTAGACAAAACTTTACCATAAACGAAAACCTTCATAGCTATCATCATCACTTCGATTAATTGAAAAGCAGGTCCTTTTCAAGGAAATTTTAGATATATTTCATTGAGTCAATAATAATGAGCATTGATTCCTGTGTGCTTCAAATGCTCTACCACAATCGATTTTCGGTCCGGAACTCATGGTGAACACTTTTCGATGAATTTATTCATTTATTTAGTGGTTTTTTCAATTAATAAAACATTTTTAAAGCCTACCGCGAGGATACCAATAAATGTATTCAGAAATAAAAGCAATCACCACCAAACATTGCTTCCAATTTTAATACCTTACAACATTTTACTTTCTAGCTATTGAACATAAACACAAACCCCATTGACAATACGTGGTCACATTTCTACTCTATCAGCAAAAAAAACTGCTACAACCCTTACATATTCAATGCCATTGTGGTTTTCCTCTCACAGCTCTTGAATAGATAATTACAGCCCAAACCGCATTTGCTCAATTTTGCTTGATGGAAAAATTCGACCGGCATGTCCTGGACAATGGCTCAGATTGTGAGCCTACATCGACTTGAGACAATGCTTCCTCGAAAAGTCATTCGTGTAATTGAAAACGAGCAAAAAAGAATCAGAAAAACCATAGAATTGGGTCATCCATCCTTGGTTTGTATACTCTACCGTTCTTTGTTATTTTCTCTGCAACCATTTTCCCTTGCATGGGCGAGAATTCAACAGAAAGCGCCATTCTGGAAACACTCATCTCCATCGTCCCGTTCTTCCTGAATCATCAAATACACGACTAGATATGGCATAGGAAAATAATCAAAAAAAAAATGTTTTCTTTTCACTCTATGTCCACATCCTGCTGAACACGAAATGACGACATCGCCTGCACGAACCAAACAAAAAACTCCATCAACCACCAAATTGACAACGTGTACAACATGTTCGGGATAACAAGGATCCACGGACACATCCAAGGACCATTGCAATAAAACGGTGGATATATATGAGGACATAGCATCGCCTGAGCTGACTAACCAAAACCAGGGTCGCTCTTTGACTTGCTGGTACCGCTTCCGGAGCCTTCGTGGCATGCCCCGCGATTGGGTGCTGCGGATCCGCTTTAAGAAATTCAAAGTTGGAGCCTTAATAAATGCAACCCATTGCGACGGTGGCTTCCTACAGGTAAGCTTTTTTCTTTTCAACTTGCAGTCAATTTTTTTCGTTTTTCCAGGGCTATTTGTAAGGAAGTGTGGAAATCTGCATGGAGATGTTCATGTAGAACACTAGCTGCTGCCTTCATAGTTTTTTTATTGTAGAAGCCAAGCGAGGTTAATTTCAACACAAGTTGTTTTTTCATTCGGGCTACTTTGGGATATTTTTATAGGGTCGACACGTTTTATAGAAAATCGAATTCATTACAATTCTCGACAAGGTGCTTATGTTTATTGATTCTATTATCTTTTTGACTGCACTATCCCAGAAGGTATTGTTTGCTTTAATAAACCGTCAAATTTATTTGCTTAAAGCAAGTATAATTGGTTTTTTGTGGAAGTCAATCAAAATCAAAGTAGTAGATTGAACAAAGCCTATAAAGTGCTGACTGGCCTTATTTTTCCGATATTTCGGTACATTCACCATGATATCCTCCCTTATCAGCAATCCTAGCAAGCATTTCAACACCCAACAAGGGCAACTTACCATTCTTCATCGAAACGGAGCATTGCCTCCCTCACGATATACCTTTGAACGTACAACAGCTTGAAAACCATTGCCATTTTAAATAGGTCAGACTTTGGCTTCACGCTAAATACAAGGACTCGGAAGGACTTGAGGCCTTGTTAGGTGGGAACTTTATTGCTCGTTCTAGAGGCTTTTTACCACTTTATGCTTTTTTCATGTTTTATATGCCGGTGCGAATGGAAACAAGAAATCATTTTGTTGCCCTATAAAATTTAAATAAATATCTCGCTTCCGAATGCGTTGCCTTTTTCCTCTCGGTTTATGGAAAAACCGAATAAAGTCGTGGTTTTATGTGGGCCACGGCTCTGGCAATTGTTCGAATTAAAAGGTTTTTTCAACGGTTTTTTTGATTGCACTGCATTTTATTTATGATTGTGTTGATACACCTTGATCCTTATTTCAGTTGGAGGTCAGATTAAGTTAAAATGAAAAATATAAATCCTTCTGTGCATTAAGCGGCGGATAAGTCAGGTTTTCAATTAAATTGTTGGAAATTTAAGTTGCAGCGGCTTGTTTGATATGTAACATAGTTGTTTTTGAAACAATATCAGCGTCAGAGCATATCACAAACTTTCATAGAAGATAATTAAAACTGGGAAACAGAGTCGTTGTTCTCAAAGTTTCTTTCAAAAACATCTTCCGGCAACGATACAGTACTCTTATTGATAAACTTTGAACTTGCTTTTGCAGTTTGCCATTAAACTACATAAGACGGTCCATATTGCTGACGAATTGAAATGAATCCGTAAAATTAACTCACAAAAGCAAAATGGAAATATAAAATAAATTTCACCATAATTTTAAACCTTACGATTTTTACTATCCAAATGACTTTAATTTATGTCTCAACTTGTTTGTCCTCATTCATTCAAATTAAAACTTTAAATTTTCTAATATCAATGGGGATGCAAAACTGCCAAGCCAAGACGTTTCAATACTAGAAACGCTTTCATAAATGTTGTTATGTTTGCGTAAAACCCATGCAAATCAATTGAACATTTCATTTCATTGTCTTAATATTCGTTTGCTTATCACATATTCCAATCTATTGGGTATTGTTACCTAATTGAACTTATATCTAAATCAAAACAAGCCGTGGGGTGCGACCCTGGAGGTCCACACGGTCACCTTCCCAGTAATATTTACATAAATATTAAAAATATTAAACACAATAATAATTATGGAAATAATAATACTTTTAATAATAAAAATGTACCTCTCATAAAAGTTATTGGAATGACTTAATATTAATCGTAACATCTACGCGAGCGTCAATTGATTATGTAAAGATTTTCGTGGATTGGTTTGATTTAATATTCACGTGGATCAATCGGAGCGGGGACAGGTTACAAAGCCTTTTCTACGTTATTTGTTATTTTCATATAGATGCTTGAAGGACAAAACAGCGCTACCGAAAATGAATGCAGTTTTTGTTATTACGACAACTGAAGAGATTTTGTCGCGTGATGGCCATTTTGAATGGTTGCTGTCAAAACTGCTAGCACTTCGGCATAATCACTGAATTTGTATTATTCCACGATTTTACATCAATGAAACTCATAATTATTTCTTATTTTCTGTTGATTTTGAGAAACATTGATTATGCAGTCAAAAATAGGTTCAATTGCATGTAAAAAGTAAAATATATGCATGCCAAAAGATGACGGAAGTAACTGAAATTTTACGAATACTAAAGAGCAAAACTCCTAAAAACTACAATTTTTTATGTGATGAAAGCTTTTCAAAGCATATGATCTCAAAAAGTGTTGACTACAAAACATTTTACCATTCAAAACGTTGATTATCACAATTGCAAATTTGATTTGATTTGTATTGGTTTTCAAAATTTAAGCAGTTTTTTCATTAAAGTTAAAACACGGTTCTGTGAAAACTATTAAAAACCTCCATCTCCGCAAATTATGCAAATAATAATAAACTTTGATTGACTTTACAACAATGTCTTTAGAATAAGAGATTTAAGGTATAAAAATTCGTATGAACCCTTTTCACATGCTGACTTTGAATGATTTTTTTTATTTTGAATTCAATTTGTTTTGAAATCATGAGAAAATATTTTGCTAATCTCTACAGAAATTAGTAAAAGTTTATAAATTTTATAAACATTTATTATCACGATTTTAATTTTATTCATTACTAATTAATTTTTTTATGAAAAAAAAACACTAATTTTCAATATTTTTTTATTAAATTAAAAAAATGGCATTGAAGATTTTTTTTTAATTGAAAAACATCATAAAAATGTTAATACGCGTTGATTGATCTCTTACTGATGCAAAGATTATATTTGGTTCTCGAGATATAATGATTGACATAAATGACCATGAAGAACATGATGACTTTTAATGATTTTTTATTTTTAATGTATTTTTTTTATAAGCCTGAAAAAAAATTTGGGTGATTTTTTCACAACAACTGTTTGTCTTATATAAATTTTATAAATATTGATTACTGCGACTTGAAAATAAAGTTAAAAATTTGATGTTTTTGAAAAAAACTCCAATTTTTTGCACTTTTTCAAAAAATTAAAATACTGCTGTAACAATTTTTTTAAAAATTTGAGAGAATCAAGGAAATGTTGATACGCGTCGATTGACACCTTGATGAAGCAAATCGTACGTTTGGTTCGTGAGATATAGCGCATGACAGGGTTGACCTTCAAGGGGTGAAAACAGCAACCCCCCCCCCCCCCCCCGACCGAAGTGTTCCAAAAACTAATCAGCTCTTAAGATTGCAACGACGCTTCGATTGACACCTTAACTAAGTCGATACGACTTTGTTTACGTGAGTTATGCTCGTAGAAAAACTGTCCGCGAACGCCCGTACGTACGTACGTACACACACACACACACACACATACTTCTTTCTAAAAACACTTAAAATATACTCGTAAGACCTCAAAACGTAAAGATATGTGGAAAATTTCAATTTGGATTTTCGAGGCGATTACAAGAATTTCCCATATACTGGGAAGTTAAAAAAATTCAAGTTTGCTTTAACGATTCACCCTTTTCAGTATGGCAATTTTCCATATGGACTCGAAAAGCACATGATTGGTTCAACTCCTGTCGACGATCTCTCTCGCACTCACGCCTATCATAATTATTTCCGGCGATTGCACTTGTGATGGAATACCTTAAAATGGTGTACAAGTTATTTTGGCGGTAAAACAATGAGGATATTCTTATTAGATGAGAGTATAAGTTAGCCATGATATTGGGATGGTAAATCAATCAGTCGACAAGATTGGATATGTTTTGGCTTTGATCATAAATCTGTCCTCGTGAAGTTACAAACTTTCAATTTAAATAAGTCGATTCTTATGAATTTTGAAATGTCGCTTGCTAAATGTGAGTTGAATGCATTATTCACACTGTATAATTACGGGTATATACAGGATATTTCGTACCGGATGGCATCAAACGACACCACAAGCTCCTTGAAGTGTCCCGCAAAAATAAATGTACGGGAGGGGATGGTAAATATGAAAAAGTTTAAAAATATAAGCAAGGAAAACCTCCACTCATCAACCATGACCTGGTCCGTGTAAACTCTTATAATTTTGTTTGTTTTTTGTGTTCATATTTTTAAAAAAGAACGCATTTGACCCATTTTTAGTTCCTTTTAGGTGTGGATCAAGAGTCGCACTCAAATCGGTCATTTTTAGAAAATAAAGTTAGAACGTGATAACCATCAGAAGAAAGACGCTAATTTTGACTTTTTCTACTATTTTAAACGCTAAAATACACTTATAACAGTGACAAGTCTGTAAGATAGTGCTTAGTTTATGATTGATGACTTTCAAAAAACGTGTTTCCAATTTTCGTATGTTTCAACGGAAAAACAGAAAACAACTAATAAGTGTTCAGATTCTTTGCAAACCTCATAAAATTTTATTATCTACGTGAGATAATCATAGAATGGAACGGTTTTTAAAATGTTATTTGTCACCATTTTGTTAATTTGTTCTCTTTTAAGATTGATAGGTTTATAAGCGCAGTTATTAAAATTCGATTTTCAGTGAATGTTCTAAATTTTATATGTACTTATTTTACCTGATATTGCAAGAGAGTATAAATAATGTGTTAGAAAGATGGGAAGCTTAGTCAATATTCTTATTATAGTAAATCAAGTTCAATTAATTTTGAAATGAATTTTATCATGTCTACCTTTTCAAATAATGAAGCAGTATAAAATAAGTAACACAAATCCGATCATCGCAAACATCTTAGTCGCCTCTGCAAATCTTAAATGGAAGATGGAAAAATAACCGTCGCTGAGGCCAAATGCGAGTTCCATTGAAAACAAGCCGCGATGTGCGATCCTTGATGAAATACTACTACTTTAAGTAATAACAATGAGAGGTATTTATAGCAGTAACTGGAGTGAGTTAATATGAATCATATCGTCTACGGGAGGGTCCATTGATTTCATAAGGTTTTTGGTCGATGAGGACAGATTGAATATTCACGCGGATCAATTTCCCTCATCTCATATCCCACCCCTCCTTACCACGAATTAGATGCCAGCCAAAAATCCATAAAAAAGGAAATGAGATGAGGGAAATTATAGCGGAGTTGAATTCTCCTACGTATAATATTGCTAAATGGTTAGTCACAGAAATCGAAAATATGGGTAAACAATTAAGTAAGCGATCAGTGTAAAACACAGCAGATTTGCTACAAAAGATCAGAGGAATACATATCCAAGAAGATGAGATCTTGATCTCCTTTGATGTTCAAGCATTATATCCTAGCATTCCGGTAAAAGAGGCGCTAAGTATTTTTAAAGAATGGTTAGAGGGTGACACCGCCGACCGTGAATGGAAAAAGCGAACCAGGCAGTACTTCAGATTGGCATTATTGTGAATGACCGAGAAAAGCGGGAACTGCGATGGGAAATCCACTTTCCCCTCTTATAAGTGAATTATTCATGGCCAAGTTGAAGAAAAAATGGATAATCTTCAGATAACCCCTCGAATATGGTGGCGTTACGTGGATGATGTCTTAGCAGTGTTAAAAAAGAAAGAAGCCACAGCAATTTTAGAGAAAATCAACAGCATCCATAAAAACATAAATTTCACAATGGAAGAAGAGTCAGAGGGCGAGTTGAATTTCCTCGATTTAACAATCAAACGAAGAGAACAGCATCTAGAATTTGGGATTTTCAGGAAACCTACAAATACACAGCGAACGATCACCAGTGATTCGAATCACACATATCAGCACCAAATGGTGAGCTATCACTCGATGGTACACAGATTAATTACAACACCGTTGAACCACGAAGAGTTTAGCAAAGAACGAGAATATATTAAGACAACGGCAAAGATAAATGGCTACCCAGTGAAAATAGTTGACCAGTTAATCCGCAGGAAAGTGAAACGACAGCAATTGGAAGAATTAACAACTTTCTTCACGCAAAACAAAAAACTGGACCTGATCAGAAAAATATCTATTCCACACTCAAGATTAACAAAAAAAAATTAAGAAGATGTTCAAATCTCAGGAAATTCAGGTCGTCACACATAGTAGAAACTACCAAATAAAAACCTTGCTAGGATCATCCAAAGATAAGAAATCAAAGGAAGAAGTCAGCGGTATATACAAAATTTGTTGTCCACAATGCCCACAGGTTTATATAGGCCAGACAAAGCGGTTAATAAAAACAAGATTCAAGGAGCACCTGAAGGAAGCTGAAGCCGCAAACAAAAACAGGAAAAAAATCAGCAGCATCAAGTCATCGGTGGCAAGACATATACTAGAAGAAAAACATAGTATAAGTGATGAGAACCTGGAGCTAGTCAAAGAAGTTTGAGCAGCATACAAATTGGACGCCTACGAGAGTCTCATCATATCAAGACAACCCCCGGATACTCGATTGAACACTGATTTAGGGAATAACCATTCACCCCTTATGACAGCAATTAATTGTAAGATATAATTAAAAAGGTAATTAGAGTAAGTTTTTTTTGCTTTGAATAAACTGAAAAATTAGCAGATATATAAGAAGATCTAGTATAGAGTTAGGCATAGTTTTTGGTCACACTGATGAAGAAACAAGTGTTCTGTTTCGAAACATCGATGTCTGTGAAATTTAATTTAAAAATAAAAACAACGAATAAAAAGAAAACTTACGTTTATCATTTATTTATTCAGTTCGTTAAAACATCCGACATATTTCAGAAGTAAATTAAATTATTAAAAAATAGTTATAGATAAGAACAAGGCTAATTTAAAGTATTCCTAACTTGTATTATCAGGTTTGGTAGAATGGCAGTAGTGTTGGTAGTGCAGTTAATAATTTGATATTGTTATTAATAATTTAATATCGTTAATAATCATCAAATATTGTTGTTATAAGATGATATTGTATATAAGGAATTATTATGTAATGATGAAACATTGTTAAAAAAGCATGATTACTATCCTTCCTCTACCAAAGCTCTTATGACTACGTAAAACTAACAAAAATAATTATATTAATGTAGAATAATAAATAATATAAGTGATAAAAATATTTGATAATAAAAAGCAATCATTGTTTCTTTTGTCACCTCACTAGGACGTTAATCATGTGGACCTTGAGCGCACCCAGACTATTTTTTAAAGATCTTAAAACATCTGTTGAAATTTCAATTTCAATTTTGGAGCTATTTCAAGAGCTTCTCATTTACTGGAAAGTTAAAAAACAGAGAAAATACACTTAAAAAACAAAGGAAATATAGTCATCTACAGCAAACTTCCCAATTATACGAGTCTCATCAACGCAGCCTGATTGATTGTGCGGAATCCGAATCTTGGAACTCTGAACACATTTTATAAATCAGAGTTGATGAAAATCGCACATAGACCTTAAGTGTGACGTGACATTCACGCCTCCAGCATTATCTTCGGATGCCATACAAAAACGGATGGTTTGTCAAATCATGATAAGGAGTCTCGCCATTTCGTCTAGCAATTTTCTTTATACGATCCACTAGCGGCAAACGGATATGAAAAGACAAGATACAACGATGACAAATTTTCTGGTTAGGAAATTGCCGGAAATCGAATGCTGCGAAACGGATATCGATAGACAGAATTAAGTGAGATTGGCTAATGGGAACCATATGGAATATGTTTAGCAACTGTTCAGTTTTTATAAGGATATTATAGTGTCATGGATAACTTTATCTTTTTGTGAAAGTTTTTTTCGTGCACGCGGAATTGAGCTAGTTAAGCTAAAAAATGAATCTTTGCAGCAAGATACTTTTTAGAGTATAAAGTGTGAAAATTTTCACTTGTTATAAACAAGCACCAATTGCTATGATGAAAACTATCAGCACCATCTACAGTGTGTTTCGCAAAACGTGTCACCAAAAAAAGCATGAAAAACACTATGAATCGTTAAGATTCGATTTATTTTTTTCAATTATATCAATATGCCACCCGCAACTGGATTGCATATTGATATACGTAATTGAAAAAAAAATTGAATCTTAACGATTCATAGTGTTTTTCATAGATCGATAATTGATAATAACGGCAATTCATTATTATCAATTATTATTGACATATTTGTGTGCCATTCTGACTCAATTTCTGTGCATATTCCGTAGTAAAACCTTGCCATATTCTCTTAAGAACACACGTGAGCTACCATGTGGTGGTTATATTTTTGGCTTTTAGTTTTTTTTCACCAGTGATCACACGTTTTCTATCTGGTTCGTGCCAGGACTTTGTGATAGTCATTTCAGAGTTGTGACGCCGTTTCCTTCATTCCAGCTGGTACAGAGGCAACTCCGATGCTTAGGATAGTTGTCCTTTTGCAGAATCCAATCGTGATTGTCCGTTCCAGTTTTAAGCAAACCATTTTTATAAAGTTTGGTCATAATTTCGACTTTCAGGATTTTCGTTAAAATGATAAGCGTCCCGAATCCCTTTTCCGAAAAGCATCCGTAAACGTGTTCATTTTTCGGGTGTTTTACTAGACGCTACAAAATTCTTTCATCATTTTTCGTCCAGGCTGTCTTCCAGTAATTACATAAAACAAATAAAGATTCATCAGTAAAAATCATGTTGCTCTTTTACGGTCCAAATTTCGCTTTACCCAAATAGGCTTTTTCGATATGCTTTTCGATCAACAACGGCTTCGCAAATGTACTTTTGATGCCAGATTCTTGCAATCCTGACTTGTCGCACTAGTTGATACACTAAATCCATTGTCTAACAGTTTTTGTCTCGCATTTCGTAGACTCAGTGACGGGTTCTTTTCAAATAAAATACAAATGGTCTTATCCTGTCTTTTGGAGGTCGCTCTCTTATAACCTCTAACTGTCTCACCGTCAACATTACTAGCCTCTTTTAAAATCATAACCGCCAAACGAAACAGAAGGTCTAAAATATCTTGCACCCTGTGCGAAACTTAGTCGTGGTCCTTTTTGATGACTTACCAGGAACACTGCCTCAAACCGCCTTTTATAAATGACACTCATATTGTATTACCTCCTAAGTATCGAAAGGTGCTAAACATTAGCACTAAGCGTGCAGTGCAGGCAAATATTTGGCAAAGTAATTAAGTTACGAGCTAAAGCGGAAATATAATTAAGGACACTTTTGTATATACTTTTTCAAACACACTGAAAAGCTCTTATTATTCTCAAAAACATACTGTAAAAATCGTGGTTTTCTTCATTTCAGATAGTTGATGGAAATACTAAAACAGATGTCTCCAACAGAAGGGATCCTGGAATGTTTTGCGGAGAAGCAGAGCAACCACAAACGTTTATTAGTGAAACAAGTTACGTGAAAGTTCTATTCCATACGGAGAACTACACGGATCAGGTAATTTCCTATTGTTTTATCCATACTTCAAGACTGAATATATAGACGACTGTACAAGAAACATATGTACATGCTACAATACTCGTGCTGTTGTATAACACAACAAGTCCTTCGACAATGAGTCAATCCGGAAAAGATTGCTTTAAGACAATGTTGACAGTGTTGCAAAGCATTTTGTGGGCTGGAAAACTTTCTAACTGGATTTCGTATATCTAATTTGCGAATGGAAACTTGTCTGGGATTTTGGATAACGCACATCAGATACAGTTCTTTGAGCTTAAATTGAATTGTGTCGGTCTTCGTTATCGTCAAGTTTCCATTTACGTCGTTTGAGTAATGATTTAATCGAGTTTATGAGTTCCATAAAGAAAACGGGCTAAGTTTTGCAAAATGTAAATTGAAAATATTGTGGAGGAATGTCTTTAGAAATATGAATGAGAAGCGACAATTTGTCGAACAATGGTTATCATTCAACTTTGGATTGATGCAAACATTTACGATAAAATTCTATGGCTAGGTTTTCAATTTTGCTAAAGGTATCAAAACAAAAGTAGTAAATGCAATTTTTTATTCGCAGTGTTAGGGTTGACAAACAATATTTGTGGTAATTTCTGCTTTTTTCAACTTCTCATGGCAATTCAGCAGGAATGAGATTATGCGGTTCATAATGCTGATCCGCACACATTTTGACTTTATATTTAAGGTGTAAAATTTAGTTCATGTTTCGGAAAAGCCAACCTAATTATAAGGTCACTGAGTTCAACCTTCAACTATTGAGAATAATTGGATTTGCTCCTGAGCTTGATGAACTAATTTTTCTCTAATTTATCCATGATGTCTGCGACATGACGAACAATTTTTACCTTTAATGTTTGAAAGTTTTGGGTGGCTATGTTTCACAGTTATTGATGATTGTTTTAATGGTGATATTTTTTGCATTATATTTGCCTTGATCCAAAAAAGTCAAACTCTTCCAAAAGCTTTTACGTTACAACAGTGTTTTTTCCTGGTACTCTGAACCTTTTTTTAAAAATTCGTGACTCATAAATTTCTTCATTCAAAAGATTATTTCGGGGATCTGCCAATATTCGCGCAAGAATTGATGATACGGCTTCCGGTAGAAGAATGGAAGGCTGCCCATGGTTGGCTGGTTGTAGTGGCAGCCTCCTTTATTCAAAGATGTCCACTATAGGCCCATTGTGATACCCATGATAGTGTGTGACTGGAAATAATGGAGGAACTACGACAAGTAGGAAGGCGAGAACCGAAAAGTTGAAGCTTGTGTCTTTGGACGTAATCTTTGAGGTGTCAGAATTTGTTGAGGTCTCAATCCCGTCCCATTATTTTTGGATCACTAAATATCAAACAATTTGGTCAATAAGTCTGCTTTTCCACTGTCACAGGAAAATCCCGAGCGCTTCATTATTCACCTACTAAAATGGTGACCTGGGTTTGGATGCCTCCTACACACAGCAATCTTCTTCAAGCAATCAAGATGTTAACATCACTTAAGTTCAATGGGCAAGGTATTTTATGGCATCTGATCAGATTATCTGGAATGGTACTCCGACTTAAAAAAATATATTGGCGTCAATCATGGAGCCACTTCCCGAACGTATTGGTTCGTTCCACGTCCCTTTTAAGGGTACAACTCATTTAGCTGGCACTGAAACACGAGTGTAAAGAGCTCTTTTTTGTAAATACAAGAATTCTTGGTGCCAAATATAGACAAGCAGCGTTTGTATGGACAGCCAAGGAATCAAACCATTGCGAAGGTTAATGCAGAGGTTTATTAGTAGTAACTCGGTTAGCTCAACGTCGCTAATTGGTCGACCTATGGGCTAGGAGATGTTGTCGCAGATTGTGCCCAAGGATTCGATTAGCCCTTGTTTATGACGTTAGATCCATTCCTGAACTTCTTATTTGGAAATATTTCTTCCAAATCAGTCAGATAATACCTGACAAAATATGGGCTAATTGAAGGACTCTGCGTCAAATTAAATTTTTCACATTTTTTTCATATCTAACATTTTTGTGTGATTTATGGTTACTAAGATACTGGGGGATTCTGTTTTTCTCTTCTTTTCAAATTGGAGACCATCCCTACCAAAAGTCTGATAAGTGACATGTGATTTACGTGTCATGATTTTCTAATATATTAAACAAATGCTGCAAGACTGCAGGCAGAAAGAAACCATTGTAAGGTCCCATTGTTGGTCCGTTATTGGAAGCCGTCTAGATTCAATTCAATGTAAGCCGGAGATCAACTGACGACTTGTTTTGTTTCCATTGTGGACAAACCCTGTTCTGGATTTCGATTATTCACTGTATCCGTGACTATGTCACTTGAGTATCTACCATTCATGATTTGAGTGCAATGTTCAATCCACGATGGTAACTACTCCACTTTACGCTGCAAATGAATTTCGGCCGAAACGAAGAAGACTTCTGAAACAAATCAATAGAACTAAGAGAGTGTTTTTTCCAAAGAAATATTGACATTTCAGATTATTTGATTTTGGCATCCGATAATTTTTATTGACTGATCCATCACCATATTTGTTTAATGCCATTACTGGGCCAATTTTGCTTTGGGTTATTGACCAATTAAATGTTGCCAATATCCTCTGGAAGCTATTATTTAGAGCTTTCTTATCACTGATAATGCAATAGCTCACATTATTTGGCCAATGCTGAAAGAAATACAGCCAGCACTGAGCCATTCCTGGGTTAGTTATGCAACCATTTGAACGTATTTGCCGATATCATAATATTACTACAGCAATAGAATGCACAGACAAACTACTGGCTTCATTTGTGTTGGCCCGACGTTGGTGTTACATTCTGAGGTAACTTACTATTTCCCTGCTTAATGCGTGTAAACATACTGGTTTTGATTTTTTTCAATAAATTCATTTAAAAAGTTCAGATCCCACTTTCAAAGTTTTATACCTTAAATCAGTCATTCTTTTTAAATAGTAACTGTGTTTCCATTCTTTTTGAAGTACTATATAAACCTTTTGGCTCCTCGCTTGAACTCTCAGTCGTCGTTAACGACATCTTTTCTGTCAGTACGAAGGCATCTCGCCAGTACGTACCGCTATTGCCATCTGCGTGTCTTTTCTCATTGACCCAGTGGAAGTGCTTGTTAAATGGGTACATTAAATGGACGCAATTTACATATTCTTTCAAATTAGAAATAAATTGCCGAAAAAATTTTTTTTTCCCAAAAGCATGACTTCTTTAAACGGGAAATAAATCGCAAAGTGAATCCATGGACTGAATGTGATTGACAAAAGAGAATCAGTCACAAACAGCTTATTTTAGGCCTAGAATGGTATGTATTATGAGCAACCATCGAACCATCAAGTGGAAGAGTTTAAAGTATTTGATGTCAGACAGGCTAGTTTTAAATTTAGGGGAAACATCCGCGAAAGTGTCATACACCAAAAAGCTACTATTTAAGATGTTCCCTGGCATATGTAGCGGATTCACAAACCAACGTTTTTCAAAAGGAAAACTAATATCAAACAGTATCATTCAGCGAACTATCTTGAAAATATACAATTTAGAACTATTGAATGAGGGAGACTGCTTTGTCCAAATGATATTCAGTTTGTCTCCGTAGGATTTTGAACAATTCAGGATGATGAACACGGGGAAGTATATGTTCATCAGATAAAATATGAGGCTAAAAGGAGACGATTGAAATTTTAGACTCATTTATTTTGTTCATCTTACGTCAATGAAAAGGATATGACTGAGTCAAGTTGTGCCCTTGGTTATTACAGTTCTTTAATTCATTGATGATTGTTGTAAAGTCCGCGCATATAAAACTCAAAAAACTTTGGACTCTAAAAATTGTAGCTAGATTTAAAAGCTTCATGCTTACATAAGTGAACTTTGAGGCCAAGGGCATACCAGATTTGGCATCTGTACCCATCAAGAGTTCTACGAACATACTGAGGAAATCAGCGGCATTGATTCTTTCAAAGCTCTCTAGACTCCAGTTTCGTATTTCTATGAAGCTCATGGATAATACCAGGTACACTATGAATGAGCAAGAATTTGGTAATTGCCAACTGGGTAAATCACAAAAACCGAAACAATAAATGCTAGCAACCAAAAACTTTTCAACTTTATAGAATCTATATTAGAGCTTTTTGGTAAAAAAATATTTGTAATTTTACATTGCAAAACACTGAAAAGCTACAAGCTACAAGTAGCCAAAATATATATCCCTTAGATGTAAAGCATGTGGTAAAGTGAAATTACGACCTTATGTAAAATAAAAAACTTATAGGATTTTTGCATAAGAGGGTGCAGTCGTTGGACTGAAATACTTAAGATGGTGTCTTTGGCAGGCGAAAGCTAGATTAAAGTTGGTGCACTATTGATGGGTATTTTTCACCTTGCTTTGCGTGATAATGTAGAATGAGTGGGATTCAGCCACCCATTACTTACCCAGCCGGGAATTTGGCTATCTTTCAAAAGTTGAGAACAGTGAGTAAGATAACTCGTTTAGCTCTTGAATCGTTAAATTGATTTCATATACTTCCTCTTACTTGATAAATATCTTAAATCAGGTTTTCTTTTTTTAATAATTCGTACTTCATTTGCTTTCTTAAGCCACCATAAAGTGAGAAAATGGAAAATTTGTTATTTGTTTTTCTGTTGAAAGCACTATTGTTTCGACCATCCAATCATGAGAATGTTACACTATTTAGATTTGCCAATACTACTTTTCGTCAGGCTCTGTGCTTTTTCATATAAGAATTATTTACTCAAGTTTTAAGGAATACATTGTCAGCAATCTTACATACACTCTTTTGTGGAAATACAGATTCACTCAATCGTACATCTCTTTACAATTTTCTATATGCTTCAGACTAAGTCCAGACGGAATACTCATACAAAATTTTCTTACCTTTCTGAGCTTGTCAAGCATTCCTTTTTAAACGTGAACCAAAAACATGATATTTTTAAGTGGAAAAATAAAATTCATTCGCAACAAAATCGTTTTTTTCATTTAACGAAGCACAGAAGCATTCGAAATTCTCATAAGATTTTCCACGAACTTTTCAATATCTATTTCCTATGTTAATAATCAATTGATACATTTGTGTTTGATCACAAAAACGAAAAAGTATTACTTTTGGTTTCCTTTCAACAATGTTTGAAAGGATTTGACGCGGGGAGAAGTACAAAATATTATTCCGCTTTCGTACAAAGAGTATTTGATTTCGTCCTTTTTCCATATGCACATATTGAAGCTAGTAAATACATAGAACATATAGCGTGATTTATTGATCCCGATGGCATTCACTCAATGCTGTCATGACTCAGAATAAAGTTCGTTCTCAACGTTTCTTCTTATTCTTCCACAACATATTGAAATACTTCCAAGAGTCACTTTTGTTGGAACAGTTTGAAATGTGCATTTCATAAGAGAAATGTTTTTTACCTCGAAATCCAAACGAACGTGAGCTAAGTTTTCCATATTCAAGTGAAGTGAAGTAGATTAAATAAGTTTGCTACAAGCAGGTGGAAGAATTGGTAACAAAGTGCCGTGCCATCGAATATTTTTGAAGAGTTAAATTGTCAAATGAATTTTTTTTACACATGTTGACTCTTTCACTTTTCGGAAAATATTTATTCCTATTGGATACAACCAGTCATCGTTAAGAAAAATATAATTGAAACTTTTTTGTATTTTAGAACTCGATGTAATTTTTCATCTACATCAAGTGTTTTTTGTTAGCTGAGAAAAATGTCAAGACATATTACTATGTTTCATATTATGGTTGCTTTAAAAAAACCTGCACAGATTTATCAATCTGACACGTCGCGTGTCTGGCATTCTACGTGTCTGGCACGCCACGTGTCTGACACACCACGTGTCTGGCACGCCCCGTGTCTGGCACGTGTCTGGCACGCTAAACGTGTGGCACGCCACGTGTATGGCACGCCCGTGTATGGCACGCCCCGTGTCTGGCACGCCCTGTGTCTGGCACGCCCTGTGTCTGGCACGCCACGTGTCTGGCACGCCACGTGTCTGGCACGCCACGTGTCTGGCACGCCACGTGTCTGGTACGCCACCTGTCTGGCACGCTACCTGTCTGGCACGCCACGTGTCTGGCACGCTACCTGTCTGGCACTCCACGTGTCTGGCACGCCACGTGTCTGGCAAGCCACGTGTCTGGCACGCCACGAGTCTGGCACGCCACGTGTCTGGCACGCCCCGTGTCTGGCACGCCACGTGTCTGGCACGCCACCTGTCTGGCACGCTACCTGTCTGGCACGCCACGTGTCTGGCACGCTACCTGTCTGGCACGCCACGTGTCTGGCACGCCACGTGTCTGGGACGTATCTGGCACGCCACGTGTCTGGCACGCCCCGTGTCTGCCACGTGTCTGGCACGCCCCGTGTCTGGCACGCTACGTGTCTGGCACGCCACGTGTCTGGCACGCCACCTGTCTGGCACGCTACCTGTCTGGCACGCCACGTGTCTGGCACGCTACCTGTCTGGCACGCTCCGTGTCTGGCACGCCACGTGTCTGGCACGCCACGTGTCTGGCACGTGTCTGGCACGCCACGTGTCTGGCACGTGTCTGGCACGCCACGTGTCTGGCACGTGTCTGGCACGCCACGTGTCTGGGACGTGTCTGGCACGCCACGTGTCTGGCACGCACGTGTCTGGCACGCCCCGTGTCTGCCACGTGTCTGGCACGCTCCCTTTCTGGCACTCCACGTGTCTGGCACGCCACGTGTCTGGCACGCCACGTTTCTGGCACGTGTCTGGCACGTGTCTGGCACGTGTCTGGCACGCCACGTTTCTGGCACGTGTCTGACACGCCACGTTTCTGGCACGTGTCTGGCACGGCCCGTGTCTGGCATGCCACGTGTCTGGCACGCCACGTGTCTGGCACGCCACGTTTCTGGCACGTGTCTGGCACGTGTCTGACACGCCACGATTCTGGCACGTGTCTGGCACGCTACCTGTATGGCACGCCACGTGTCTGGCACGGCACGTGTCTGGCACGCCACGTGTCTGGCACGGCACGTGTCTGGCACGCCACGTGTCTGGCACGCCACGTGTCTGGCACGGCACGTGTCTGGCACGCCACGTGTCTGGCACGCCCCGTGTCTGAATACCTGTCTGGCACGCCACGTGTCTGGCACGTGGATGGCACGCCCCGTGTCTGACACTTGTCTGGCACGTCACGTGTCTGGCACGCCATGTGACTGGCACGCCACGTGTCTGGCACGCTACCTGTCTGGCACGCCACGTGTCTGGCGCGCCCCGTGTCTGACACGTGTCTGGCACGCCACGTGTCTGACACGTGTCTGGCCCGTGTCTGGCACGTGTCTGGCACGCTCCGTGTCTGGAACGCCCCGTGTCTGGCACGCCCCGTGTCTGGGACGCCACGTGTCTTGCATGCCCCGTGTCTGGCACGCCCCGTGTCTGGCACGGCCCGTGTCTGGCACGCCACGTGTCTGGCACGCCATGTGTCTGGTACGCCACGTGTCTGGCACGCCACGTGTCTGGCACGCCACGTGTCTGGCACACCACCCGTCTGGCACGCCCCGTGTCTGGCACGGCCCGTGTCTGGCACGCCACGTGTCTGGCACGCCATGTGTCTGGTACGCCACGTGTCTGGCACGCCACGTGTCTGGCACGCCACGTGTCTTGCACGCCCCGTGTCTGGCACGTGTCTGGCACGTGTCTGGCACGCCCCGTGTCTGGCACGGCCCGTGTCTGGCACGGCCCGTGTCTGGCACGGCCCGTGTCTGGCACGGCCCGTGTCTGGCACGGCCCGTGTCTGGCACGCCCCGTGTCTGGCACGTGTCTGGCACGCCCCGTGTCTGGCACGGCCCGTGTCTGGCACGGCCCGTGTCTGGCACGCCACGTGTCTGGCACGTGTCTGGCACGCCCCGTGTCTGGCACGGCCCGTATCTGGCACGCCACGTGTCTGGCACGCACGTGTCTGGCACGCCCCGTGTCTGGCACGTCATGTGTCTGGCACGCCACGTGTCTGGCACGTGTCTGACACGCCACGTTTCTGGCACGTGTCTGGCACTTGTCTGGCACGTGTATGCTACGCCCCGTGTCTGGCACGCCACGTGTCTGGCACGCCCCGTGTGTGGCACGTGTCTGGCACGCCACGTGTCTGGCACACCACGTGTCTGGCACGCCATGTGTCTGGTACGCCACTTGTCTGGCACGTGTCTGGCAAGTGTCTGGCACGCCCCGTGTCTGGCTCGTGTCTGGCACGTGTCTGGCAAGCCCCGTGTCTGGCTTGCTACGTGTCTGACTCGCCACGTTTCTGGCACGCCACGTGTCTGGCACGCCACGTGTCTGGCACGCCACGTGTTTGGCACGCCACGTGTCTGGCACGCCACGTGTCTGCCACGTGTCTTGCACGCTCCGTGTCTGGCACGTGTCTGGCACGCCCCGTGTCTGGCACGCTACGTGTCTGGCACGCCATGTGTGGCACGCCACGTGTCTGGCACGCCATGTGTCTGGTACGCCACGTGTCTGGCACGCCACGTGTCTGGCACGCCACGTGTGTGGCACGCCACGAGTCTGGCACACCACCCGTCTGGCACGCCATGTGTCTGGCACGCCACGTGTCTGGCACGCCACGTGTCTGACACGTGTAGTGCACGCTACCTGTCTGGCACGCCACGTGTCTGGCACGTGTCTGGCACGCCACGTGTCTGGGACGTGTCTGGCACGCCACGTGTCTGGCACGCCCCGTGTCTGCCACGTGTCTGGCACGCTACCTGTCTGGCACGTCACGTGTCTGGCACGCCCCGTGTCTGACACGTGTCTGACCTGTGTCTGACACGTGTCTGGCCCGTGTCTGACACGTGTCTGGCACGCCACGTGTCTGGCACGCTCCGTGTCTGGCACGCCCCGTGTCTGGCACGCACGTGTCTGGGACGCCATGTGTCTGGCACGCCACATGTCTGGCACGCCACGTGTCTGGCACGCCACGTGTCTGGCACGCCACGTGGCTGGGACGTGCTCGGCACGCCACGTGTCTGGTACGCACGTGTCTGGCACGCCCCGTGTCTGCCACGTGTCTGGCACGCTACCTGCCTGGCACTCCACGTGTCTGGCACGCCACGTGTCTGGCACGCCACGTGTCTGCCACGTTTCTGGCACGTGTCTGACACGCCACGTTTCTGGCACGTGTCTGGCACGGCCCGTGTCTGGCATGCCACGTGTCTGGCACGGCCCGTGTCTGGCATGCCACGTGTCTGGCACGCCACGTGTCTGGCACGCCACGTGTCTGGCACGCCACGTTTCTGGCACGTGTCTGGCACGTGTCTGACACGCCACGATTCTGGCACGTGTCTGGCACGCTACCTGTATGGCACGCCACGTGTCTGGCACGCCACGTGTCTGGCACGCCCCGTGTGTGGCACGTGTCTGGCACGCCACGTGTCTGGCACACCACGTGTCTGGCACGCCATGTGTCTGGTACGCCACGTGTCTGGCACGTGTCTGGCAAGTGTCTGGCACGTGTCTGGCAAGTGTCTGGCACGCCCCGTGTCTGGCTCGTGTCTGGCACGCCCCGTGTCTGGCACGTGTCTGGCACGCCCCGTGTCTGGCTCGCCACGTTTCTGGCACGATACGTGTCTGGCACGCCACGTGTCTGGCACGCCACGTGTCTGGTACGCCACGTGTCTGGCACGCCACGTGTCTGACACGTGTAGTGCACGCTACCTGTCTGGCATGCTACGTGTCTGGCACGTGTCTGGCACGCCACGTGTCTGGGACTTGTCTGGCACGCCCCGTGTCTGCCACGTGTCTGGCACGCTACCTGTCTGGCACGTCACGTGTCTGGCACGCCCCGTGTCTGACACGTGTCTGGCCCGTGTCTGAAACGTGTCTGGCACGCCACGTGTCTGGCACGCCACGTGTCTGGCACGCCACGTGTCTGGCACGCCACGTGTCTAACACGCCACGTTTCTGGCACGTGTCTGGCACGGCCCGTGTCTGGCACGCCACGTGTCTGGCACACCACCCGTCTGGCACGCCATGTGTCTGGCACGCCACGTGTCTGACACGTGTAGTGCACGCTACCTGTCTGGCACGCCACGTGTCTGGCACGTGTCTGGCACGCCACGTGTCTGGCACGCCACGTGTCTGGCACGCCCCGTGTCTGCCACGTGTCTGGCACGCTACCTGTCTGGCACGTCACGTGTCTGGTACGCCCCGTGTCTGACAGGTGTCTGGCCCGTGTCTGACACGTGTCTGGCCCGTGTCTGACACGTGTCTGGCACGCCACGTGTCTGGCACGCTCCGTGTCTGGCACGTGTCTGGTACGCACGTGTCTGGGACGCCAAGTGTCTGGCACGCCACATGTCTGGCACGCCACGTGTCTGGCACGCCACGTGTCTGGGACGTGCTGGCACGCCACGTGTCTGGTACGCACGTGTCTGGCACGCCCCGTGTCTGCCACGTGTCTGGCACGCTACCTGCCTGGCACTCCACGTGTTTGGCACGCCACGTGTCTGGCACGCCACGTTTCTGGCACGTGTCTGCCACGTTTCTGGCACGTGTCTGACACGCCACGTTTCTGGCACGTGTCTGGCACGGCCCGTGTCTGGCATGCAACGTGTCTGGCACGGCCCGTGTCTGGCATGCCACGTGTCTGGCACGCCACGTGTCTGGCACGCCACGTGTCTGGCACGCCACGTTTCTGGCACGTGTCTGGCACGTGTCTGACACGCCACGATTCTGGCACGTGTCTGGCACGCTACCTGTATGGCACTCTACGTGTCTGGCACGCCACGTGTCTGGCACGGCACGTGTCTGGCACGCCACGTGTCTGGCACGCCCCGTGTGTGGCACGTGTCTGGCACGCCACGTGTCTGGCACACCACGTGTCTGGCACGCCATGTGTCTGGTACGCCACGTGTCTGGCACGTGTCTGGCAAGTGTCTGGCACGCCCCGTGTCTGGCTCGTGTCTGGCACGCCCCGTGTCTGGCACGCCCCGTGTCTGGCTCGCCACGTTTCTGGCACGATACGTGTCTGGCACGCCACGTGTCTGGCACGCCACGTGTCTGGCACGCCATGTGTCTGGCACGCCACGTGTCTTGCACGCCCCGTGTCTGGCACGTGTCTGGCACGCCCCGTGTCTGGCACGGCCCGTGTCTGGCACGCCACGTGTCTGGCACGTGTCTGGCACGCCACGTGTCTGGCACGCCACGTGTCTGGCACGCACGTGTCTGGCACGCCACGTGTCTGGCACGTGTCTGGCACGCCCCGTGTCTGGCACGGCCCGTATCTGGCACGCCACGTGTCTGGCACGCACGTGTCTGGCACGCCCCGTGTCTGGCACGTATCTGGCACGCTACCTGTCTGGCACTCCACGTGTCTGGCACGTCACGTGTCTGGCACGCCACGTGTCTGGCACGTGTCTGACACGCCACGTTTCTGGCACGTGTCTGGCACGTGTATGCTACGCCCCGTGTCTGGCACGCCACGTGTCTGGCACGCCCCGTGTGTGGCACGTGTCTGGCACGCCACGTGTCTGGCACACCACGTGTCTGGCACGCCATGTTTCTGGTACGCCACGTGTCTGGCACGTGTCTGGCAAGTGTCTGGCACGCCCCGTGTCTGGCTCGTGTCTGGCACGCCCCGTGTCTGGCACGTGTCTGGCAAGCCCCGTGTCTGGCTTGCTACGTGTCTGGCTCGCCACGTTTCTGGCACGATACGTGTCTGGCACGCCACGTGTCTGGCACGCCACGTGTCTGGCACGCCATGTGTCTGGTACGCCACGTGTCTGGCACGCCACGTGTCTGGCACGCCACGTGTCTAACACGCCACGTTTCTGGCACGTTTCTGGCACGGCCCGTGTCTGGCATGCCACGTGTCTGGCACGCCACGTGTCTGGCACACCACCCGTCTGGCACGCCATGTGTCTGGCACGCCACGTGTCTGGCACGCCACGTGTCTGACACGTGTAGTGCACGCTACCTGTCTGGCACGCCACGTGTCTGGCACGTGTCTGGCACACCACGTGTCTGGGACGTGTCTGGCACGCCACGTGTCTGGCACGCCCCGTGTCTGCCACGTGTCTGGCACGCTACCTGTCTGGCACGTCACGTGTCTGGCACGCCCCGTGTCTGACACGTGTCTGGCCCGTGTCTGACACGTGTCTGGCCCGTGTCTGACACGTGTCTGGCACGCCACGTATCTGGCACGCTCCGTGTCTGGCACGCCCCGTGTCTGGCACGTGTCTGGCACGCACGTGTCTGGGACGCCAAGTGTCTGGCACGCCACATGTCTGGCACGCCACGTGTCTGGCACGCCACGTGTCTGGCACGTGTCTGGCACGTGTCTGCCACGTTTCTGGCACGTGTCTGACACGCCACGTTTCTGGCACGTGTCTGGCACGGCCCGTGTCTGGCATGCCACGTGTCTGGCACGCCACGTGTCTGGCACGCCACGTTTCTGGCACGTGTCTGGCACGTGTCTGACACGCCACGATTCTGGCACGTGTCTGGCACGCTACCTGTATGACACGCCACGTGTCTGGCACGGCACGTGTCTGGCACGACACGTGTCTGGCACGCCACGTGTCTGGCACGCCCCGTGTGTGACACGTGTCTGGCACGCCACGTGTCTGGCACACTACGTGTCTGGCACGCCATGTGTCTGGTACGCCACGTGTCTGGCACGTGTCTGGCAAGTGTCTGGCACGCCCCGTGTCTGGCTCTTGTCTGGCACGCCCCGTGTCTGGCACGTGTCTGGCACGCCCCGTGTCTGGCTCGCTACGTGTCTGGCTCGCCACGTTTCTGGCACGCTACGTGTCTGGCACGCCACGTGTCTGGCACGCCACGTGTCTGGCACGCCATGTGTCTGGTACGCCACGTGTCTGGCACGCCACGTGTCTGGCACGTGTCTAGCACGCCACGTGTCTGCCACGTGTCTTGCACGCCCCGTGTCTGGCACGTGTCTGGCACGTGTCTGGCACGTGTCTGGCACGCTACGTGTCTGGCACGCCACGTGTCTGGCACGCCACGTGTCTGGTACGCCATGTGTCTGGTACACCACGTGTCTGGCACGTGTCTGGCACGCCCCGTGTCTGGCACGTGTCTGGCACGCCCCGTGTCTGGCGCGCCCCGTTTCTGGCACGTGTCTGGCACTCCCCGTGTCTGGCTCGCTACGTGTCTGGCACGCCACGTATCTGGCACACCACCTGTCTGGCACGCCATGTGTCTGGCACGCCATGTGTCTGGCACGCCACGTGTCTGGCATGCCACGTGTGTGGCACGCCACGAGTCTGGCACGCCACGTGTCTGGCACGCCACGTGTCTGGCACGCCACGTGTCTAACACGCCAAGTTTCTGGTACGTGTCTGGCACGGCCCGTGTCTGGCATGCCACGTGTCTTGCACGCCACGTGCTTGCACGCCACGTGTCTGGCACGCCACGTGTCTGGCACACCACGTTTCTGGCACGTGTCTGACACGGCACGTTTCTGGCACGTGTCTGGCACGGCACGTGTCTGGCACGCTACGTGTCTGGCATGCCACGTGTCTGGCACGCCACGTGTCTGGCACGCCACGTGTCTTGCATGCGACGTGTCTGACACGTGTCTGGCACCCCAAGTGTCTTGCACGCCCCGTGTCTGGCACGCCCCGTGTCTGGGACGCCACATGTCTGGCACACTACGTGTCTGGCACGCCACGTGTCTGGCACGCCACTAGTCTGGCACGCTATCGGTCCATCACTCCCCGTGTCTGGCACGCCACGTGTCTGGCACGTGTCTGGCACGCTCCGTGTCTGGAACGCCCCGTGTCTGGCACGCCACTAGTCTGGCACGCTATCGGTCCATCACGCCCCGTGTCTGGCACGCTACGTGTCTGGCACGCCACGTGTCTGGCACGCCACGTGTCTGGCACGCCACGTGTCTGGCACGCCACGTGTCTGGCACGCCACGTGTCTGGCACGCCACGTGTCTGGCACGTGTCTGGCACGCCACGTGTCTGGCACGCCACGTGTCTGGCACGCCCCGTGTCTGGCACGCCCCGTGTCTGGCACTCCCCGTGTCTGGCTCGCTACGTGTCTGTCACGCTACGTATCTGGCACACCACCTGTCTGGCACGCCACGTGTCTGGCACGCCCCGTGTCTGGCACGCCCCGTGTCTGGCACGCCACGTGTCTGGCACGCCACGTGTCTGGCACGCCACGTGTCTGGCACGTGTCTGGCACGCCACGTGTCTGGCACGCCACGTGTCTGGCACGCCCCGTGTCTGGCACGCCCCGTGTCTGGCACTCCCCGTGTCTGGCTCGCTACGTGTCTGTCACGCTACGTATCTGGCACACCACCTGTCTGGCACGCCACGTGTCTGGCACGCCACGTGTCTGGCACGCCACGTGTCTGGCACGCCACGTGTCTGGCACGCCACGTGTCTGGCACGCCACGTGTCTGGCACGCCACGTGTCTGGCACGCCACGTGTCTGGCACGCCACGTGTCTGACACGTGTAGCGCACGCTCCGTGTCTGGCACGCCCCGTGTCTGGCACGCCCCGTGTCTGGCACGCCCCGTGTCTGCACGCCACGTGTTTGACACGTGTAGCGTACGCTCCGTGTCTGGCACGCCCCGTGTCTGGCACGCCCCGTGTCTGGCACGCCCCGTGTCTGGCAAGCCCGGAGTCGGGCACGCTATCTGTCTGGCACGTGTCTGGCATGCCACGTGTCTGGTACGCCACGTGTCTGGCACGCCACGTGTCTGGCAAGCCCCGTGTCTGGCACGCCCCGTGTCTGGCACGCCCCGTGTCTGGCACGCCACGTGTCTGGCAAGCCCCGAGTCTGGCACGCCACGTGTTTGGCAAGCCCCGTGTCTGGCACGCCCCGTGTCTGGCACGCCCCGTGTCTGGCACGCCACGTGTCTGGCACGCCCCGTGTCTGGCACGCTATCGGTCCATCACGCCCCGTGTCTGGCACGCTACGTGTCTGGCACGCCACGTGTCTGGCACGCCACGTGTCTGGCACGCCACGTGTCTGGCACGCCACGTGTCTGGCACGTGTCTGGCACGCCACGTGTCTGGCACGCCACGTGTCTGGCACGCCCCGTGTCTGGCACGCCCCGTGTCTGGCACTCCCCGTGTCTGGCTCGCTACGTGTCTGTCACGCTACGTATCTGGCACACCACCTGTCTGGCACGCCACGTGTCTGGCACGCCACGTGTCTGGCACGCCACGTGTCTGGCACGCCACGTGTCTGGCACGCCACGTGTCTGACATGTGTAGCGCACGCTCCGTGTCTGGCACGCCCCGTGTCTGGCACGCCCCGTGTCTGCACGCCACGTGTTTGACACGTGTAGCGTACGCTCCGTGTCTGGCACGCCCCGTGTCTGGCACGCCCCGTGTCTGGCACGCCCCGTGTCTGGCAAGCCCGGAGTCGGGCACGCTATCTGTCTGGCACGTGTCTGGCATGCCACGTGTCTGGTACGCCACGTGTCTGGCACGCCACGTGTCTGGCAAGCCCCGTGTCTGGCACGCCACGTGTCTGGCAAGCCCCGAGTCTGGCACGCCACGTGTCTGGCAAGCCCCGTGTCTGGCACGCCCCGTGTCTGGCACGCCCCGTGTCTGGCACGCCACGTGTCTGGCACGCCCCGTGTCTGGCACGCCACGTGTCTGGCAAGCCCCGAGTCTGGCACGCTATCTGTCTTGCACGTGTCTGGCACGTGTCTGGCATGCCACGTGTCTGGTACGCCCCGTGTCTGGCACTCCCCGTGTCTGGCTCGCTACGTGTCTGTCACGCTACGTATCTGGCACACCACCTGTCTGGCACGCCACGTGTCTGGCACGCCACGTGTCTGGCACGCCACGTGTCTGGCACGCCAAGTGTCTGGCACGCCACGTGTCTGACACGTGTAGCGCACGCTCCGTGTCTGGCACGCCCCGTGTCTGGCACGCCCCGTGTCTGGCACGCCCCGTGTCTGCACGCCACGTGTTTGACACGTGTAGCGTACGCCCCGTGTCTGGCACGCCCCGTGTCTGGCAAGCCCGGAGTCGGGCACGCTATCTGTCTGGCACGTGTCTGGCATGCCACGTGTCTGGTACGCCACGTGTCTGGCACGCCACGTGTCTGGCAAGCCCCGTGTCTGGCACGCCCCGTGTCTGGCACGCCCCGTGTCTGGCACGCCACGTGTCTGGCAAGCCCCGAGTCTGGCACGCCACGTGTCTGGCAAGCCCCGTGTCTGGCACGCCCCGTGTCTGGCACGCCACGTGTCTGGCACGCCACGTGTCTGGCACGCCCCCTGTGTGGCACGCTACGTGCCAGGCACGCCACGTGTCTGGCACGCCCCGTGTTTGGCACGCCACGTGTCTGGCAAGCCCCGTGTCTGGCACGCCCCGTGTCTGGCACGCCCCGTGTCTGGCACGCCACGTGTCTGGCACGCTACGTGTCTCGCCATCAATCGTTCTGTGGAAATATCAAATATATGTTTGATCATCAAAAACAAAAAAACTCTTGTTCTATTTAAATCTGGAGAAATTTTTGAATATTACTAAGGACACCCAAAAATAAATTCTAAATTGTTTTATGTTGCTATCTGGAGAAATCAGGCGTTATTCAAATTAATGGAGGTAACAATGCGCACTGTCGTCTTGTTAATTTTTTTCAATAAAAATCAATTTTGATCATTAAATTACATTAAACTGCAGGACATATGTATGTTGCCAAAATAATTCATTCTAGACTGTTCACTCCATTCCAGACATACTTCGAGTTCGATACAAGGGCGGAACAACAAATGGAAGTGTATTTACGTTACGGACAGCATCCTGAACTCTATCCCAATCGGCGTGGTGAATATGTTCAGGGGTAAGTAACCAGACCAAGAAGGTCTTTCCTTGGAATGTTTGTAATTCAAAATACTATTTATAATTCGTAAATTGCAGAAGGTTTAAATTTATATATTAACTAAGTTGAGAGCTTATAATACGGTCACATCTTCAATACGGAATGGCAAGAAAACTAAAAGCTACAAGAAAGTAAGAATGATCGCTAAAAGCATTTCAAGAATTTTCAATAGACTACTTATAATTTGACGGACAGACACAATAATGGAAGTCACGACTAATTTATTCACAAAGTTTGAATTTACCGTCATCGTTGGATATTGATTTTAAAATTCAATTTTTATCTCGCGAATTAACGTTCCATCGGGCTTCAATCTTTAGATACCGGAGGTAAAAATTAATTTTATCGAATGTTGTCGTTAGTCTCTCCATTTATTTGAAGGAAATTTCATTATAAAAGTCCTGTCTCTTGGTCGTAGCTGTCGATGATAAAATTTCTTGAGAATTTTTTGGTCTACAAATATTATTAGATTACATTTCATTAGACATCTAGGAAATGCCATTCTGGAGAATTAAATTATTTTACCTTAGCTAGGTTTCATGCTTTTTAATAAAATTAAACGTTATCATAGTAGCAACATATCTATTGATATGACTTGAAGCGAGAATATTTAGGAGGATTTTTTTTTGATTCTTCAGTCGCATTTTATTTTCTCAGCGTATATAATATTGTTCAACATGAAAACATGATGAGTTTTGATTCCGTTTTCCACTGATTTACTTATAATTTAAGTTCATAAACGTCATTTGCCAAGGATGACCATTATTCCTGTAAGAACTTTGACCGGTTTACAATAATAATGTCCTGGACTGGTTTCATAAGGGCAATTTAATTTCGTGCGCGTCTTCTGTTCCGTGGGACTAACATTATCAAATTTCAAATTGCATAAAAGAATTCGCATTTTCGGTAAGACAAAGAGACTCTACTAAATATTGTTATTCTGAAAGTTTGAGCCGCTGATTTTTCGAAATTGCGACTAGAACTACGTAAAACGTCCGACAAATAAGCAATCAGATGCAAGTTTTCAATTCAAGTTTTCTTTGTATAAGTTTGTTCATTTATTTTATTCACAGCAAAGTTTTGCAATTTTGTTTATGATTTCTTAATTGAAAAGTAAAACACGAAGTTTTGGATTGAGGAATGAATTTTTTGGCTTGATCTTAAGGCCAGCCTCATGAAGAACTAACTTGCCAAATGCATTGCGACTATGAAGTTTAAGCACAAAATTAAGACCATAGTGATCATCAAAGCCTCATTTCTTAGCATTACCTGCAAATATTTCGTCAACTGAAGCCTTGCAACATTTGCCTTGTTTTACATAACAGAATTCCCATAGATGCTACAGGTCACCTGGTAGTTCTTCCATTCCTTACGACGTCCATGATAAACCCTCCCAAGTTTACGCTGCTTTGCCAACATTGATACTGCTGGTTTCAATCAACGGTTGTGAAAGATGAGTTAGTTTTATACATTAATATTGTTTGGGTTAAGAATTTAGTCTTCCTTTTATTGACCATTAACTTATCACTTCCCGCTGTCGCACGGTCCATAAAGCAAGCAAAATAAAACATAATATTCATGTCATTGTCGTGCACTACTTTTTGAATAGATATCCATTTAAGGCATACCTACTTTATCAATCGAGATTTTTCCGCTGATGTCCTTGACGGCTAACTATAAGAGCATGGAAACAAAATCATCACCTTGTTTCAGGATGGCATCGGGTTTGAGATTTTCATTCAGCTCATTTTGCTGTCTGAATTATTTGGGATATTACATATACCCAGTTAATCAGATAAATTGTTTTTAACATGCCGTACAACAAACTGGGTTCGCATCAAAAGCAACTTGCAGGTGCATTTGCAATGCTGTTTTGTTTGTGAATATCCTAAAACATGACTTACATTCTTACTTTTACTCTCCTTACTCTTGTGATGTTTTTCTTGAATGCTTAAGATCTTGAAGGTAAAAAAATAAACAACTTTTTCAAAAAAATTGAATTTTAAAAACCAAAAATCTGTTTGATTTAAAATTTACACACTGATTGTTTCGCATTTTCGGAAGTCGTAAAAAAAAAATCTGCTGAAAACATTGAAAATTGCCAATTTTCCTGCAGTTTTGTTCGTCCAACCTTCTTTCACGGTAGGCAGAATATATTGGTGCGGGTTCATCTCAAATCAAAAATTCCAAAAAAAATCTTATATTTTATGCCATTGGCTCGTGCTTGAACGAAGGAATTGAAAAAAATGTAATTTTAAGTTTTGAAATGGATTTGAATCAATTTTCGCCTCATATTTTTCAGCATTTTTCCGATTTTCATCGTTTTTCAAATATTTTTTTGGTATAAATCAAGATCGACTTGACCGAATGAAAATCATTCAAATCGTTCAATCATGAGCCAATATTATAAAGAGGAACTGTGCAAAGTTTCAGCAAAATCGGTATATTCGTTCTCGAGAAATCGTGCATACCGCACGGAAAAACAAAGTTTCGAGAAAAACGCGTTTCAAGTTTTTTTTACCGCGATTTAAGTAATGTATTAAAGTTATTTTTTAGCGACTTACATCGAGTCGTCGATTCCAGGTCCATACATTAATTTGTTCGCCTTATTCGCGATGTTCAGAGCATCCTTTTGATGTTGTGATGTTTGAAGAAAGGAGCTGATTTTAGGCGGTAGAACCGCGCTGCATGCGTATGATACGCTAGGTAAGGCAGAGCGCGTGGTTTTCAAATCTCTATAACTCCCGTAATATTGCACGATTTTATTTCAAATTTGGTGTGAATACTCTTGAAGTACTTTACTTTCGTATGAGATTAAAAAAAAATTCGATCGATTTTTTAAAAATACAAGCAGGTTCATACAAATTTTTGCGTACACAAATCACATTTAGAGTAACCTATTCTAAAACCAATTATTACTTTGTAAAGTGAATTTTTACCTATCCTATCATAACGGTTGCTGCAAGTCTCCAAATACCAAATGCACGTCAATGTTAAATTTCGATCCATTTGTTGTACAAGTTTCATTGGTATTATTTTCTCTGTTTTTGAAAATCCTATACCTACTTTTAAATTCGCTATTTCTTATTCGCTTCCCCGTATTTTTAACTTCCCAGTTCCCTATGGGAAGTTATTGTAATGGGGTCGATTTCGCGAATACCAAATTTTAACATATCTCCACGTTTTAAGGTCTCTAAAATCCAAATCCATCTGTTTTAGAGATATGTCTGTGTGTGAGTATGTACGTATGTGCGGATGTGCGGATGTGCGTTCGGAATTATTTTTAGTTTCGATTATCTTAAGAACCAAAGATTGCATTGACGTTTGGATGGTTTCATTCGACGCGTAATTACATAACTTAGAACTGAATGACTTTTCAGCAAAATCGGTCAAGCCGTTTTTTATTGAACATGAAAAAACTGAAAAAAAAGATAAAAAATTGCTTAATTTGGAAACTGTTGAAACGCACCATAAACTCGTGCAGATCTCAAATATGTGTGTTTTAGAAAAAAATTGATCAAAGTTGTAAAACATATTATTTAAAAACAAATCAAGAGGTTTGGTACATGTGATGCTAATGCAGATAATAATTGGATATTGTTATAAATATTTTAATATTGTTAATAACATTCAAATATTATTAGTTGTAATTTGATATTGTAAATTTAATAACGATCAAACATTCTTAATAACGAATAATTATTATGAACAATAATTAAAACCCTCAATAATGGTTGTGAATTCCGTGGCCGGGATGGATGACGAGGGGGAGGGCGAGAAAGATGACGAGGACGGAACTGCCGAGGCTTTGGTAGAGGACGACCAGATGGTGGAGGCTTCTTCCTCCAAAGCTTTTATGGCTAGATAAAAAAAATAATAAAAATAATGAAAGTAATTATAATAATTTAGAATAATAATAATTTATAATATTAATAATTTTTAATTATTATTTAATTATTAATTCAAAACAAATCAAAGCATTTTTATTTATTCCACTGGGAAGTTAGTCGTATGGGCCTTAAGGATCGCACTTAGACCACATTTTTATGTTTGTATCGATGTTGCCAACTTAGTTTTGAATTATTTTCGTCAAAAATTTATTAGCCGTGCACAATTACCTATAGTTCATATTTATTTAGTTATGCCAACGAAGCTAGTCTGTTCTGTTTTAAAATAGGACGTATCATACTTTGACATCAATCGTTCTTCAAATCCTGAATTTGGCGAAGGAATATTAAAAGTAATGGCTCTCCTATTGAAGAAGCTCACGAAATAGACCATCAATTTTGGTCGTTGTTTTGCAACAGAAATGATTTAACCTCTTCGTTGAATGGTTTGATTTTAGATGCATTTTTCAAATTTATATCCTTCATAATGGTTGTTAACAGGGATATATTTAGTGATGGCGGACTAAATGCCACGAAATGTTATAGAATTCACGTTGATGGTAACTGCGCTGCTAATGGTACTCATTTTCTCTCCCTCTCTGTCTCTCTCGCTCTCTGCGGCTTATGCGTAATGTATGTTATTTCGGCATAAATAACATTTCCTTTTCAATTAAGGTTTTATTCGAATGAAACTGATTGTTTTTTGAATCAAATCGTTTGTATACAATTCAAATTGGAGCCTTGCTAATCTGATCAACATTGTATACATGGAAATTTGATTTGAAGAATATCTAATTTGGTTTGAAAAATCACATCGTATATAAATTGTCATATTTTAAATTCTTGCCACAAGTTGGTCAGTCGATGTTTTGTGAATAAGTTACGTTTCTCTTCTTAGTATCCTACCATTCTTTTGTTTAGTATTAGTTTGATATCTGACGGTTCCCGCCACTAATTTTCATGCGTATACTTAAGCCATTTGTTAAAAAAAAACGATTAACAATCTTAGACAAGCGTCATAAAGTTATCTTCAAAACAATCCATCTTTAACGTGAAAGTTCTACTCTTTCAGGCAATGGTTTGTGATCTGAACTGAAGGTAACATCCTGAAAGAATCTTGTATCGAGGAAGGTAAAACGTTTTTTCGATGAGTACAGTGAGGCGAAGTTCCGTTGTTTTTCAGAAGTTCTAAATCTAGTCCTAGAAGTAACCGCAAAATGATAGTTTGGTACTTTCCACAATTAGCCAAACATTTTTAATGTTTTTTGTAGCAATACCCAATGAGATTGCATACACTTCGTATCAAATTTTGAAAAGATAAATAATTTGCCCAAGTGTAAATCTAGATTTCAGGAAATTTTGATAATTTTAAGAGTGCTGCATATATTTTTCATATTTTAAGCAATTTTAGTTGAATGTATTCAACACATTCAAACGATTCTCTACAATAACTGCCGTGATAAATTATTGAAAAGTCGTGCATTTACTTTTTACCAAAAAAAAGTATATAAATTTCGGTTGCGTACAAAACACTGAAGAAGGTTGCAAGTAGCAACCCAAATACGTATATGAGGCAATATATACTCATTTTTGGTAAAAAGCAAATGCTCGACTTTTCAATAATTAAAACACTACTAAAATAAGCTCAGGAATACAAAACACCCAAATGCCCTGATAATTTTTTGGTGTTTTTTACGGTTCTTGCAGCGTAAACGATTTCGAAAAGTTCAAAAAATGAAGGACAATTTTTCAAATTTAAATTCCTAAAAATTTTGCAGGAAACTGAGGAAACTTTTAGCCCTTGCGAGAAAGTTTCATCGATTCAAATCAAAGTTAGATTTTTCGAATCGTTGGAATTGTATTGCGGACGATTGTACTGGGCATCTAACATTTGCACTGACCTATTATGCTTTACAAATATTAATTGTTTGTTGCTCTAACATGAATATTTTTTTAATTGATGGCACATCTTTACATCATTTCATTTTGCAAAGAATCGATTATTAGATGTGATAGTAGTGATTTGACTGTTTTTTTTCAATTATAAAAACTATGAGTTTTTGTATGTAATAAGAAAAATTTTATATATTCGGCCTTCCAAAGCCTCAATTGCAGTAAGCGCAACACGATTATTTTCAAAAAAGTTTCCAAAGAAAAGCAAACTAAAATTTATGTAATCCCAGCCGATTTTTCAAACCCACACAGTTTGTTAGACGAGTTTTCAAAGGTTAAGCTTTCTTTATTTTCGATTTTTGACTTGGATATCCTACACGTTTTTATGTGAGTGTAGTGCCTTGAAAAAACTGTATCGTAAAAATCAAATTTGTTATATCATTTTTATTGTCATTCTCCTTGAAAGTTGCTTTTATTGATGTTTTATGAATTGGCGAAGAAATAAAGTTGTTTTAAATGGCAATCGTATGTTTGTAAAAATGATCAAGGCTAAGGAAGAGCCAGCATAGTTCTGAAAACACATGTCTTTATAAGCATGACAATGTCCTAGAATCGCGATCGTACAATTCAAGTACAATGAGTATATGCTGAAGAGTTTTCACCTAGCTAAAAATTTCGACAAATCTATTATCTACTTGTGTTTTTTTCAAGTAAAGTGTCTAGTTTTGTGAATAATGCGTGTGATTTCATCCATATTTGAACGAAATCAAAGAAAGTATGAGGAATTTTTAACAGATTCACTACCTTGGTGGGATGGTACTCATTCCATGATAACCACTGTGCTGCAAGATACACTGATAACTTCAATCACTGATTATTAGAATGCTGCCGTGAAATAAAATCATTTACATCCATTCATTAAAACCCTGCTTCTTAAAATAGGAAGTCGTTTTTCGAGCAACCAAATCAACATTTCGAAAGTAGTTTTAACAACATCACCAGGCGGAAGAATGTATTTGAAACTTTTATAATTTCCACCACCAACAAACATCCAAACTTCGAAACCAACTGCTGCTCTTCGTGACATCAGAAAATTAAAATACGCTCAACTTCCTTTTCCAGATCCTATTGTGAACGTGAATTTCGAGATTGTCGACTTCAAACATGCTATGTACAATCGCCAGCATATCCAGGACTCTATCCGAGGGCCTTGAGTTGTCGTTACAAACTCCACACGAGGCAACCATACATCAAACTTTATCTGCAGAACGAACAATTTGCTGTCGATGGTCAGAGGTAAGTGAAGATCTGAAATAATACAACATTGTTTCCATACTGCTGACGAAGATGTTGGCATGCTTTCGTTGTGATGGCTTCATCCAGAGCTTAACAAGAAACATAATGCTTTTTGAATATTCAACAGATACTTAATAGTTTTAGCTTTTAATGACAAACTAAATGAACTGACTTTTTCACAAGGTTTTTTTGGGAAGACATTTCCTTGGGATAATCATTTTAGAAAGTTTTGATTTTAAAACTTAAGCGAAATCTTTCAATTTATTGCATCATACGTATATGATATGTGATTATTCATTTGAGCCAAAGGATAAGAAGTAAAACTATTTTGGCATTATTATTAATAAATCATTGCTGTAGCGTACAAATTTATAAAAAATTTATTTAAAAAATATAAGCACATGCAGAAAGCGATCTTGGCTCTTGGAATATCGCAAGACTGTTTTTGTCCTAGTAGAATGATCTTTGTCCAGAAGAATTCGTTATCAGTGGCATTAGAAATTTCCGAACAGTAGAAAGTTTCAGGCCATCATTAAATCAATATCTTTACTTATAAAGAGCCATACTTATCTGATATACCGCAAGTCAGCAAATCTCTCAAAGTTTTTAAAAAAATTTGATGCAATCTTCTGCTTCATCTAAGAACACATAGAATGAACGGTTTTTGAAAATTTTCGGACTGCAGCTTCATCCATGGCTCTCAGATGGCTTAGCAATTCAAAATTGTAGGTCCAGAATATGTCTTCACTCTATCTCTCTATCTTTAGTTCTTAGTCTAGTCTGCCCTAAGTTGAATTAAATGTATTGATCTACATTTCAGTTTTACGGTGAAAAATTGATGTTTCATTAAGCATTCAATCGAACGGCTTCTATTCAAATGTCTTTTGCGTAGAAGTTACTCCAATATTTTTGAAACACCATCATTATGTAGGGACATATTATTTCATTGTCGCTTTGGGTGAAAAATTCATTAAATATTTATAATAATTCAATAGTATCCCCTGGAAATAGTGAATTTAATAAAACAGAGCATGTTCTGATTCACTATTCCAAATGACTGTTTGAAATTTAATATGACACGCGGTTTACATAATAATTAATACAAGTGAAATGCCCAAAATGGCAGATTGTTAACGTTTAACATTTTAAACGGTAAGAATTTTAAGCAAAGTTTATAACGATTTAATTTTGGCTTGTTTGAATTTTTTTAAAGTAAGATTTCTGCTTTTGTTGATGGTTCTCAGCATCTAAATCTCTGTAAAAAAACGGATTACTTTTACAATGGAAATCGAACAACAAATATTTTGGAAACAATAAAATGACGACAATAAAAACCATCAACTTATTTCTTACGCATATAAGGCTTAGGAAGAGCCAGCATAATTCTTACTGCTTATGTCTGTATAAGCATGAATATGTCTTAAAATCTGTATCATGAAATTTAAGTCTAATGAGCTTTGTTATGGACGTTCTTCTGAATCAAAATTTTTGACAAATTGGTTTATTTACCTGTGTTTTCTTCAAGTAAAGTGTCTGATTATGTGAACATTGCGTGTAGTTTCATTTAAGTCGGAACGAAATCACAAAGGTTGCAAGGATTTTTGTATGGACAGATAACAGTGGTCGAGTTCATAAGCTACAACTTTAAATGTGTTATTCTGAAAGTTCAAAAAAAACCTCATCAATTCCTTACAAATTTTTGTCAGCCTCTTCTAAACTTTTAAAATAACTGAACAAAAAAAATTGTGCATATTTTCTGGTTTTATGATCATCAAATCAGTCGATTTTTAACTTCCCAGTATATGGGAAGTTCTTGTAATCGCCTCGAAAATCGAAATTGAAATTTTCAACATTTCTTTACGTTTTGAGGTCTATAGAGTATATATAAAGTGTTTTTAGAAAGGGAGATGTATGTGTGTGTGTGTATGTATGTACGTTCGTGGACGGTTTTTTCTACGAGCATAACTCACGTAAACAAAGTCGTATCGACTTTGTTGAGGTGTCAATCGAAGCGTCTTTGCAATCTTAAGAGCTGATTAGTTTTTGGGAAACTTCGGTCGGGTGTGTTTGCTGTTTTGCCCGTTTGAAGGTCATTTCTGTCATGCATTATATCTCGCGAACCTAACGTAAGATTTCCTTAAATAAGGTGTCAATCGACGCGTATTTACATTTATGTGATTCTATAAAGTTTTTAAAAAAATTTTTGGAGCCGTTTTCTAATTTAAAAAAAAAGTGCAAAAAATAACGGTTTTTTTCAAAAACAATAAATTTTTAACCTTATTTCCAAGTCGCAGTAACCAATGTTTATAAAATTTATATACTCCAAACAGTTTTATGGAAAATGCCATCAAAGTTTTTACTAATGATTACAAAAAAAATCAAATAAAAAATAAAAAATCATTAACAGTCATCATGTTCTTCAAGGCCATTTCTGTCATGCTTTATATCTGACGAACCAAACATACGATTTGCATTGTTAAGAAGCCAATCGACGCGTATTAACATTCTCGTGAATCTTTCAAATTTTCATAAAAACTGTTGGAGCCGTTTTTTAATTTAAGAGAATAAAGTGCAGTGATAACCTGATTTGCGAAATATAGTAATCAGTGTTTATAAAATTTATATACTCCAAACAATGTTTGTAGAAACAATTTCAAAACTTTTTCTCATGATTACGTAAAAAATTAAATTACAAATAAAAAATAATTAAAAGTCATCATGATTTCCAAGGTCATTTTTATCATTCACTATATCTCACGAACCAGATATAATATTTGCATCATTAAGGTGTCAATAGACGTTTATTAACATTGCTGCAATTTTTTTAACATTACATAAAAATTGTTTCAGCAGCTTTTTAATTTAATAAAAGAAATGCAAAAAATTAGGCTTTAAGGGTTTTAAGGTTTTTTCATAAAAAATAATTTTTTAACTTGATTTGCACAGCACAGTAATAAATTTTTATAAAATTTATACATTCTTATCAGTTTTTGAAGAGAAACCAGCAAAACCATAATCCATGATTATAAAAAAAAACTAAATAAAAAATAAAAAATCATTCAAAGTTATTATGTATAAAGGGTTCATACGAATGACATTAATTTATATCTTTCATTCTAAGGAAATTGTTGTAAATTCAATCGAAGTTTTATAATATTTGCATAATTTGAGCAGATTTTTAATAGTTTTTACAGTGTTTTAGTGTTAATAAAAAAACTGCTTAAATGATAGAAGACCAAAAAAAAACTTCCGTAGATAATATGATTAATATCAACTCATTCCTGTTGCTGCTATGAATACCTCTCATTATTATTATTTAAAGTAGTAATATTTTTAAAATTATTATTTTGTTTAATATTTTTAATGTTTATCTAGATATTACTGGGTAGTTGACCGTGTGGACCTCAAGGGTCGCACTTCGCGGCTTGTTAATGTTAAGTTTGCACTTTCTCTTGAAGCAGCAGCAATTTAAGAAAATACTATTGTTTATAAATTCATTACTCCAATTTCATTCAGTGTATGCCGTAACCAACAATATTTAAGTAATTTATTTTAAATATAGGAAAAAATTTGGTTTGTCATCAAGGACTATGAAAAATCACCATTTTTACCGCATGCACCTAGTCAACTTCTAAATGAATGCATAACTATCAAATGGTGGGCCGTCAAACCAAACTCGAAACACTAAGCCAGGAGTGTTTTAAATAAAAAGTGCAATTAAGGTACCAGTCCACTTTAGAAGACGAAAAAAGGCCATTTTTCAAGCATTTGTTTCTTAGAAACTTTACTATATATTGACATTAATTTTTTTTAAAGTATTATTTCATATTTGAGTAATACAAAAAAAAATATTTGTATTTATTATTCTCTTTTATACAGGGCGCTGAAAAAATCGTTACTCCACGGCAGATAGATAATCTATGGATAAGTGGATTTGGGAATAAAAATTGAAACGGCACTTTGAAAAGCAAGGTCTCTTACATCGTAATCCACCACCGTTTTCAAAAAAAAAAAAAATCAAAAAAAAATTGCGGGCTTGTGAAAAAAATGTCAAAAATCGACCGTTTTTGTAGTTTTTTAACGCCAAATTTGTTTACCAAGTTTTTGCTAATATTCTAGTGAATAACGATGTATTAATTTCTAACAAATAAAGCGCATCAAAGTTTTTGAAAATCGGTTCGGTTGATCCGAAGATTATCTGTCTGCCATGTTAAAAAACGTTGTTTCGCGTAAAACGTGTTTAAAGTTGTTCCATTTTGCTGACAAACTGTTTTTGAAAAATGAAAAATTAGACAATTTTTCAAAAACACACAATTTATATGTAGAAGTCTATATAAACACTGAACACATGCAATAAAGTCGCAAATATAATGTATATAGGAGAAACCGGTATTTTAGAGAAGAGGAATGAAAGAGACGCTACGCGGCCGACAGCTGATCAAACATCTGCAAAGAGCCGAAAACGCGCACACACTCAAAGTCGCCATTTATATCTTCAACTTTCGAATTTCGGAAAGGTTTTTCTGGGGGTCATTTTTGAAGTTCTTAGGAGCCGATAAATGCAAAAAAATCCATTTTTAGAAATTTATAAAGTGGGCTAGTACCTTAAAATGGAAACGGCTTCCACTTTACTAGGACTGCTTTTGGTCTATTTTGCCCTGTAGGTTTGAAAACCATCATTTGCATTTTGTGAATCATCTTGATTTCTTAAGAAAATTCAGGAGTAGGTCCATTCTAATGGTACTTAGTTACCTCAGCTCCGCAAAAACCTGCCTTTTCAGCTCGCCATTATTTCCATCTGCACATCTGTGCAGTACTTGGGGAGCACCAGCAAGTTTCTTAGGCTCCAGTACTCGGAAAGTATGCCGGCTTTCGTACCTACCTTCATTTGCGGGTCATCCATAAACACTGAAATAGTTGCTCCGCTTACTAGCCCCCTCCCCTTCTCCCACTCTTCTCTTGGGGAGAAAACGGTCAAAAGTTTGCCCCAAAGTCTAATGTCGGCACTTCTTAGTCCATGTTGGTTTTGATTACGTTCTACAGAAACTTTTCAGTAGATGTGTCCTTCAAGCAACCTCCTCCTTTGAAACGCACAGCACTAGTGACTGCCACATTCTCACACTAATTATTTACTAATGGCAATTAGTTCAAGATTAATTCTAGTGCAATGGTAGGAGCGGTTCGCAGTTCATCCGTTATTTTCAAGCACGCTACTCATGGAATCTTAGTCAAATGAACCATGTGGCATTTCTTAGTCAGTGCCTTCAGTGCCTACCCCATAAATCAAAATTGGCCTGACTATAGCTGTGTATATCCTGTGTACCGCCCGTGGTATAAGCCCGGATTTAGTTCAAAAGAGTGTCTAGCAAGCAAAGAAACCTACAGTAATTTCCCCGACCTTCTCCTCCAAATTCATTTTCAAGGTGAGCATTTGTATGACACAGTATAATCCCTAAATATTTTACCTGATTTGAGAGTACATACTTCCGCTGTTAAGTAAGAGCAGCCGTAAGTCTGAAATCTTACGCCTTTTTGTAAAAAAGACAAGCTCCGTTCTAGTAGAATTTACACCAAGGCCGCAGTCTTTGCCTCATCTACTAATAATCCAGGCACAACGTTCACGAAGATGCTTGAGACTATAATGGCCACGTTGTCTACGTATGGGACGACCTTGAAATCATCACCATCCAGTGCCAACTAAAGATTGCTCATTTCTACAAGTAATAGTAGCGATAAAAGCACCTCTTAAGGAATTCCCTGTAAGCGTGCTTCCTGATTATGAGGTCACCGATGGACGAGCTCACTATTCTTGTTCAAGGTACTGTGCCAATCCATCTACTTAAGCTCATATCAACACTTTTGTCCCTAATCCAAATGTCATTCGCTTATTTACCAGCCCTTCTATGTCCAAGAAAACTCCTAGTAAGAAGAGTTTCTTCAGCAGTACAGATCACACACAGATTGCAATGCAGTCTCCACGGGCCTGCCTCTCGTATACGCATGCTGCGTCCGTGATAATTGGTCCTCAATTTCGCTTCTTATGAAGATGTCCACTAGTCTTTCTAGTGTCATGATAAGAAAGGGTGCTAGACTAATCTGATATTTTCCGAATTTGGGAATAAAATCCCCACTCACAAATTTCCAGGCTTTTACAATACAACGAAACTGAAAAAATCTGATGAAAATGTCTATAAGTTAGGAAGCAATTTTTGTAGCATTAATGGCTCGACGCTATCCAGGCCAGGCGATTCAAAGGGCAACAAGAATCTCACTGCCTAATTAATCCTATTGATATCCACAAGACGCTGCACAGCAGCATTTCTTAATATAGTCAGAGCATCCTGGGAAAGGCCGTTGAAATAGTGCATTAAGCTACTCTTATGTTTGCCCTGGAAAACTGCCCGGTGAGCTTTAAGGGTAATCCGTTCCTACAGCAGGTATTTATTTATCTATGTAACGTCTACATTGAGAAGATGCAAGGAATGGACCAATTTAGACACTCGAAATAGCAAACCATGTATATCTTCATACTTTACGTTTGAGCCAACTACGACCAGATAACTTATTTATTATCAAGGATCAAAAATGTGTCAGTAGGTAATGATAATTTTTCAAAATGACTTTAAAACAATAATCTATCAATAAAAATTCTAGTTGCAACTGCTAATAGTCGTATTCATATTATATTTTGTTCATCAGACAATCGATTAATGCATTACAAAATATTGTCTATTACCATAAAAGCATCGTTCCCAACAACAATATCATGCTTGATCCTACAATATCGAACATGAAATTCATTTTGATAATAATTTATTGAAACGATGCTCTTGGCATTTCAAGTCTTATAGCAAAACTTGAATACGCAAATGAGTTTCTGCCACTAAGTCTGCAGCTGCAAGACCACTCTGAAACATAACTTCTAAATCTAACCATCGCAAATAACCCCAACAAAAGCAACAAATAATCTCAACAGACAGTACAACACACAACAGAAACTATCGATATGATGCTCCTAAAACTACTTCTGACAATTTGCCAAACCTCGTGAATCTTATAATTCGATAGTAGTTTCCTGATAACATGACCTAAAAGCCTCTGTACAAATTCCACAATATCCAATAAATCTCAAAGTTCACAGCATATCAGCATAAAACATTCGAAAGCTGTTTAGCTGTTTTGATTTTTCACTGTAACCCGCTTTCCATTGTCCTGGCTAGTACAGATTACTCATGTATGGGATATTGCGAGGACGTCACTTAGTGCACTGGTCGTGGCTCTCCGGGAAAACTGAATAAAAAACTGAAAACTTTCCCGAGACAATACTCAGCACTTGTAGTCGAGTGCTCCATGAAGTTTTGATAAATAGCCAAAGCATTGGAACGGATAACCGATAGCATACGGCAGGAATCGTTGGGGAAGCAATAAAATATGGATACCATGCCAGCGAGATATGAGTTCTAATAATGTATTGGCACGGACACCGATCCTAGCTTAGGCTCGGTGTATAAATATCGAGTGTAGATGACAGTACGAGGTGAACCTGGTAGCCACAAGAGAACTGCATGCTTTAATCCTTTGGAAATATTGAGTGAATATAGGACGAAACTTTTATCGACATTTGGAAGAATCATTTGGAATGTTTTACTTTGATTCCGAGCTGTTTTATGAACAAGTGGTATACATATGAGGATAGCATAGTTGCAATTAAAAAAATAGTAATATTTTTCAAAAGTTTAGAAAGGAAACTACGAACAAAGGTCTATTGAAAACGAACTATGTTGCAAGTAAGGATTTTGCTTTGAAGTCAAAGCACATGTATTTTGCAGGTTTCAACGATATTTGGCATCACTTTTGGCAATATTTTTCTACCCTCTTTGTCTAAGTATAAATGTTTTGTGGTGTTTTGGGCTAATAAAAAGCAATTCGTTTAGGACATACTCTATGTATTTGATGTTTGTGGAAATGTTTCAAAATTATATGCATATCCGATGATGATGATGATGATGTTGCATGATAGGAAATGAATAACTTTACAGTATTAAAGACGCTTAAAATTATGCTGAATATACTGAATATTTAACATTTTAATCTTTCATAGAAAATGAAAATATTTTCATTAAATCTATCAAATTATGTTAAACCCTTTCAAGAAAAATTTAACGTAATATCCACCAAATTTCTACAATCGTCTCAACAATTCTGTTAACCTCTTTTTCAATCATAATCAAATTCATCACTGGATGGATTTTAACCAGCTTTTTCTTAGCACAGGTTTCATTTCGTTCCTCGACAATTTGAAACAAAATAACTATTACTTATTTCATCATGAACTTTGTAAGGCTCATTGACAATTGATACTATTTTCGGCAATTTGGCAAGATATTTTCCACTATATATGTACAGAATTTTAAATTAATGACACAGGCTAAAATTTTGGTTCCAGTTTAAAATAGCAATTATTTTTTTCAATTTTTTTCTCAAAAGTCGATCATAATCGAACGTTTATTCAAAATGAACCTAAACTTAAAAGAGTAACTTGAGAAACTTTTAAAAAATATATGTTTTGAATATAAGTACGATCGTTCTACCAAATACGAAGAATCGCATCTTCTCTACAGTATCCCAAAATTATTTGGACCGCAAGATCATGGTTCTACCACGCAGCACCACGTAAGGAGAAATCAGTGATAAATGCAATCCTAGAAGAATATTATTTTTTTTAGCATTAGCTGAGCATCTCAAAATAGGAGCTTATTTGCATTTAACTCATAGTTTTTTGACAAAATTTGATATGGAGCGTTAGTTTTGCATGTACTTCCGCCTATACATCGAAAAATTGTGACACCGATAGTTTTCGTTAGTGAAACATTTTTTGTGTAATAGAGCCACTAAGCATACTCAATCTTTCGATAAAATATCGATTATTCGTAGGCACGCATGCGGTTTGTTTACCAAGTATCAGTATTTTTGGAATTCGAAACGATTTTTCAGAAAAATTTACGGGAGATTTCGTTTATAAAGCTTCTAGCCAAATTAAAAAAGGCTCGTTTAATAAAAATCAAAGTTATATTGAGGAGATGCATTTGAACAATTTTTGAAGGTGTGGTCTGGGTGATTCTTTCAGGCTGGTTGATTTGAAATGACACGTAAATGATAGAGTTCCCTTTCCAATCACATGATATTTTATGAAACCAATATTCAGTTTGCAAGTAACATTTAAATCAATCCAGACAAGAACGAATTTTGGGTAGTAGTTCAAATAATAAGTTTCTATTATTTTCCTGAGCAAATATTTATCGGTTTCAAAAAATATGTATTTGAATGGCAAACGAAAGGATATTGACAGAATTTAAAAAATTAGAAATATATTTTAAGTTTCTTGAGGATAAGCACAGTTGAGTACAGTTTGGAAACGTTTCTTAGTTGGTTGCTTGAAACATGTCAGTTTCAAAACGTATTCGTTGCTTTAAATAAACCTACAAAACAGTCAAAACTTAGTTTGTTCACTTTAAAAGCCTTTTAAATGGTATACAAGCTTAGACTAGTTCATCACTAAGGTAAGCAGAATCTTTGAAAATGAGCCTTTTCCCATTGAAAATTAAACAGAGTAGCTTCGCTTAAACTATGCTTACTTATATCTTGGAAAATTACGGGGGTATTGCAATACTTTCGGTTTCACCTAAGTTATTTGAAAAGGCGATATGTGACAAACTTACGGAATATTTGAGCCGTATCTGAATGAACAACATTATAGATTTCGAAAAGCCGCTCAATTTCTATCAACCTGATGATAATCCTCTCAGACACTCTTAATACCATGGAAAGATGGTGGCCCGTGGATACAGTTTACACGGATTCTAGCAAACCGTTTGACCCTGTGAATAAAACTGAAGTTTCATAAATTTTATATTGTGAGGTCTCTTCCTGATGGGCTCTACTCATACCTATTTAAACAAAGTCAATTTGTCACATTTCAAGGTTTTCAATCAAAGAAGATAACAGTCAGTTCAGGCGTACCTCAGGGTAGTTATTTCGGCCCTCTCCTTGACAACATTTTCGTGTTGGACATACATTATGATGATTTTAAAATAATACAAAAATATGACCTTCTATCAGTAAAAGTTGTTATATTTTTAGTGATGGTAGAACCCTCACACTAGAAAATGCCACGTCATGAGTTTTTCCGAAAACAAAAACATTTCAAACAATGGCTACGTTCTCAATGGGGTTTAACTTGCGAAATTAGACAAGGCTGTCGATCTCGAGGTTGTGTTAGACCAGAAACTGCGATTCGGCATACATTCCGGCAGACGCTCCTTAGCGCGTCACTTAATAAAGAATCCTTGGGGAACAAGATCTAAGGACTGAGTTACCCAAACATGCTTGAGTTCTTTAACGTATCATCACCCTTGTTGACCGCTATTGCCTAGAATTTGATACTTGAGGCTCACAGTGATAGATTTAAATCAATGCAAAATATTTTTTCTGCCTGACGAGATTTTTCAATCCAAATAACTTTCATGAATTGTCTCCATACATGAACACACGCAGTTTTCTAATTCAACTTCTGTAGCATCCAGTCATTTAAGGTAAGGTTGGTGTAAAATTTATATCTAGAACATTTACATTTAACGATGCACTAATATAAACGAAGCATACTCGTTTATTAGAATGGTTCCAGAAATATTTGCCGTAAGATGTTCAACAATATGGGCAGAAATTAGTCACCTTGCATTGCTAAAGCCAATTAATAAAAAGAATTGTTAAGAGTACTCTAAAAATCTCATCCAATCTCCAATTCACTACTTTTTTAGTTTTAATAATGTTTAATTTTTATTAAGTAATTCATGCCTTGCTTTGGTTTTAAAAAAACGAATAAATCTTCCCATGGGCGTTAAATAATTGATTGTAGCTTTCACATTCCTTTGAAATAATTATTGGAATGAATTAATAAAATGCTCCTAATCAGCACCCCTCCCAGAATGCAAGTTTTGCATACACGATGCCAAAAATTGCTAATGATGAGGGATAATGATAGATGATGGCAGTACCTCTAGACATTGTGGTATAATTTAACGTCTTTTACTACAAACATCATTTTGCCTCCAAAATAGGACATCGCCTTGTTGAGGTTGTAGTGTTCTGATATGGGATTTTACCCTGTCTAAAAGTAAATCCAGAGCCACGGACCACCACTACCGTTATCGGCAGAGGAACGAAACTAGTCTCGGAGGCAAAATAAAAGCCCTTCGAACAAATTTCAATGAACTTTGAGTAATCAAATCTCTCAAAGTTCATTGAAATTTGTTCGAAGGGCTTTTATTTTGCCTCCGAGACTAGTTTCGTTCCTCTGCCGATAACGGTAGTGGTGGTCCGTGGCTCTGGATTTACTTTTAGACAGGGTAAAATCCCATATCAGAACACTACAACCTCAACAAGGCGATGTCCTATTTTGGAGGCAAAATGATGTTTGTAGTAAAAGACGTTAAGTTATACCACAATGTCTAGAGGTACTACCATCATCTATCATTATCCCTCATCATTAGCAATTTTTGGCATCGTGTATGCAAAACTTGATTTAAGTTGAACTTTAAACTATACAATGGAAGGTTTGCTGTCGAAAGTGATTTGAATTCAAAAACAAACTATAAGAACTTCTAGTTTTTTCGATAACCTGATTGGTGAACGGAAGCATTTCAGTCTATAAGGACAAATCATCAATATGGACTCAAAAATGCTCTTAGAAAAGATGAAAATGATTGCCTAGAGATCCACTGCGAGTTATCCTGTAAGCTGTCCTATATAAAAACTGTTGAAAATACCACGGATTTGATTTTCATTTTTAAGAGCATACACGAAGATTTTCCAGGCGTGCCAAAAATGAAAGCTGATGAAGCTTTAAAATTCACAATTCACGGCAGATACCTTTAACCCATCGATTTTTATGCTTTTTAAATAAAAGACTTTGCTGGACCTTGAAAAACTTAGAAAATGAACTTTTTATACCTTAAAGAATTCCAAATTAATGTTTTTTTAAATGATCGAGAATGGAGTATTATCGCCCAATTTTGTCAGGAAGGTCCTAGAAAAATCTACGAGCTGGTCCTGTTTCCAGGGCATAATTAATTGATTTGAAATAAAATATATGGGTTGCGAGCGAAGTTATGACGAAATTCAAAACTGATGAGACTTTTGTCCAAACGTTTACGATGAAGAGGCAACCAATCCTTTAAGTCAAGTGAACAATTCGAAATTGGCCTCTTGAAAGTAAAAAGTAAGATGGCTGCTGAGCGGCAAGCTCAGTTCGGTGCGTATTATCTTAAGTACTTTTATTAACTGTTGCTCCGAATCTCATTTCCCGAGATTCAGCTATTTTAAAGCCCGTTCACAACAATTGCAACAAATTTAACCAATCATAAAAAAACTAACCAATATCACATTCGAGGCTAAACCACATATTCTATTTTATTCAAAAACCTCTCGTGCATAAAGCAAAAAGATGACGATCAAGACCTTTCTGAGATTGCAAAATTAAACCACTTTTTACTCGAACGAAATCCAGAGATTAGCCACTACCGAAGAAAATACGGCGGAAAAAAATTATATCTTAGACGCCTGTGTTACTTTCACGAAAATGATGAACCTCAGTAGAACTGGCCAAACGCAGATGTCGCTTGCAAGGCTTGGAATCTTCAATATTTGTCACATGACTGGTACATGGTTTTATATTTTTAAACTCTTCGCTTTCAGCCTGTTTTTCACGCTACATGATGCTTGATCCCTTTGTAATATGGCTTTTGCATGGGCACAACATGGATTGCGGAGATGCTTAACTTACGGCACAGGAAACATCTTTAGTTGGAAGCTGCTTCTCGGACACCAGCCCATGAGTTTCTTCAAGGAGCTTTGATCTTGTTCGAAGACTATATTTAAACAAGCCGCGAGGTGCGACCCTTGAGGTCCACACGGTCAACTTCCCAGTAATATCTACATAAATATCAACAACATTACAACAATGAGAGGTATTCATAGCAGTAACAGGAATGAGTTAATAGAAATCATATCGTCTACGAGAGGGTCCATTGATTACGTAAGGTTTTTGGTCGATGAGGACAGATTGAATATTCACGCGTTTTTGGTCTTGAAAATTTTTGTTGGTTTTCAAAATTTAAGCATTTTTTTTAATTAAAAGACTATAAAAACTATTAAAAATCTGCTCAAATTATGCAAATATTTTAAAACATTGAATTTACAACATTTTTTTAGAATAAAAGATATAAAGTAAAAGCATTCGTATGAACCCTCTTTAAATGGTAACTTTGAATGATTTTTTATTTTTCATTTTTTTTTTCATAATTTGCCAGTTTCTCTTCAAAACCTGATAAGAATGTATAAATTACTAAACTGGTATTACTGTGCTGTGCAAATCAGGTAAAAAAATATTTTTTATGAAAAAAACTATACTTTTTTGCATTTTCTTCTATTAAATTAAAAAAAGGCTGAAACGAATTTTTATAATGTTAAAAACTTCATAAAGATGCTAATACACGTCAACTGACACCTTAATGATGCAAATATTATATCTGGTTCGTGAGATATAGGATATGATAAAAATGACCTTGAAAATCAAGATGACTTTTAATGATTTTTTATTTTTAATTTAATTTTTTACGTAATCATAAGAAAAAGTTTGGATGATGTTTCTACAAACATTATTTTAAGTATCAAAATTTTATAAACATTGTCTACTACATTTCGCAAATCAGGTTAAAAATTTATTGTTTATGAAAAAAACCTAATTTTTTGCACTTTTTTTTCTTAAATTAAAAAACGGCCCCAACGATTTTTTTAAAAATGCGACAAATTTACGCAAATATTAATACGCGTTCATTGACACCTAAATGAGCAAATCCTATGTTTGATTCGCGAGATATAACGCATGTCAGCAATGACCTTGAAGATCATGATGACTGTTAATGATTCTTTATTTGATTTTTTTCGTAGTCATGAGAAAAAATGTTGATGACATTTTTAAAAAAACTGTTTGGAGTATATAAATTATATAAAGATTGATTACTTGGACTTGACAATAAGGTTAAAAATTCATTGTTTTTGAAAAAAATCACAATTTTTTTAACTTTTTTTAAAAAATTAAAAAACGGCTCCACCGTATTTTTTCAAAATTTCATAGATTCACACAAATGTTAATTCGCGTTGATTGACAGCTTAACCATGCAAATCGTATGTTTGGTTCGCGAGATATGTATAACGCACGACAGAAACGACCTTGAAAATCATGATGCCTGTTAATGATTTTTTATTTTTTATTTTATTTTTTACGTAATCATGAGAAAAGGTTTTGATGTTGTTTTACAAGCATTGCTTGAAATATATAAATTTTATAAAAATTCAATACTGTCTTTCGTAAATCAGGTTAAAAATTTATTGTTTATAAAAAAAAACCCTAATTTTTTGCACTTTGTTTTCTTAAATTAAAAAACGGCTCAAACAATTTTTTTAAAAATTTGATGGATTCACACAAATGCTAATACGCTTCAATTGACATCTTAATCATGCAAATTGTATGTTTGGTTCGCGATATATAACGCATGACAGAAATGACCTTGAAAGGATCAAAACAGCAAACCCCCCGACCGAAGTATCCCAAAAACTAATCAGCTCTTAAAATTGCAAAGACGCTTCGATTGACACCTTAACGAAGTCGATACGACGTTGTTTACGTGAGTTACGCTCTTTGAAAAAACTGTCCACGAACGCACATACGTACGTACGGACGTACGTACGTACATACACACACACACACATACATACTTCTTTCTAAAAACGCTTAAAATATACTTGTAAGACCTCAAAACGTAAAGATATGTTGAAAATTTCAATTTCGATTTTCGAGTCGATTACAAGAACTTCCCATATACTGGGAAGTTAAAAATTCTACAACCATCTGAAATTCTAAAAAAATGCTTTGTTGGACATTTGCGGGATGAACGATGCCAAGCCATCTTTAGTAGATCACTTTCACGTTTCCAACCCCAATCTACCATGCGAAACTCTTCCATTTTTTTCGTAATATTTCTTTTCACGATTTACTCGACTAAGATTATTCATTCGACTCTTCTGTAAACGACGCCCGGTGTCCCATTCCCTTCCAATTAAGTTTGAAGGTTTCTCCTCTATAAATCGGTTAGCTAACCTAATAGTGCTTGGGTAGCGGTCCTCTAGCTTTAAGAACAGAAAGTTATCGACCGATACCCTTTCTTAGGTCGTGCATTGAGCCTTTAGAATTGGATTGCAGTGCCAGGTATAGGATCACGATCAGTGCAAGGTGAGTGAGAAAGAGAGCGCTGTGCTGCTGCTTGCGTCGAGCACTCGACTGAATGCACTATTTTGATCCAGTTTACGATATATGTAGTCCCAGCAAAAATATTATTCGGGATGACCCATCCTGCAGCTTATTTAGCATTCCTTTTTTTAATCAAAATTCATTCCTCAGCTGTATTACAGAAATAAATTATCTCAATTACACATTTTCAAAGCATTTGATTCATAAGGCTGAATGCACCCCAAGGGATCCAACCATGCAATATTCTGCAGTCATCTCTAAAGTGGCCTGTCGGAAAACCAATCTTCCAGGGTATTAATTATCATGCATTCATTTCCCATTCACGAAGCTCCTTCAACCGAAGACTGTAATTTCTGCTCTTCAACTCCATTTAATTAAGACGAAACCACCATCACTGCCAGTTGCGATGCATTCAGGTGAACAATAGAAGTGGTGGTTGCGAAGATGTTCAAGAAGCTGGCTGATCCCGAGTCCTTCAAAGTCGTCCGCAACTACCGTAACTCCATCTTATTCCGTCAATTAATTAAGGCTTGATTGTTTATTTAACAGATCTCAATAATTGAAATTTTCATGGTACCGACCAAATGGGAGGCCACGCAGGTGGTCCATGAGCTTCCCGGGCACTCATTCAATGGTCCTGGTTCATCAGTCTAATTAATTTGACCCCATTTCGAGGCAATCTTGGCATAATTTTCGTTTCTTGGAACATTTGCAGGTGTGAAAACATAATGACCTGCCCGATGAGACCAATTGGATCTGGCGACGAGCACTGCCCCTACGACTGGCTGGCCGTGTACGATGGCCGGGACGAGCACTCACCCCTAATTGGAAAGTTCTGCGGAATGGGAAAGTTCCCGTTCAGCATAATTGGTAAGTAGAATGGAATCATTACGGCGAACACAAGAGAAATTATTTATGCTTAGTGGCAAAGCGGGCGGATAAACTTATTTGAATTTGATTGTGATGCTTGGAAATTACAGATGTTGCCGTGGTATTCACGCCATTGTTGAGTGGCGCAAATGCCACTCGGAACGATTAAATCGAGCTTAATTGGCATGAAAAATAAGGTACAATTAGTCGGACAAGCTTTTAATTTGGATATTTCGGGATGTTTCGAAGCAAATTGGTTCTAATGTTGCTTTTTATTATCAGTTTTATAAGAGAAACTGAAAATGAATTGCAATAAAATAAATTGTATCGTCCACATTTATTGATATATGGTGGTTGGAATCTCTTCTATTTCAACCTAAAATTAGAAATATTACGATGTTAATTTAGGGTTAGATGCTGCAAGAGTGCGCACCGCTGATTTTTGTATGCAGAATGCTGATATTTTTGGGTTTACTTCAGGTGCTACTGACACTACATACGCCAACTGTACCGATGTGAAACTTTATCGAATTTTGTGAATTACTAAAGAAGCAAGTTTAATTTTCAGTTCTGGTTACTTTTACTATATTATGTACGAATTTTGGAAACTGCGTATCAAAAAATATTTTAGATACTTAGTGAATGCTCCTTACCTCGCTCTGTACTAAATATTGGCCACTTTATACTTATTTCCTTCATTTTCTAATCCTTGCTAACTCTTACAGCCCTCTGGCTTTTTTTCAAAATTCAACTACAATTTGCTTACTTTATTTCTTGAGTCGAATACGCCTTACCTTGGAAGCTCTTAAAGGAACATAAGTCATGAGTTTTCCAGTTCCAGCGAAATCCGTCTACGAAATTCACAAGCTGTAAGGTCCATCTGGTAGATGGGTTGATTGGTTGGTTGTAGTGGCAGCGCCCTTTATCCATGGGTGGCTCACTTAGGCCACGATAGGCCCATTGTGGTATCACAAAAGATAATTCGGTAGGTAAATAGTTATCAATCTGAGCGAAATATCCGAAATATGTGTATTAAGGAGAGTGCATAATATACTATGAAATCATTTCCATTTCTTTTTGTCTACCGTTTTGTAAAACAAGCCTATGGTTGATCTAAGGAACAAACTTAGCATAACGATTGTAAAGGTATAAAAGAAGACGAACGACAAATTTAAAAAAAAATTGCTAGCTAGTTAGGCGCATATTTCATGTAATTTTGATCACTATAGGGGCCTATAACATCATCACGAAATTCAAATACAAGCACCAAAAATCCAGAAAAGGATTCCGATAATATAATTTCAGTCAAGTTATTATTCCTTATTGTGCTTACACTGTTACTACAGCTGACCAAGACATATACATTTCTGCTGCCAAGCCATAATTGTGAGTCGAATCCATTTTTATTTCGCTTTCACATTTTTTATGAGAATCAATATCTTGAACAAATATTTCCAAAAAAAATTTCTAATTGAATATGCCATTTTCTGCATAATATGTATGTTATGTAAATTTCTCCAATTGTGTTTCGATTTTCGAAGATGATGATCAAGGAGTAAAAAAAGGACCAGATGCAAGAATAGAAATTCGAGATCTTTGTTAATAAAATATTTCACAGCATTATTATAATAAAAGATACAAATAAATGCAAAAAATTTCTAAGAAAATGCTACAAACAAAATTTTTAGGAAACATCGTCTTGGTTTACTTCCAAACTTGTCGACGATGGTGCTTCCTCCTGTATTTTTTGACGTAGTACCATAGAAACCTCTTGATTACTTCAGTTAATTTGTTTACAACAATTTAAATAAACAAACTTCATAAAAAAAATCATGCCGAATATTGAGAAACGTTTTAAACAAAATATAAAAGTTGGCCAAAAAACACACTGTGTAAGCTTGAAAAAATCTGATTAAACAGTGAATATGTAATTTTATAAAAAGTTTGTCCATTCTAAACAATGCTACCACATTTCAGAAGCGATAATAGGACGTTTCGATAAAATGTCGCTACCATTAGAGTACCTAGCACAATACGCGTCCATATTTTTCAAAAAATGAGCTCTCCAGAAAAATTGTATTTTTTTAATGTTTGACCTATTATTTCTCCTAAACTACTGAGGTCAGTCGTTTGAAAACATTTTGTGATAATACTTAGATAATATTGAAATAAATTGAGAAAATGAAATTCGAAAACTGTGATTAAATTTTAAGATATAAAAATTGTAATAGCAAAGTTTTAGGCATTTCTACAAAAAAAATCATTTTTTTTCTAAAATAAATATTATTCAGTTTTTTGTTCTTGAAGAGTAGAAAAAAGCATGTCATGCTTCACAACAATTGGCCAAGGGTTCAGCAAAAATGGGCCAACACGTTTGAGATTTGGAATTTTAGTTCCGGGTCCCCTTAAAGTCGGCCAAGAAGATCTATTTAAGAGATAAATGGTTATTTCCCAAGAAATTAGTTTACTGCTCAAGATCTGTGTTAATGTTTGCTTCGTTGGTTTATACCATTAAAATATGCAAAGAAAGACTAACACCTGAACAACGGGAACTTATTTCTAAAATTTGCATTCTGTGCCCCAAACATACAGAGCACTTGGTAAAATTTATGGTGCTCGTAATCGCCCATCTGAGCAACTGACATACAATATGATGGAAAGATTTGTGCCTATGTATACTCTATTGGACAATGTTCAACCAACGCGAGCTCGCGCAGCGCGTACTGGTCTATAAGATTCAACTAGTGTAGCAATTGAAGCCATTTAACCACCGTTTGCACCGTACGTTCGGTGAATGAGCCGAGATTAGGTCTGACCACAATTGATGTCCGAACCCAGGAGTTGGCCTGGAATGGTCACCCTGTCACTGACAGCTATGCTAAATTTTACATACGTTCCGTCAAAGTGTGTAACGTTTGGTTACAGCTTACGTCAATGCTAATAACTTCGTTAAGCTTAAGTTTCTCGGGAGCTTTAGCTGACGTGCTGAAAGTGAAGTTGAACAGCGTTTATATCATCTAACTATTTTCAGCGATGAGACTCATTTCTGGCTTAACGGGTTTGTAAATAAGCAAAATTGCCATTTGTGTGTGTAGAGAATGTAAGGATATTGCTCAAAAGACGTTGGAAACCCTATCAGATCCCGTCAAAGCCACTGTATGTTCCGGTTTGCATGCCAGCGGCAAAATTAGTCCTTTTTTCCAAATTCGAAGACGAAACCAACTTTACCGACAAATGATTTGTTATTTTTTGATTCTTATCATCAATACTAACAGCCTGAGGAACAAATGACTTTCACAGAAGAGCGCAAGATGCTAAACAGCGCATGTAATCTTTCCTTTATTGAGCCGAACCAGTGGTCAACGTATCATCTTAAGAAGCGGACCTGTTGATTGGTCGATCAGATCACGTGATTCGACTCAAATGGACTACTTTTTATGGAATTACGCCAAATCAATTGCTGACAAACCAGCAACTGTTGATGACTTGGAAGCCAACATTTGAGACGTTATTGTCGAAATTAGGCTAGCTTTGCTGGTAAAATAGTTGCGTAATTGTACCGACAAGATGGCCTTCCTAACACGCAGCCACGATGATCGAATGCTAGAAACTTGCTACCTAATCTAACCAAAAAATTAGTCATTTAAAAGATTAATTTGTGTTTTATTTGTTTGAAAAGTTCTATGCTTCTAAACGCTATATAACAAGCGGTTTGTGTTTGAGCTGCTTGTTGCATTTCAAAGACAACGTTTAACAAAGTCGAGAGCAGCCAGTACTTCTGATTCTTGAAAGAAATACGATTCATTGTACACTTGGAGCTGTTCGAATAGCAAATAATATAATTCTTTTTTCACTGTCTCCTCCCAGCAGTTTTCTGAAGAAGTTTTTTCGACTACGTGCAAAAATTATTTGAGAAGCCACCTGAGGCAGACTAGTCAGCTTTTCAAGTTACACCTGCTATGGGAAAATTCGAAAGTTTAAAATCGATATATACACACTCTTCTGAAAGTAAGTTCTTCACAGATGTAGACTTTTTAGCAAGAAGTGTCACTGGACGACTATGAGAGGTTGGATATAAAGTACCAAGTATTTCAAAAATAGAAAAATTAATTTTTTTCAAATACAGAGCCAACATTACAAGAAGACAAAAACATGAAAAGAAGTAGGCTGCCTACAATAGTGAAAAATTTACTGGAAAATGAAAAAAAAACTCTTTTAAGATAGCTGGATTATCAAATGAAAATCAGGCGAATGTTTTGGAATTTCAGAAGCCATGGACGTCATCTGTGAAAATAAATTAAATTATATCCATGTCCAAAGTCATTTGCATCATTGACTGCCTGTAAAAAATACAAGAAGTCTAAAGTTTTGACCAGTTCAAACTATAAATGCATTCTGGAAGAAAAGTGTTCAAATACAAATCTTAAATCTGTACCTAGAATGAAAAAAAAAACATTGATTTATCAAAGACATCTGGATTGACCCAAAATAAACAAAAATAAAATTAACAGGATATTAAGAGTTGTACAAGGAACCAATCAATGAGGACTGGATACAGTATATTGCTTCCCTGGAATGGTAACACAAATGATGCACTTCATAGTAAAGTCTCGGTGATTATAAGTGTTCTATGTGCAAAAACCCTGAAGTCTAAAAAACTTTTGCACACCATGTTGCGTACACTTGCAGTTCATGAATGATCAAGAGTACGTAGTAAAGTCGTGTTATGTATAGCGTTGCAGTTCTTCAAATTTGATTTAAAAATGAAAAATATTTATTCAAGAAGTTCCGAAGTGTCCAAAGTTTAGAATAAAAGTGAAAATTTATATTCGCCTGAAATTGTGCACTCTTGTAGCACCCCAAAAAGTAGATTTGCAGTTTGCTGGTCGAAACTAAGTCAAAACATAATAGCCATTCTATATAGTCTGAAAGTAAAAGGTAAAACGTTTAATGATTTAAATTAAAAAACTGAATCAGTTTAATTTGAAATAGTATTCAAGTTTTTTTTTGTTGAAATGAATAGCAAACAATCACAAGATTGCATTTAGTAGATTGTCGTCACATTTCAACGTAGCATGAAATTGAACTCAATGCATATTGCACACTTTTGATATATTTGCCAACCCGTAAGCCAATTAAAATGTTTCGATTGTTTGTTTATCCGTTTGTTTCAGGTACATCGCAATATATGTACGTAGAATTTGTATCCTCGCCGGCGGGTCCATTACTAAATACAGGATTCCATTTCAATGTTGGTAATTGGCCTGGTCATGTGGAGACGGCGGGCGTGAGACAGGGTGTTTGTGATTGGCTTTTAAGCTCGGATTCTCTACGAGAAACCAGTGCTTCCGAAGGGATCTTTCTGAGTATAGCCCATTGGTATCCACCGAACACTTCGTGCAGCTATCACATTCAAGGAAGAGACGGAGAAATCGTGAGACTTTATTTTCCAAGGTAAGTGATTGAAGGATGGGTTTGTTGATATTGTAAATGAATGTTGCGTTTGATTTCAAAGTATCAATAATCACTTTGATTTTGCAGAACGTTAATTGAAATGTGTTTCACATGCACAAGCTTAGACCACAAATATTTAGTTTAGCTTTTGTTTTGTTGTCCAAGAGTTAGAAGGTTTTATGTTGATTTTGGTAATTGATGGTTGATGATTGATTTTGTAGACCAACTTTTCACTAGTGCTTCCTCATATGGGAAAAAGATTTTATGTTTCAGATATCAAAGTTTTGTTTTCGAAAATACTTACTCAAAAAATTAATATTCAGGAATGTGTTTACCATATGTCACAAAAATTTTCAAAATTCATAGTATGCTACCTGAAAGGAATTTACAAAATATTTTTTTTAAAAAACAAACAACATCTAATATCTACCCTAATAGGAAGAGTCCAATGAGATCTTTTCAATAAAAATTCACGGTTTTCAATAATTGTTGATACCATATCATGCCTTGGATCCTTGCAATAGTCATCAAACTCAGTGATTGCTACGTCCTCTCCTTGAGTTTATTTTGCTTTTGAGATCCACCATCCACGTCCAAATCAATCCCCACAAAAGGACTGCTGACTGTTTACTCTAAGCCTTTGAGTCCAATTCACTGAAAAATTCTGCTAGAAAATGTGACGGCTGGGTCATACAATTTGTCCACTGGTTTTAGTTCAGTTTTGAAAGCTCATATGAACGGTATGCAGGTTGCAGATGATTGAAGTAAGAAATATTGTTGGTCGATGGAATTATTCAACACATTCAAAACCTTTCGCGAAAGTAAACTAAATCATCTTAGTGTATGAGCTGGATTCAGTCTGTATTTTCATTTTATCTTCGCAAAGTGTTTATCAATTTGATGGATTGAAAAACGCTTTTACATGTGTCACTCACAGTTTGGCAGCATTTTTAATTGAAGAAAAAGAAAATTTTAGACAAGTTCATATCATGTTAATAAAATTCTTAATGCCAGCTTTTGACAGTTAGTCTAAAGCTTAACTGCTAAGCTTGTGCCACGTAAATACAATACAAAACGTACTTAAACGTACGTCTGTTAATTCTTATTCGCGAAATTGAGTGAGCAAGGTACTATGAGAATGAGCCAGCTCCTGGACTTTCTAGAGAAATTAAGTAGGCTCACCAAATGAATTAAAAGGTTTCCTACAGGTTATCTACAGAACATAAAAGACCAAAAAACGGTTTACATAAAGGAGAAGCCGTCTGGCTTAGTACACAGATAACCTATTCTAGTGTAAAACTGCAGATCCGTGTATTTTTATTATATTTTTTAGTAATATAAATGTTCGTCCCTGATTTTAACATGTTGTTACACCTGTAAACTCTTGTAACGTTCACCACTGCACCGCAGCCGTTCCTGGCCACGATTTTGACAGTCCCATCCGACTTAAGCCCGTGAAGAGAGGTGTGGGAATATATTTTAAAAGGGCGCCACCTGTTTTTGCGCCGGAACTGACCTGTCCGTGAATTGGGAACAGGATTCGCGATGACCCAAAACCGAACCAACCAAATTTGAAACAAATTCAAGAGCTGAAAACGCGATTTCCTCTTCATCACTTCACAAAGTTAACACACTTCCTTTGTTTTTAAGGCACTATTTATTTTTTTCAAATTCTTAAAACCTAGCCATCCCTATCTATACTTATAATTACTTACAATTTTTCCTCCGTCTCCTTAAACCTACTTCCGTCGCCTGTTGTCCGCCGTCCTCCTTATGATCGTCGTGGAACTCCAGTCCAATTTTCTTCAAGATGCTAATTCATCACCGAACAGTTACGTTGTAGACGTCTTCCTCGTAGTTTCTTCCCCGTCACATAGCAGCACCGAACCGCTCAAGCTTCGCACCCAATAATCCCGCAATCCCAATCCTCAAGCTTCAGTCCAACACCAAAACGAGTTTTTCCGTCTCTTCCACCTGTACACCGTTGTACTTGCTTTCCACTACTCAAGCACAGAATGATCCGCCAGCTGTTCTCCCGGCGATATTTAAAGGATCGCCGATCCCGTTCTTGCAGTATTGGTGGTCAACAGTCGACAAGTTTGCTGAACCCGTCGAAGCTTTCCTTACTTTGAGACCGGTTTTGGTCGACGCACGTCAGCTGGCGATTTTAGCTTAGTGCGATTGGCCAAAGCTTTGCACCTCGGGGCTGGGGGATGCTTTGGCTGCTGCTGGTGAGATGTGGTTGAAGTGCTGGTGAAATAATTGTGGCAGTCGTTACCATGATGAATTGCAAGTGCAAATGGTTGTGGGTATCACAGGCGCATAGTAGATTCCATTGACGTATCGTAGACCGAGCGGAGCCTGGATGTGGATATGTTGCGGCGATTGTGTGATCGTTGGTTGTGTTGTGATTGCTGGCAAATTATCTGCAGGGTCTGTAACGTTAACTGTAATGCATTTTTCTGTTGAAGATACTTAAATTACGCAGCCTTTCGCACACGGTCAGGAACAATCTCCATAAAAACCTTACTACCTACTTAGCTATCTAATCCAATATCCTTAACATACATACATCTCCTCTATATTTATATAATTCAAACCTCTAGGTAAAATTGACCTACCTTCGGGTGAAGTGACGATCCGCGTATTCCATTTCCCAAAAGACAGCTTCACCCGAACGGTGGTTTGGGGTCTTCAAGGACAAGGCAGTCCCATATTTTGCCCTTATGGGTTTTTGAATCGACCACGTTGCGTGGCGAACGTACCAATGTGTATCACTCCACACTACACATGATATAATATTCGCCGAAACTGTCAACACACAAATCGTCGCTAAAAACACGAAGCAGCGTATTAAAATTTTTTAAGGTAGTATATTAAGGTGACAATTCTCAATTTACAGTTAACTGCAACACGCCTTGTGACTTAAATAAGATGATTTTATAAGAGGCATTGAACTTTTTAAACTTATAGAATACCGATAAAATATTCATCAGTACAATTTTTTGGGTTTATTAGATACGACGTGTTTTAATTCAAAATAATTTTTGGCATATGAGCATCGTATTTGCGTCTTAGAAAGGCCATCTTGTCGGTCCAATTTCCCACAATTTTTTCCAGCATGGCCAGCCTTATTTCAACAATAACGTGTCAAATGCTGTCTTCCAAGTTATCAATAGTTTCCGGTTTATCAGCATAGACAATTTATTTGGGGTAATTTCACAAAAAATACTCAAATGGAGTCAAATCACATTTTCTGGGCGGCCAGTTCTAAACTCCATTTCTTTAGATGACCCATTTGAATTAATTCGTTCACCAACAGTTCCGCTCACTAAAGTAATGGTTTTGCACGCGGTATGGTAAGTTGTGCAATACCGTTGGCACCACTTGTTGCTAAGAACATAGAGATTGATGTTAGAAATAAAAAAATAAGAATAATTTATCAGTAGCAATTGCCAATAACGGTAACGTTAAGTCCGTCTTTAGATTTGAAAAAAAGACCAATTGTCTCGCCAGCATGCAAATCGCACCATACAGTAACTTTTCGGGATACAATGGGTCTTCAAAGGTCTTTTAAGGACTATTTTTACAACAAAGATAGCAATTTTGCTTATTTGTAAGCCTATTAAGCTATAATTGAGCCCCATCGCAGAAAACGATTTCACGGTAAAAATGTGGTGACTTCCAACTCATTCTCAGCTCATTCATAGAGCGAGTGGCGCAGAAAATGGCTTCAATTGCTGCACGAGTTGGATATTCTAAGGCTTACGTCCAAGATTTTTTCTCAAAGTTTTTCATGTAATGAACGAACAGAAGCTAAGCTGTTGAGAACGGCGTCAAATCAATAAATTTGTATCCTCAGTTACACCACCACTCTACAGCAGCGAAAGCTTCAACGGTACGCACTGTATGAGCTCGTGTTGGATGAACATTATTCGAAAGAGTAAACGTGGGCATAAATCCCACCATCATATTGCGTATAAGCCACTTAGATGGACGATTATGCCAACTATAAATTAGACGAAGTGCTCTTTAAATTTGGCGCGAAGAACGCAAACTTCGGAAATAAATCTTTCGGAAGCTCGAGATTGAATGCAGGAGTTGTTTTACGGTAGTCTACAGAACAGAAAATTTAGTGGAATCTCTGTTCTAGGCATATTTTCTTCGAAAGTTTGGGGCTATAAATTAACATCTAATACCAAATTAAACTAAAGATCTTACCAATGCCAAATAGAAACGTTAATTGTAAGTTTATCACAGGTTTATTTTAAGTCATCATTGATCGACGGTATGAGTATATTTTGAATTTCTGTAACTGGTTGTTTGGACGATAAGCTTTCCCGTTTGGCTTCATCATTCTCAAACAATACAAATTCATAAATACCTTTTCACGTGAGTATATTTAAGGACGCTCAATTTACCTTCGATAACACACGACACCTTTCAATCAAACGAATACAACAACAAACAGTTTAACAACTCGAAAACCACTCTAAAAATCTGTCCTTGCTTCTCTTTACTTTCTCTTAACAGTAAAGAATTGACTATGCTTGATAGCTCGTCGATGAATATTTTGAAAATTCTATCAAGTTTGTCCTTAACTATTGTCTTTTCTATTACCTTTTATCTTGTATTATCAAGATAAGAACAATATCATAGTTAATATTTTTTTAGCAGCTAATAACTTTTATAAAAATTTAATGATTCAAAATTGCTCTAACCGATTTCTCATTGCAAAAATACTATCAACCAATGGAATATGGAAGCCTCTGTAACTTAATTAACGAACGAATTTCTGATTGATATAGAAACAAATAGAAATGCTTTGGTTATTAATCAAAATGAAATAAAAACATTGCCAAGTTACATCCTTACATCCGTGAAAGGAAGTGAGTGGCGAAGAACTTATAAATAAATTACTTTCAAGTAAATTGATTAAACGACGACGGGAAAATTGATTTTTCCTTTTTACATCCTGAAACTTTAATGGAATTTTAACATCAATTTCAAGTCATGATATCATATTTAAATGTTCTGAATAATTCAGCTGCAATTTCAAATCTGACCCAATTAATTGTCTGCTGAACATGACTGGATTGTTTCATTAATTTAGATACATTCTGTGCTGTTTTCTTGAGATTTTACTCATTTAGATTTATGTCTGATTGCCGTCAACTCCCAACATTTTTTTTTATAAAAACAAGAATTTTCCATTCTTGACGAAAGTGTTATCTAAGCGATACTGTTTTGAGTTATTTCGAAAGGAGCATCCTTCCTGATTATAAAGATTAATTGTAATACAGCTCAGGATATTTTCGGGACTGTAATCAGACTTCTCTTTTGTTATTTCGCTTTCGTATCAAACGTGAAGCTCGTCAGAAAATTAAGTGAACATTTTAGGATAATTTATTGAACTAAGACATATCTTGTACATCAACGCAATTCGATTTCAAAGATACATAAACCCAAAAAATAGATGAAAGGGAACTAATTGTTCTTGCTTTAATTCGTTTTGATGTTATATGTTTCCATTGAGCAGACAAAAGCAAAAGTTATAGAGATATACCATTTATAGGTGACATTCACTCTTACTATTCGTCCTTGCATTGTCCATATTTGAGTGCTTTTAAGGGATCATTTTATTTAGGAAAAAATGTAGTTTTTTTCCTCAAACATTTTTCGAAATCACAGATAAGAATATATTTTTTGAAGCGACAAGAGTTTTTTGTATACATCTTTATTATCGGTAGCAGGCAAATGATTGGAACTAAAACCCAATTTGCAGAATCCATCTTTTTGATATTTCTCAGTACACGGGAAGTTCTTGTAACCGCCCCGCAAGTTCAAATTAAAACTTTCAACATATTTTTACGTTTGAAGATCTTTAGAGTATATTTAAAGTGTTTTTGAAGCCTTTTTGTGTGTATGCACATAAGATTTTTCTACGACAATAGCTCTCGAAGGAAAATAAGTCCTAAATTTCTTGAGGTGTCAATTAAACCGCATTTGCAATCAGTAGAGTTGATTAGATTTTGATAAACTTTGGTTGTGTGGATTTTCTGTTTTGATTGCTACGGTCATGTTTGCTGCACTTACGTTACCAAAATATCATTCAAAACGTATTCGCATTTACAAGATCCTGCAAAATTTTGAAAGAAAACAAGTAAAGTGGCTTTGACTTTGATCAAAAGGTTCAAAAATTAGATTCTTTCAAAAGAAAATTAAGTTTCCACCTGACTCGAAAGCATATAAGCAATGCTGATGAAATTCAGATATTCTAAACAGTTTTTATTGATGCCTTGGTTAAAGTTTCCTCCACAATTACGAAAAATTGGAATAAAAATTAAAAACCATTAAGAGTCCCTAGGAATATTGGGTTGAAATGCATAATGTTACGACATTTCTTTTATTTTAAAGATATGGTTGCCTTGTCAATGATATCGGCTTGTAATTTACTCCTTCTCCGTTAGCGCCGTTTAAAAATTCATCCCGATTCAACCCCCTACCAAGAAGTTTGGTAGTAATCAATGGAAGACACTCTCTAAGATGATACGATTAATATTAATTAATGACCCTTACTTTAATTAGATCTTATTATTGTACTTTTTATTGCATTATTTTTTATTTTATTTTACATTTATGTAAATATTACTGAAAATTTAGTCGTATGGACCTCAAGGGTCATACTTCGAGACTTGTTATTTTATTGAAAACATGTGAAAAGTATGGAAATATCCATTCAACTTTTAAAATTCATTATTCACAATGCTCAGCTATCGTTTCCAAATCAACATACTAAAGAATGTATATTTAATTAATCCATCTGCTACCGATTCAATTCATTACAGTTTCCGTATAAATCGTATTGAGGCAGCCGTCCAAAAATACGATGGCGACTGCGGCGAGTCCTTGACCATCTACGATTCGACCAAGCCGGACCCTGCCCGAATCATCAAAACGTTCTGTGATACATTCTCGAGGCCTATGGAGAAGGTGGACTTTGTCAGCACGAGTCCTTCGCTGTACGTTCGATTCGAAAGCAAAACAGGCTCGTATAGTGGCAGCTCATTATATTACTGGGCCCACTATGACTTCTTCAACAACACGAAATTCGGTGATGCAGTCCCGAACACTCTGTGCGACGAGATTTTCTATGCATGGAAACATCCTGGCGGCAGGATACGTTCACCATTGAATACTCTTATTTTCAAGAGAACTGGAACGACGGATGTTCGATGCCAGTATAAATTTGTTACGGACAGTCGTTTGCATGCCCGTGCTGTAGTCGAGGTGAGTATTTGTTTAGGGCTCTGATGCGGAGATCTTTGATTGGACAGTTCAAGTTAATTAATGATGGCAGGTTGCTACTGATTGGGATCCTTGATTTTAGCCTGCTGCTTTGTAATGGAATACTCTGAAGCTGACCAATTTTTGCAGCCGTATATTTATTGATTTCTGTCATGAAATATAGATTGAATTGATGGGTCAATGCTAACGTTCAATCAGATTATTTAAAAAAAATCTTGAAATCATTTCTATAGGGTGCTTCATGGAGGCATAGAATTTTTCTAACAATAAAATGCAGATAAATTACTGTTGTGGCCAATTTTTCTTACTTTGAAAATTGCATATAACTAATGCGACTGCGTCCTAGGAAGGCCATCCGGTCTGTCTAACTTTGCACCGTTTTTTCCAGTATATCCGGCCTTATTTCGTGAATAACGCGTCAAATGCTGGCTTCCAAGTCATCAACAATTGCTGACTTTTCAGAATAGACAAATTATTTGACTTACTCTCAAAAAAGAAGTCCAAAAAGTCACATTACATGATCTGCATGGCCAGTTTACAGGTCCATTTCCTGAGAAAAATTGTTCACCAAAAATTTAGCAGAGTAAAGTAATGGTTTTTCGCGCTTTATGGCATGTTCAGCCATCCTGTTGGAACTATTCGTCCCTCAGACGATCAGGTAATTAGCATGTAAGTAGGCAATGCAAAAACGATGAATCATTTGTCGTTAGCAATGTCCATTAATGGTCACATTGAATCTGTATTCAGATTTGAAAAAGAAAAGACCTATTATGGCGTCGGCACGTAAACTGCACCATACAGTGACTTTTCATGAAAGAAGGGGTCTAAGAAAATTGCTTGAGGATTATTTTTATACCAAGAAAGCAAATACGCTTATTGATGAACTCCTTAAGCCAGTAAGCCATAAGTGAGCCTCACCGAAGCAAATAGTTTGATGATAAAAATGCGGTTCATCTTGTTAAGGCTATACTTTTCGTAACGTTCCACTGCACCGTAGCCGACCCTGGCCACGGTTTGGGCAATCCCTCCCGGCTTCACCCGCAAAGAGGGGTGTGGGAAAAGATATTTCAAGAAAGGGCGCCACCCGTTTTTGCGCCGGGACTGCCCTGTCCGCGAACCCTGAAACGGGAATAGGGTCCGCGACGACCCGAAACCACCAACAAGGATAACCTGAAACAAAGAGAACAAGGACTCAAATTCCGGACGCGATTCTCTACTTACAACCTTTTCCTTCATCCTACTGCGTCGCCTGCTTCTGGCACCTTGCTGGCCTCGCTCGCTCGTCCCTTGTCGTCCTCGTCTTCTGCTTAACTTCCGCTACTGACGCGCACCCGTCTTCCAGCTTCGCACCGTCCAACACTTCGTCACAAAACCCAAAAGAAAACTCAAGACTCCACCGCCAAAACGTACTCCGAGCTTCGCAACGACAAAAAGCCAAGAGGATCGACAGCTAAACGCGCACTCCGTCTTTCAGCTTCGCACCGTCCAAAGCCAAGAGGATCGACAGCTAAACGCGCACTCGTCTTCCAGCTTCGCACCGTCAAAAAGCAAAACGTCCAAACAAAAACCACGCAGCTCCCACACCAGCGATTGAAGTCAAAAAAGCCACGTCAGCTGCCCCCGCAATGCTATTTATTCAAAAGCCTAGTCCCGTTTTCCCGTGTCGTAGGTTGATGACCACTCAGCTGGGCAGTTGACTCCATCGCAGCTTTGAAAAGCTTGGGGAACTGGTTTAGTCAGAGGTTGTGTCTCGACGCATGGGAAAAGCTGTGAAATCTGTGGGATGCGATTGGAGCGCGGTGAAATACTCGTGGTGGTCGTTAACCATGGTGAATTGCCAGTGCCAATGGTTGTGTGTATCACTGGCGCATAGGGGACTCCAGTGGGGCGCATCGTAGACCAGGCGGGGCCTGGACTTGGATCCACTGCGCGATTGGTTGATCGTGTTTGTTGCCGTCCTTGCTGGCAACTTATCTGCCGGGTCTGTGACGTTGTCCGAAACACTCTCCATAACAAACTTCCTACCTACTTAGTTATCTAATCTAATATCTTTACATCCTACACCTCCTCTACATTTATATAATTAGCCTAAATTGACTTACTCTCTACAATACAATTAATTAATAAGCATTCAATTCATTAAGTAACAATATAATTCAGTACTAGGCTTGATTGCGTGAAGTGACGAACGTAACATTATAAATTCGTTCAAGACAGCGTTTACCCGCACGGTGGTTTGGGGTCTTCAAGGACAGGGCAAACCCCCATTCTGCCCTTCTGGGTTGTGGGTCGACCACGTTGCGTGGCGAACGTAACAATCTTCCAAATCATTCTCATCCCATTCACCGAACGCACTCCACAAAAGATGGTGCAATGGCTTCAATTGTAACCTCAGTTGAATATTAACGGCTTTAATGCAATAAATTTCCTTAACATTTTACAAATAGTGAACGGACAAAAGTCAAGTTTTTGAGAATGACATCGAATCGATAAATTTAGATCTTCTGATAAGATTTAGGTCACAATACCCTCTACAGCAGCGATAATTGCCTCGGTGCGAACTTTACGAGCTCGTGTTGGATGAACATTGTTCAGTAAAGTAAAGGTGGATGCAAACCTTTTCATCGTGTTGCGTATAAGCTGCTCAGATTATGACCAACGTAAATTGCAAAAGTGTTCTATAAGTTTGGCGCACAAAACACGAATTTCGGAAGTAAATTTCCATTGTTTTAAAATGTAGTTCTGGTGTAATGCTTTGCATGATAATTAGCCAAAGTAAAGTGTAAGTGCATTTTAGAAGATTACTTCCGCGGTCTCAACAAGATTTTAAAAACATATTTTTCATTCTTGCCGTCTACTTATGCGAATGAACTTCTTTTTAGTTTTTGATGTGTCTTTGTATTTGTAGGTTGAAAAGAAGAAAAATTATTTACTTTCTTCCCATTTATAAAACAGCCTAAATGGTAAAAACAAACAAAAATTAAAACGTGCTCTAAATTAAAGAATATATGTTTATTTTCCTTTAATCCTTCGTTATTGACTTAATCATTTTAAAATCCAAAAACAACTTACAATGCAAACATTTTCCCAAAGTGGAAGCCCGAAAAAGTTATCTCGAGGAAAAACTTTTCAAGCACAACCCTTGGCGCCTTCCTCTTTAATGACAAAGTGAAAGGACGGAAAAAATAATATCGTTAAGATCGCGACCCGAATACTAATTACTTAAAAGGTTCAGGATTAGCGCTTTAATGTTGTGTTATTATTCGCTTAGTTCGTATTGCTTCTGCTTTGCAACCTCAGCCTTTGAACTGAATGATAAATCTGTATCTCATGGCTTGAATTAATTCCGCTATGAATAGATACTTTTGAAATAGGAGTATGGGAAAGTGGACCGTTTTTTTATCCTTGCCATAATTTGGTCGCTGGCATCTAGACTGGAAAATATTGCAGATTATTGAATAATTTCTATTGCCCTAATTTGATACGACCTTCCTTTAATCCCGAAATGAACATTTTACCCCAAACATTATCTAATTTGAAAATAATTAATCCTTTCTCTTCCCGTTCAGGTAATCTCCGTGTCATTTAAGGAATTACCCTACAATGTGAACGTTTGCACTCGCTGTCACGAGGAACGGGTGGATAAGCTGGTGATTTGGGAGGAGAAGGAGAAAGTTCCGCACAATCTAGCATGTTTCTGCGATAACATTCCGCGGGCGGTGCGCGTTATTTCATCCAGCGACCAAATGAACCTGGAGATGATTGTCCAGGGCCAGCACGCCATCACGAGCTACTTCAAAAACCCGAATCCCTTGTTCGAGGCTAATTACGAATTCGCACATGGGCCACTATGCGGCCCCATATCCTTTGGCCCATCGCCCGAGGGCGAGCTGGTGTTCCCGTACAGAAAGGCTTTGGGAATGATTAATCAGAACAACGGCGAGCACAAGCGGGAGAAGTGTATCTGGGAGCTGAAGGTGGCGGGCCAGCGCGATTTATGGCTCCACTTGGAGAAGGCGCGCTTCAGCGACAGGACCTGCCACAGTGGCAAAATAGAAGTCTACTTGGCAGGAAGACTGGAACCACGCTTCATTATCTGCCCCGAGAATGTATCGTCAGCAAGGGATTTGCCAATCTTGTCCGCCAGGGAGCTGGGCGCTTCCGGAAACGACCACGAACCCTTGCCCGTGCTCATCCAGTACACCGGCGATGGGTTGGCCGGCCGAAACGCCTTCCGACTCGTTTGGACGGAACTCTTCCATCTGCCCCGGAATCCGGACGGCTCATTGGCATCATCAATGCTGCAGGATGGCGGCTGCGATTTCAAATGTCCTGGCGACACATCAATTTGCATACCGAAGCACCTGGTTTGCAACGGCGTAATGAATTGTCCGAATGTCACCCACACCGCCACTCAGGACCAACTATTGCAGTACGTCGAGGAGAATCTAGTTCGGCTAGGACTCGATCTGGGACTAAAGGACACGCTACCCACTTTAACTGACGAATCGCCGGAAATTTGCATGAAGTCCGCGGACGAGAAAACACATTTTGTTGAACTATTGTTAATTGTTGCCGGTTTGACGCTGGCCGTGGTCATATTTTTGGCCATCCTTTGCAGGATGTGTAGACGCTAGTAAATGCACATTGCATAGCATTAAAGCCTTCATCACTACCACTACAAAAATTCCACTACCGATATTGCAATCATCGAATGTTGTTAATATGTTAGCCAAGAGTCGACAAGCGACCTGTTATATTTAAAACGTGAGAGATTTTTAGATAGAAAGGATATCGGCGTGAAAAGTTGGATTGGGTTGGATTGATTGCTATTTGCGAGCAAAGATTAATATCATCATTAAATTGATTGGTTGAAATTATGTGATTTTCAAAATAAAATTATCGATTTTTCATCGAAATGAATTGTCAGGTTTCGTTTATTTTTTCTTAGGCTTTCAAAGTATTTTTTTTGACTTAAACTCAACAGCTGTGCCAAAAAATATTACTTTAGAAAATCGAAATATTTGATTTTCAACCAGTCAAAAACATTTGTAAAAGTTGAAAGCAATGCGAGTGCAATGATTTTTGTATTCACAAATAGTTTAACCACAATATGTTGTCATAGAATTTTTTTTTAAATTAATCGATCAGCAAATAAATTAATGATTCTGCCAGAAAAGAGCGCAAAAGTGTATGCACCAATTTATAACTAAATATTATGTCTGTAAGCACAGAATTTTATTAATTTTGTAAGTGTCAAAATGGTTCACAAAACCAATTAATTTTTAACAGGTTGAAATATTGTTTAGCGTTAATTGGAAGAAGAATTCCTTAAAATAGTGGAGAATAATAAAGATACCAAGATAAAACTATACACAAATATATTTTCCTGAAATATAATTGCAATTTTTCATTTGAAACATTTGCTTTTTGTTACTCATTGAGTTCAAATTATTTATCGACGAGCCTTTCGCTCGAGGCGCGAACTGCAACAAAAATCATTTAGCTATATTCATTCAATTTTTCCACAGGATTTTGATTATAGAATTGATTTTGGACCTTAATTGAAAATTCCAAGTTAAGAAACAAAATTTACCATTGAAAGGAAATATTTAGTTTTCAATTTTTCTGAAGTTTTTAAACTCTTTCTATTCTGAAACTTTACAAAGGGTGTGAACCTAATACGTGAAATTCAGCGTGAGTTGCTTTTTATGAAATTTGGAGTTGATTTTCAGCGATTGTTCTTTCGTCGTCTTTAAATACCTACATTATTTTTAAATGTGTTATTACGACCGAAAGACGTTCAAGAATTTTCTGAAATAAAATAATCACTTGCTTCAAGATTTTACCTTTTTGAAGTATTTTTTCTTTATTTAAGTTTTTTATCATGGGTTAGAACCTCCTGGTCTATTCGACAACTTTTGTCTCTTAGTGTGCTTTTTGGTTAACGACTTGCTAACACTATTGTTGCACATTAGTGGAGGTTCTTGTTTCCAGGTTTTGGCCCGTACCATTGTTAAATGGGAAGTGTGGTTTCGGCGTACCGAGTGGCTCCTCTTCAGGTGCTGCCTTTTTAGCCACTCGGTACGCCGAAACCACACTTCCCATTTATTTTTTCTTGTCGATTTTAATTATAATTTTTTCACTGTCTTTTCACATCTTTAGAAAACAAATCAAATTAGACAATTCAAAAATTGGACATATCATATTGCAGAGATCTAGAGTTTAGCTATTCCCATACTCGGAGTCCTTCTTTTATTTTCGGGGCAAGAAATGAAGCACGCTCGAATATACCGCGCATCCTATTGAATGAAGCGATCACAGAAGAATAGAGATGGATGTTTTAAACAAGAAAATGTATTCACCTTGATACCCCTGTGTATATATGGCTAATGCACAAGTCACTTCAATACTCAATTTGTGGTAATATGTTTTCAAATGCGCATTTCTCGAAACGCGCTGTTCCGGCTTTTGACCGATCTTCAAAAACCAAAATTTGTTTGAATTCTAATTAAATTTTCGTATAACTAAATCTGAAATACGAATTAAAAATTCGATTCAAAGATTGCTGTTTATTGTTTCAATAACTACTAAACAAAGTGATCCAATTACATAGTAGTAAATTAAAGCTATAAACAGCAGTAAAGTTAATGAGTAAAATAAATCCAAAAAATTAAATTAATAATTGAAGTAGTAAAATAGAATAAACATAAGAATATAAATTGAAAGTAATAGTTAAGAGGAAAAAATAAATTTTCTTATCTTAAGCTTATATGTCGCAAAAGAATGACCGAAGGAGCCAAACTGCATACGATCATGATTTCGTTGTAAACGGATCAGGGGAGAATTATAATATAAGTTAGAGGAGGTGTTAGGAGGAGAAAAAATCGTAGGGTGTCTACAGGGGCGAGAAGAGTGACGAAAGTGAAGCTCGTTGCAGATAGGACTGTCAAGAATATACAGAAAAAGCTTACAAAGGAGAGACTCGTTCAAGTATAGTCTACGTTGTTGTAGAGTGATTAGCTTGAATTTTTTGAGACGATCATTGGAAGGAGCGTAATGAATGTTGAATTTATAAAACAGAGTACGAGTAAACTTGCTGTGCGGGCTCCAGATAGGCGAACAGTATTCGATTAAATTGCGTACCAACGAGTTGAATAGTTTTATACTAGTTTCGGGGCGCCGAAACGCAGTGCAGTTTCTTAGTAAGAGTCCACTAAGCTTAGACGCTTTAATCCCTATATTGGTAGTATGATGGTTGAATTTTAATTTGCAATCAAATACGACACCGAGATCACAGAAACGATCGACGTCATTAAGGGAACTACGGTTTAAGGAATAAGTAAAAACAAAAGGATTAATTTTAAGAGAAAATGTGAGCTTATGGCATTTATCAATATTAATTGTTAAACTATTGAGGTTGCACCACGATTGAAATGCACAAAGATCCTGGTCAAGTGTCCGGCAATCGATGATATAGTTGATTGCCCTAAAGACTTTAAAGTCATCAGCGTACAAGAGGCAGGGAGACTGAATGAATTGAGGTAAATCATTAACGAAGAGTAAAAACGAAGAAGACCCAATATGGAACCTTGGGGAACACCTGAAGAAGGGTAGAAATGGTCGGAGACATGACTACAAAAGGAGAAAATGCATTAACGATTTGCCAAATAGGAAGAAAACCATTTGAGTAAAGGCTCCCGAAAGCCATAGATCGATAGTTTATGCAGTAAAATATTATGGTCAACACAGTCAGAAGCTTTTGAAAGATCAGGGTAGATACCATCAATTTGTCCGCTATTACCTAAAGACTTAGCCGCAAAGTTTGTAAATTCCAAAAGGTTGATTAGCGTAGAGCGACCACTAACAAAACCATGTTGAGCGTTAGTAATTACAGGCCTGATGGAAGCAATTATTGAATTATAAACGAATCGCTCAAGTAGTTTTGAAAAGCAATATAGCATGGCTATGGGGCGATAATTACAGAAGTTTGTAAATTCCAAAAGGTTGATTAGCGTAGAGCGACCACTAACAAAACCATGTTGAGCGTTAGTAATTACAGGCCTGATGGAAGCAATTATTGAATTATAAACGAATCGCTCAAGTAGTTTTGAAAAGCAATATAGCATGGCTATGGGGCGATAATTACAGACAAAGGAAGGATTACCAGATTTGTGGAAAGGAATTGTGTGGGAAAGTTTCCAGGGAGCAGGGAAAATACCCTCGGAAGCACTTTTGTTGAATATGATAGTCAATGGCAGGCTGAGGGAAGATGAAAGGCAAATCACAAACAAGTTAGGAATTCCGTCTGGACCAGGACTAACATTAGGATCAATTCCTTTGATAAGAATCTCTAATTATGATTCAGAGATAGATAAGTTAGACGGTATTAAGCAAGAAGGAGTGAAAAAGGAATACAAAGGGGGACTAAGCATGGGGGAGGAAAAGACATAAGAGAAGAAGTCACAAAATAAGTTAACCATCTCCTGTGGAGAGCGAGCAAGGAGGCCGTTGTGAGTCAACTCAGTAGGTACAGAAGAAGACTTACGGAGAGATCGAACATAGGATCAAAACATCTGAGTTTCATCCCTGGTCACAGAGAAGAAGAGAGAAGATCAAAGAGAATATGAATATAATAGCCTTTTAATTTCAATTAGTTCTAAATATTTCTTTTCCTCCAAAAAAAATCTCGACGAAAGCGTAAAAATGGGCCTCTTTATGTGTTTTGCCCCAATAACGGGAAGTGTTTTAAAATTAACATTTCACAAGTTATTTGAGATAGAATATTATTGATTTTATTTTTATTCTGATTTACTTCGCATAAGAGCATACGATAATGGAAGTTTTTTCGAGAAAGATGAACCATACGACAGAAATTCTTGTTTTCATCTTCCGCAAAACTTTTAATATCATTTTTCTATACTGTTCCCTCGATGTTCACAAACGAACGTAAATTATTCGTATCCGTAACACATTCTTTGTAAAGATTCGTTAAATCAAATCATCATTTGAATATCGGGAATATGGTAACTCAAAAGTGGAAGCATATATGAATGGATAAGTTTAATTTCTCTGAAAACTAAACATTTGAGCATAAAATTTTGAAGATAGGATTTTACTAAAATAATTTATGATATTATTTTTTTTGACCTGAGAAATGACAAAATTTCTTTCAAGTTTAAGGTAGTATTGTTTTGTTTTTATTTCTACATATTTTGTAAGTAAAATATTTTGAGAGTGGTCTGTGAAAATTGTAGACCAAAATTTGATGCTTATTTACAAAAGAGATAATGGCGCTAGGTGATGCTAGCACCACGCTTAGCAAAAAGTGGGCATTTCCATCCTATTATTGTCGAATTGTTTGAATTTTTCTTTCTCACCTAACCTGTTAGTGTCTATGATAATTATTTAATAATTCCTACAAAAAAATATTGAGCAGACACTGCTATTGTCTATGTATGCACTTTTTCTGAAAAATCTGAGTTTATTGCATGAAATTTCAATATTTTTTATTTGTCGGAATATTTATAAGTATGTTTTGAAATTTTAAGATAATAAAATACGGACCTTGAACTTTACAAAAAAAAATTATCTTCAGAGTACAAAATGGTGGTCGTAATTTAAGTTTTTAATAAAAAACTGCCCTCACGTCAGGTATGTCTAAAGCAAAAAATTACAACGGCATTTTGAAATATAAGGGGATGGCTATGGTTGTACTTACAACTCAACATTTTGGGTGAAAAATAAACAACATGGTGAACTTTTCAATTTTTTGACTCTATTATGCAGCTAAAATTGTTAAAAATGAGAGATAAAAAATTATATAAAGTCCTTATCTTAATTCTGACTAAATCAGTCAAAGCACTGAATAATCCCGCAAATTTTTAGTAAAACTGGTCAAATAGATTTTCCAAAATAGTGTCAATCAGGTTAAAACACTTGCTATACACAATTATTCTTCAGTAGATTAAAACACAATAAATCGATTCAGGTTTATGAGCATCAAAAATGTCTGTGATTGGAAATGTTAAGTGTTGTCATGGACTTCTTCAATTGCTATTACAATTGAATGTTATCATTTGAAGGCAGAAATCATGTTTGCATCGAATGAATATGTTTATTTATTTGAAAACTTTTCGAGAATATTATAGTATTATCAAAACAAAAAAATCTTATCTAGACCTTTCATAAAGCTGCCATCAACAACTTCCGAACAAGTCTGAGCCATATAAAGTTCTGTGTTTCTAAAGACTTTTCCATAAACTTTTCTAGCAGTTTAAAAAGTTCCTCCTATGGTTTTGATGATATGAAATTCAACAGGAAAAGAATATAACTTTTAACATTGAATCCTTAAATTTAGGAAAAAAATCCTCCATTCAAAATCATAATGAATACAATTATTTCATATTAATCTTTTTCTTTCCTATTCTGATTTAAAAGTTGAGTAGCATTTTCATTGGTAGCGAATTCTACTGAATGATTATTTAACAAAAATTCATGGACGAGCTTCAATAATACAAGCAACTCAACTCCAAAAACTTTGTCCTTCTCGCATTAATTGAGGTCATTTTTACTCAAATCCATTTGAAAATTGCCACGAAATTGTAAATATATTTTGCATTCCATTTATATTGATAGTCAGTATTTTTTTTGAAATACTTCTATATTCGCATTTGCAACCATTTTTACAACTGATAAAAATTAAATTTAGTAGAAAAATAGTACTAATAGTAGTGAATTAAACGGAATTACACAAATCAATTTGGTTTTTATAATAAAAACAAACAAACTATTGCCAAATATACCAAATTTGCTTGACCAACGGTACACTAGGAAATGAAGTGGTCAGAAACACTCCCATCCGTGATTTTTACTACAATTTTGGCTCAGGTACTCATTTACAGCAGTATAAATTGATAGTTTGGCCCAAAATTCCATACTTAGTGCGTACTTGACACCAATGCAATGAAGCTGTGCCGGTGAGTCCTCCTTTTTGGATGCCGTTTTGGGCTTGTGACTCTTATATTTTTAAAATCACGTAAAAGTGATGTATGATCGACTTCCTGCAAATTAAATTCTACACAAGTTTGCAATATTAAACTTTCTTGTGGGAGCCATGGTTTGGGAGAATTGGGGGGTGTCCCACTTTCTTTTGTTTTTAAGATGGAGCCCAGAGGCCATCAGCTGCGACCCCAGGAAATTGAACTTAAACCGACGTATTACAATAAAAATTTCTCTACCTTTTGAAGATGTACGGTTTATGTCAAAATTTTGACGCTTTGACTGGAATACAAGCAGTCTCGAACCTAGCACTCGTTGCACAGGCAACACATGTCGTAACTACTAATCCATCTAGACTATTTAGTTTTAACTTCCCAGTATATGGGAAGTTCTTGTAATCGCCTCGAAAATCGAAATTGAAATTTTCAACTTTTCTTTACGTTTTGAGGTCTATATAGTATAAATAAAGTGTTTTTAGAAAGGGAGATGTATGTGTGAGTGTGTGTGTGTGTATGTCGTACGTTTGTACGTTCGGGGACAGTTTTTTCTACGATCATAACTCACGTAAACAAAGTCTGACCGACTTCGTTAAGGTGTCAATCGAAGCGTCTTTGCAATCTTAAGAGCTGATTAGTTTTTGGGGTGTCCGTCGGGGGTGTTTGTTGTTTTCCCCCTCTGAAGGTCATTTCTGTCATGCCTTATATTTCGCGAACTAACCATACGATTTGCATCATTGAGATGTCAATCGACGCATTCTATCAATTCCTCAAATCCATCAAATTTTTCCAAAAATTGTTGGAGACGTTTTTTTAATTTAAGAACAAAAAATGCAAAAAAATAGGTTTTTATGCTAAACAATAAATTTTTAACCTGATTAGCAAAATATAGTAATCAATGTTTATAAAATTTATATACCGCAAACAATGTTTGTAAAAACACCATCAAAACTTTTTCTCGTGATTACGTAAAAAAATTCAATTAAAAATAAAAAATCATTAAAAGTCATTATGATTTTCAAGGTCATTTTTATCATTCAATATATCTCACGAACTAGCTATAATATTTGCATCATTAAGGTGTCAATAGACGTGAATTAACAGTTTTGCGATGTTTTTGACATTATAGAAAAATTGTTTCAGCCGCTTTTTAATTTAATAAAAGAAATTGCAAAAAATTAGGCTTTTAGGGTTTTAGGGTTTTTCATGAAAAATAATGTTTTAACCTGATTTGCACAGCACAGTAATAAATGTTTATAAAATTTATACATTCTTATCATTTTTTGAAGAGAAACCAGCAAAACCATATTCCATGATTATAAAAAAACTAAATTGAAGATAAAAAATCATTCAAAGTTATCATGTATAGAGGGTTCATACGAATGATATTACTTTATATCTTTTATTCTAAGGAAATTATTGTAAATTCAATCAAAGTTTTATAGTATTGCATAAGTTGAGCGAATTTTTAATAGTTTTTACAGTGTTTTAGTGTTAATAAAAAAACTGCTTAAAAGTTGGAAATCCAAAAAAACCTTCCGTAGATGATATGATTAATATTAACTCATTACTGTTACTGCTATGAATACCTCTCATTATTATTATTTACAGTAGTATTATTTTCAAAATTAATATGGTGTTTAATGTTTTTGATGTTTATGTAGATATTACTGGGAAGTTGACCATGTGGACCTGAAAGATCGCACCTCGCGGCTTGTTTACATGATATGTAACCTACAGTTGGGAATAAATTGAATTCAATTTCTGAAATAATGCTTGAAACTATTTTTGGATCAATAATATGTTTTGCTGCCCAGAAACAATATAAACGTACACAAATATTGCATATAATATTGAAAATAAAATGGCTTTCGTTGTCTTTTTTCATGTTCAAAGCACTGAATTCAATTAAAAACTATTTACAAGTGAAAATTGGAGAGCCTGCAATAATGTTTAAAAGGTTATTATTCCGAAGAACTAATTTCATTACAAAAAGGAAGGTATTTGTTCAATGGACACTCGAAAAATCAGGTAAAAGGGTGAAAAAATTTAATACTTCATTGTAGTTCGCTACGCGCAAATCTCAATAGGTGTTTATAACATGTGGGTGTAAAATCAATTTGTATTTTATAAGAGAGATGTTAAAGCTATGTATTTGATGTGAAAGTGGATTATAAATTGATTTATGATAACAGAGAGATAAAAACAAGCCATTAAGCCTTACGAAAAATTCTACAACATATGAAATATATATATATATATATAAATATATGTATGTATATGTACCTATAAAAAATATGTGCATACTAAAAATGAAAAGTTCACCTATCTGGTGTTGTACGTATGAATAAATATAAATGTGTAGTGATTCTCCATTTAATATCAACTCAGTTCGTATGTGAAATTCCGGAACGATATTCGATACATTCCGGAAATGAAGCTCGAAAATGTCGATGGAGCTAATTTGTAATTAATATTGTTTGTTGGACATGAAAATCAGAAAATAAAATAAATCCGTAAATTTGTTAATAAAATCGTTTTGATTACAAAAACAGCAACAATGCGATGAAAAACGTTTTAATGGAACGCGGAATCTGTGAAAATCAGAAATTTAAGAGGATTTATCGATTATTATCCATTAAAATTGAATGAATCAGCCAGTTTGGTTTATCATGTGTTGCGCTACAGTTAATTATAAAATTTAATTACAACTGTGATCAATATATCTGATGCACATTTTGGTTTTCAATAGGTGAAGAAATTTTACTTGCAGGGTAGATAGCTTAAGTAGAATTTTGTAAATAATTAATGTCAGTCACTTTTATCCAAGCTTAAATTTTCACCTCCCAAAAATTTATTTTGTATTCATACTTTATAGTAAGATAGTTACTTAGGTATTTAAAGCCTGAAAAAATGGAATGGTTTCACTTGCCATATTGCCTATGAATTTGGTTCTGAGCAAAGATAATGGGGTAGTGTTGTAGACAAAAGTTTTCAGTATTCAGGAAAAACAAATATTCATCTTTAAGGCATTACATATTGCAAACAAGCCGCGAAGTGTGACCCTTGAGGTCCACACGGTCAACTTCCCAGTAATATCTAGATAAACATTAAAAATATTGAACACAATAATAATTTTGAAAATAGTACTACTTTAAATAATAATGAGAGGTATTCATAGCAGTAACAGGAATGAGTTAATATTAATCATATCATTTACGGGAGGGTCCATTGATTAAGTAAGGTTTTTGGTGGAAGGGTGAAGATGATTGATTACCACAAATGCAAATTTGATTGAAATTTTGATGGTTTTCAAAATTTAAGCCGCTTATTTTAATTAAAAGACTGCAAAAACTATTAAAAATCTGCTCAAATTATCCAAACATTTTAAAACTTTGATTGACTTCACAACAAAGTCTTTAGAATAAAAGATACAAGGTTCGGAAGAACCCTTTTCATATGATAACTTCAAATGGTTTTTTCCATTTTTAATTGTTTTTTTTCAGAATAATGAAAAAAGTTTTGCTGGTTTCTCCTCAAAAACTGATAGGAATGTATAAATTTTATAAACATTTATTACTGTGTTGTGCAAATCAGGTTAAAAAAATATTTTTTATTAAAAAAACCCTAAGTTTTCGCATTTTCTTTTATTAAATTAAAAAACTGCTGAAAAGGTTTTTTATAATGTTAAAATAACCAAAGAGATTTTAAAACACGTCGATTGACACCTTAATGATGCAAATATTATATCTGGTTCGTGAGATATAGCGAATGTGTGTGTGTGTGTACGTACGTACGTACGTACGTACGTTGTGTGTGTGTACGTACGTACGTACGTACGTACACACACACAAACACACATACATCTTCCTTTCTAAAAACACTTTATATATACTCTATAGACCTCAAAACGTAAAGAAATGTTGAAAATTTCAATTTCGATTTTCGAGGCGATTACAAGAACTTCCCATATACTGGGAAGTTAAAAGTTATTTTTAATAAAATAATACCGTTTTCTGAGAAACACCGATATATTTTGAGTTACACGTTTTTATTCGAAAAATTTCGCACACTTAGTTTTGATAGATTTCCTACAATTAAAAAGTTCTAACACTGGCAAGATATTAGATATTAGGAATATAACCAGAAAGTACCGTCAACTATTTGACAGCAAATAGTACGTATTTGCATGCATGATTTATTTGTAAAAGAACTTAAAGTATTGACCATGAATTGCAGCCAGAAGGAAGCTACCCAAGAAGAATGTAAACAAGTTTTGAATTTATTTAAACAAAATAAATTGTTAGAAGATGTTAGCCGCACAGAAGTCGACACACAATTTGTGGTATTGTCAAACATTGCAAAAGTTAAGCATAATTTGAAAGATCTTCACAAAATAAACACCCACAAAAACTAACAATATGGGAGAAAGCGCAAAACACTTTATTTTGGCTTATGAATCCCATTAATAAATTAAAAATCCAAAATGCAGGTTGTAAGAATCATTTAGAAAAAATCTAAGACAACATCATTTAATGTAGCAGCTAGAGTTAAAGTCGATTTTGAGAAAAATGTTCCTATAAGGGTCCTTCATGGTAATTTATATAATGCACGGTACCCACACGTAAACTTCGAATAAGTAAAATTTGTATAAAAAAGGGAATTTTAGCCCCATACCATTCCTCCATCAACTGAATTCGCAGCCGCCCATCACTGTTTTAGAGTTTATTACCAAGTTAAGCAAAAATTTCTGCGGCAGATTTTAATTTTGTAAAGTGCATTTGATAGGTAAAGTGCTCTTTTATATGCGAGAAAAATTAAACTACTATATGCTTTAGTTTCTCGCTTGCAAGATTTCAAAAATTTTGAATTTTTTAAAATAAATTTAGCTTGCAAATTTTTTATTCGCATACAATTTAACCATTCAACAACGGCTACAAGCGATTTTGATGGAAATTTTTATGCTCAAATTATAAATGTTTTCTAGTCGAACTACCTAAGTGCATTTTAAGTGGTAAAAACAATTAAATAAAAAAAGCTTTTCTTCCTTTTTATATTTATTGCTATTTTGCGGAAAGGATAAAATGTTTTAAAATTTTTAAACTAATCCTATCCTTTAAGAAATTTAATTACGCAACTTTTGCTTCGACGCAACTTTGCTCTAATATGACGTCAATAGTTCTGACCACAACCGAGCCCGCAAGTCGAGCTTGTCAAGTTGACTTGCGGTAGGCTAAGTAGCTGTCAAAATATGGTCAAATCGTGATCAAACATAGGTTCAACTATAATAACGTATAAAGTGTCCTTGATATGGTGGGTGTCTTGGATATGAAATGAGTTGTCATCGGTGACAGCTGCCGTTACAATTCCAAAAAATTTAGTTAGGTAAGCTGATTGTCCCGCATTAGTAGAAACCTAGCTTGATAATATTTCGATCATAAATGATTGTTCATATACTGCACGATTTTTGTCTTCGGTTGACTTCAAACTCAAGCTTAACGAAGGTATCAACGTTCCACACTCTGACAGAACGTATGTCGAATTTAGCATAGCTGTCAGTGAGAGGGTGCGTACCATCCCAGGCTGACTCCCAGGTTCGGACGTCAGTTGTGATCAGACCTGATGTCGGCTCATTCACCGAGCGTACGGTGCAAACTGTGGTTAAATGGCTTCAATTGTTGCACTAGGTGAATCTTATAGACCGGTACGCGCTGCACGAGCTCGTGTTGGTTGAACATCGGCCAATAGAGTATACATAGAAATAAATCTTTTCACCATATTCTGTGTGAGCTGCTCAGATGGACGATTATGAGCACCATAAATTTTATCATGTGCTCTGTATGTTTGGCGCACAGAATGCGAATTTCAGATATAAGTTTCCGTTGTTCAGGTGTTAGCCTTTGCATATTTGAGTGGTTTAAATCAACGAAGCAAACATTAACACGAATCTTGAGCAGTAAACTAATTTCTTGGAAAATAACCATTCATCTCTTAAGTAGACCTCCTTGGCCGACTTTATGGGGACCCGGAACTAAAATTCCAAATCCCAAACTTGTTGGCCTATTTTCGCTGAAACCGTTGGCCAATTGTTGTGAAGCACTACATCCTTTTTTCTACTCTTCAATAACAACAAACTGTGTAATTTTTATTTTAGAAAAATAAATAGATTTTTATTGGAAAAATGTCTAAAACTTTACTATTAAAATTTTTATATCTTAAAATGTAATCATAGTTTTCAAATTTCATCTTCTCAATTTGGTCAGGCCTAATACCTTGGGCAAAGTTTAGTCTTTCAGATAGGGTGTTAGCGAATTTGCCCGATATTGCTATTGCAACATCGTCGGCATAAGCTACGACTTTGCAGCCAGTCGCTTCTATTTTTGAGGGGTTTACCCACCACTAGGTTCTATAGAACGGATGATAGCACTGCACCTCGTGGTGTGCCTCTACCAATCCTCCTCCTTAAGGTACTGTTTGCTAGCATGCAGTTCATGTTCCTGCTGCTTAGCAGTTGTTCAATGAACACTATCAGGTTGTCATCGCCATTGCTTCCCCCTAGTACTTTGCCAATGGCCTTATGGCTGACATTGTTGATGGCCCCTTCGATGTCTATAAAAACCGCCTGCGTGTATTCTTTGGCGCTTAGCGATTTTTCGATGTAGCTGGTGAGCGAGTGAAGAGCTGTTTCAACCGATCTCCCTTTTGTGTATGTGTAGTGTGTAGTGGCTTCATAACTACCATCTTTTAGAAAACCGTCAGTCGATTTTATTTATCCACAAACCCTAAAATTTTATTTATTGAAAATTTTGCTCATAAAAATAATAGAAAAAAAATGAATTAGTTGAAATTATTCGCAGATAATTTCAACTCACAAAGTATGAGCATATTTTAAGCAGAAGTCGGATATTTATATATTTGATGCAGAATTTCAACAATACAATTATTTTAATGTATATTTCGAGTCTTTAATCATAAATTTGGTGATGCTATTTTCTAGATTAATTAAATTTTAAAATTGTTTTTGAAAACAAAACTCTTTTCATGTGTCCCTCTACAAAATGTAAGTTCCTAGAAAACCTCTACTGATTTAATTTCCGAAATTTCTTCAAACGTTTTTCAAATTTATAGATTTTTTCTTGCACTTATCCGACATTGCTCTTTAGAAACTTGCAAATTATTTTCGTTTTAATATATATGGTGCAGCAAATTTTGCACATCAAACATTGCCTCTAAGTTTTGCAAATTTTGATTGCCCGTATTTGTAAGTTTAACTTTAAAGAAGTATTCACACATATTAGAAAAGGAATATTTTTCCATCCTTCTAAGCATGTTTGACAAACAGGTTTGTTAAAAAGTAGTTGCATTTTTCACAGATATAAAATTTCTTCTCTTCATAGCGTTTGAAAAAATCGAAAAATTCCCTTCTGAAATATTTTTTACATTACGCTTGGTTGCCACTTCTACGACCCTAAATTGTTTCCAAAAATACAAATCCAGTATAAAGATTGCTAAAAATACTAGAATCCTATTATAATTTCATGTAAACATTGCATTTGATGTCCAATCAACCATTTTATTTGCATTCATTGAAAAATCAGTCCAGTCAATTTAATCCATGCATAATTGTCGCCAACCAAAATCCCAACTGTTAATCCTTTTCGAATGTACATTCAGAATTTCCATCTCGTGGATAATAGCGCTAATTGGGTTTGCAGAGATTGTTTAACTCATTATTTTTTCAGAACCGCCATCCGCAATCCAAAATATTGGACAACCCGTAATTAACCAATGGTTGCACCACAATGCCGTTCGTCTGGTGTCCATGCATCGTTCATTAACACTAAAAAATTAAAAATCATTATTTTTTACCACTCAATTAAGCGCTGGCCATTCAGTTCACGAAGAAGGACGAAGGATATTTTGTTCTGTTTTGCTGGCGTGCTTCGAATGGATTAAACACGATTTCTGCTGATGGTGACAGGATTTGTTGAGGATGAATTTGGTTGAAATGGCACATAATCGGTGATAAAACTAAGGATATTTTATTTCAAAGTATTTCCCATATTATTTCCGTTATAAAAATTGCTATTGATAACAGATTACTGAGCATTAACATTTCCGGTAATCATGTGGATTAGAGTTTCTCACTACGCCTCATTTGATAGCTTGCTTTGTAGCCTGAAAATAGAACATTTTTCGTGAACTTTATCGAAACTATGAAATGTGGCACTTGCTATCAAATACACTGCCATAAATAATGATAACCAATAATAACCAAATTCACGAATGGAGCCAAAACTATTGATTTGATATTATTAACTTCTCAGTATATGGGAAGTTCTTGTAATCGCCTCGAAAATCGAAATTAAAATTTTCAACATTTCTTTACGTTTTAAGGTCTATAGAGTATATCTAAAGTGTTTTTAGAAAGAGTGTGTGTGTGTGCGTACTTGGACAGTTTTTTCTACGAGCATAACCAATGCAGAAAATGTGTCAATCGAAGCGTCTTTGCATTTTAAGAGCCGATTAGTTTTTCGGGTACTTCGTTCGGGGAGGTTTGTTGTTTTGACCCCTCGAAGGTCATTTCTGTCATGCACTATATCTCGCAAACGAAACATAGAATCTGCATGATGTAAGCGTTCATCGACGCGTATTAACATTTGTCTGATTCCATCAAATTTTTCAAAAAATCGTTAGAGCCGTTTATTTAATTTTTTAAAAAAATGGAAGAGATTAGATTTCCATAAATGAATAAATGAATTTTTAAGCTTATATGCAAAACACAGTGATTAATGTTTTAAAAATTTGTATACTATAAACAGTTTTTGTGGAAAAACCAGCAAAAGTTTTTCTCATGATTACGTAAAAAATTAAATTAAAAATAAAAAATCATTAAAAGCCATTATGATTTTCAAGGTCATTTTTATCATTCACCATATCTCGCAAGATGTCAATCGACGTGTCTTATAATTTTTGTGATGTTTTTAACATTAAAGAAAAACTGTTAGAGCCACTTTATAATTTAATACAAGAAAATGCGAAAATTTGGGCGTTTTCATAAAAAACAAGCCGCGAAAGGCCACCCTTGAGGTGCACACGGTCAACTTCCCAGTAATATCTAGATAAACATCAAAAAAATTAAACACAATAATAATTTCGAAAATAATACCACTTTAAATAATAATAATGAAAGGTATTCATAGCAGTAACAGGAATGAGTTATTATTAATCGTATCATCTACGGGAGCATCCGCTGATTACGTTAGGCTTTTGGTGGATGGGTGATGATGATTGATTACCACAAATGCAAATTTGATTGAAATTTTGATGGTTTTCAAAATTTAAGCCGCTTTTTTTTTAATTAAAAGACTGCAAAAACTATTAAAAATCTGCTCAAATTATCCAAACATTTGAAAACTTTGATTGACTTTACAACAAAGTCCTTAGAATAAAAGATATAAGGTAATATCAATCGGAAGAACCCCTTTCATATGGTAACTTCGAATGATTTTTTATTTTTAATTGAATTTTTTTCAGAATCTTGAAGAAAGTTTTGCTGGTTTCTCTTCAAAAACTGTTAAGAATGTATAAATTTTATAAACATTTATTACTGTGTTGTGCAAATCAGGTTAAAAAAATATTTTTTATTAAAACACCCTACGTTTTCTCATTTTTTTCTATTAAATTAAAAAAACCGCTAAAACGGATCTTTATAATGTTAAAATAACCAAAAAAAAATTAGAACACGTTGATTAACACCTTAATGATGCAAATGTTATATCTGGTTCGTGAGATATAGTGAATGGAAAAAATGACCATGAAGATCATGATGACTGTTAATGATTTTTTATTTTTTATTTAAGGTTTCTTGTTATCATGAGAAAAAGTTTTGATGACGTTTTTACAAGCATTGCTCGAAGTATATAAATTTTAAAAAAATTGAATACTGTCTTTCGTGAATCAGGTTAAAAGATTATTGTTTATAAAAAAAACCTAATTTTTTGCACTTTCTTTTCTTAAATTAAAAAACGGTTACAACGATTTCTTCCAAAATGTTGTAGATTCACACAAATACTAATACGCGTCGATTTCCACCTTAAAGATGCAAATCGTATGTTTGGTTCGCGAGATATAACGCATGACAGAAATGACTTTCAAAGGGGCAAAACAGCAAACCCCCCCGACCGAAGTTTCCAAAAATTAATCAGCTCTTAAGATTGCAAAGACGCTTCGATTTACTCCTCAACGAAGTCGATACGACTTTGGTTACGTGAGTTATGCTCGTAGAAAAAACTGTCCACGAACGCACATACGTACGTACGGACGTACGTACGCCCATATACTCGGAAGTTAAAAATATTTTTTTTTTCAAAGTTAACATGTAATCCATCATATAATACATTTTACTATTTACATGCAATTGAACCTATTTTTAACTGCATATTCAATGTTTCTCCACACCCACAGAAAATAAGAAATAATTATTAGTCTCATTGATGTTAAATCTTTAAAAAAATACAAATTCAATGATTATGCCGAAGTCATGACAATTTTGAACAAATTTAATTAAAATAGCTACCTCGCGAGAAGATCTCTTCAGTGGGCGTAGTAACAAAAACAGCATTCATTTTTGTTAGCGCTGTTTTATCCTTGAAGCATCGATATGAAAATAATAAATAACGTAGGAAAGGCTTTGTAAGCATCCCTCACCATCCACAGATTCATTCACGGCAACATTCAATCAAACCAATCTACCCTCCATCCACCAAAATCTTGGACGCTCCAGTAGATGATATGATTGAAATTAACTCATCTCAATTACTGTTATGAGTACCTCCCATTATTATTATTTAAATTAGTATTATTTTAATAAATATTTTTGTGTTTAATATTTTTAATATTTACGTAAATATTACTTGGAATATGACCGCGTGGACCTCAAGAGTCGTACTTCGCGGCTTCTTTAATTATGTAAATTAGTTAAAATAGGGTCGTCTACAAAATAAATTATGATTTTTAAAACTTTCGGTTTCACTATCAAAAATTTTCTAATGGTTTAATTGTTGTCTCTCAAATTTATTTGAATTTGATTATACTTGTAAATATTTTTGAAAATCCTTTTAGAATCATAAATTCCAAAAAAGATATATGTTTTTTTAGTAACTTTTACTAAGCAATTAATGTAGTTTAGATAAAGTAAAATCAATCAATATTGCTACAATTTGTGCCCACGAGAGCTATTATACATGTACTAAAAACACATTTAGTTATTTTCTAGTTGAATTGGTTAAAATAAGTTTAAAATAAGCTCACTATGTCAAATTTCAATTTTCAATAAGTTATTAAGTTGTTGCTAAAAAACTCATCAATAAGCTCTGATTAAACACTTCATTATTTGAAAAGTAAATTTTGTTATAGGATGTTTTAAGAAATAAGAATGCCATATCTCTATAAACACCCTATATTAAAATGGTCTTGAAATTTATGGAACTTGACGGTATTTCAGTATATTCAGAGGAATCTGTTTTGTTATCAATATTCCACGAGGGCTGTACTCAAACTTTTTTGCTTATTTGTATAACACCATTATACATAATCTTATAAGAGAATGAATTATGTTAATTTTTATTGAAAAATATATCAAGTCAGGGTTTAGTTTATGAGTTAACAGGAAATAGGTTACAGTGAATTTATCGGGTGCTATATTAAACATCGTTAGTTTCCAAAGAAAAGCTGTTTTAACATATCAGATTAGTTTCTGCGAAAACGTTGAATCAAGTGAACAGAAAAGGTCAGAAGTGAGTGAATCGTATTCACATTTCTTAAATGTGAGTTCTGTATATTGCGCAGATATTGTCTAGATCAACAATTTCAGAACCAGTGTCAATAGATTCCACACCAATTTCAACAGCTTTGGCACCTTCTTCATTAGATTCAACACCATCTTCAAATTCAGTAACAACATCAAAAAATTTACAACCTGCACCAACATATCCACAACTACTTTTAATCTGAATTTTTTCAGTCAAATTTCAGTTTTTCCTGAAAATTTATTCAATTTGTTTTTCCTTTTGAATTCAGTCTTTATTTTCTAGTCGAATTCTTGTACATTTTTAGGTTATATTCAGTATTTTCCCCACCTTTGATTTTCAAATTTTCGTTAACTATCTCATTTTACTTTAAATTTACTTTCCGATTATCTTCTAAGAGAAGAATTTATAAATTATTCAGTTTGTTTTCAGTTTTATTTTTTTCACTTGGAAGTTATTTCTTTGACATCATTTCGAATTACAAGTTTGCATAGAATATGACAATTTTGGCCGATGATATTTTCGAGGTATTTACAAAAGTGAATATTGTATTTTATACCTTTTTATAGCTTTCGACAATCCAATAAAAAGTTTTGAATAATTTTTCGCATACCATTTACTTTTCTACCAAAATTTATTCTTTGTCCGGATGGTGTTCAATTAACTCTTCAACATTAAAACGAGAATAAAAAGCACTCACTTCATTAGCAAACTCTTCAACTTAACTAGTTTCATCGATGCGTTCAGTAATCCAATTGCAAACTCATCCATGGCCAAAAAATGTATTCGAACGAAATTGTTCAACAAGGACTCAATCGACCATTATCCGGGGAACTTGTTGGATAGTGTTGAGTGGAGTTTTTTTTATCAAAGTAAATGTTCAACTGGAACCTTGAATGTTTTTTTTTGTATTGGTAATTAAATGTTAATTAGCGAAATATTTTCCAAAATAATTATTTCGGGAAATACTTTTGCAAACTTGAGTAGTAACGTTCAATTTATATACTGCACTTGATGCCAATTCGAGGACATGACTCCACATAAGATTAAATTGACTTTGAAATTTCAATAGTTCAGCAATTTATTTATGTTTACATAAACTGTTGGTGGCAAGTAAATTATCCTGGGTACCTCACAAAACCATTTAAGGAAACCTTACATATGCTTTATGAGTTCTGATTCAATTTTAAAAGGACGAGAGAACGCAGGACGAGTTGAGTTATTCACAGCGTGTCGGGAAATATTTCCAAGCACTATGCAGCAGTACCTATATTTGATTGATTTTCAATGATGAAATTTGTATTTTTACACTGAAAGCCACCAACATCTATGACCAGCTATCAACTTTGTTCACTCATTCTAGTCTGGTTCGTTTTGGAGGCTTGGGAATTGTATGATAAATATCTTCTTATTTTAAGATGTTGAAATTTAATTTATTGCGAATGAAATATAAAAAAACTTCTTTTTAAAGATAAACAGTTAATTTTTAACCAATAAACCACAACTTTATTAATTCTGATTATTAACAAATACATATTTCGGGACACAATTAGTCCCTTCTTCAGTGTTGTTAAAACTGATAATTAAGTTAAACCAGGAAAGGAAAAAAAACAGGAAACTCGTCACATAATAGAAACAGCCGGACTAAACGGGTTCGAACCAGCAGTAATAAGGAATGTGATAAAGAAAAAAGAGAAGAAAACGAAGATCAGCTTGAGTTCAACGCTTCTATCAACAAGCATGGACAACCAAAACGGAATAAAAAGAGCAGCAGTGAACCGGTCAAATATGAGCGACAGAGCCAGAAAGTGTTTCAGAAGAATCAACGTGATAGCGACAACAACCAGTCAGAAATTTAAACTGAGAACAATCCTGGGAACGACGAAGGACGCCGTTATACACAAGAAAAAAAGTTGCATCTACAATATAACTTGCCCTGACTGTCAAATGATATATATTGGTCAAACCATAAGACCGATACCAACAAGAGGAGTGTCGGTGAGCATCTAAAAGAGGCCGAGATAGTTGGCAGATCCCAAAAAACGGACGTAATGTCATCGGTAGCCAAACACATAATTGAGAAAGGCCACATGATTGGTATCGAAGACGCAGCATGTATAAAACAGGTCCAAAAAAGGTCTCAACTCAATGTGTACGAAAGCCTATTTATAGCGAGAACCCCGGAAACGCGACGAATGAACCATGACCTGGAAAATGGGTTTTCAGGGCTTGTCAAACTTGTGAAATAATTAAAGTGGCTTGTGGATATAATTCGGCTAGCCGAGTTAGAACTTATAGGTATTTAAGAACTAGGTATTAAGGTTTTCTTCAATTATCAGTTTTAACAACACTGAAGAAAGGACTAACTTTGTCCCGAAATATATATTTGTTAATAATCAAAATTAATAAAGTTGTGGTTGATTGGTATAAAATTAACAGTTTTTCTTTAAATTAATTGAGACACACAACGAGAAACTCAGACGATTCTTTGATATAAAAAAAACTGTTGGTCAGTTATTCACTACAGAATTCTTGAATTATAAAAATAATTAATATTACATTACTGAAAATATAATTTTTCCAATCTTTCTATCAAATAAATTGTTTCGGAATAAAATAATTTTGTGATTGATGATTGTTTACAAAATATTGTATTCAAAAATATTTGTCAAAAATAGATTCACGGATTAGGTTTCGGTTAAAATTTTGTAGATTTTCTTTTCAATTACTTGTTTTCCATTATAAAATATTTTTTTTCGATAAAGAGCTGTTCATTTATTTTGTGAAAAAATTGTAAAATAAATGAGATTTCATTTAATGACATTATGATTATTTTGTCACCACATTTATTTTGGAATTTCTTAGAAATGTTTTACAATGTGAAAAACGTGTATTCTTAGAAATTTTGACAAGCTTCCTTTTAGAAATAAAATTTCAAATATGTTGGAGAGGTTTTATAATTTCTACAACAAATGATAACTCTAAATCAAGTTTATCTTAAACAGCGCAATAAGATGGTTGCACTTTTTGCACCAAACTCACAAAGTTCAAGGTTTTTTTTTAACAAAAATCTACTTTGCTTTATAAGTTTTACAGTGTAACAGCAATACTGCAGAATATTCTCTCAAATTTCATATGAAAATGAAAGGTTATCTGTTAATAAAGAATAGTAATTTAAGAGCAGTGCTAATGTAAAACACCCAAGGAAATTTTTAACAATCGGAAAATAATGATTTTGATATTAAGGGATAATGTTTGCCTCAAACCTACAAATTTTCTTGAATTTAAGTTATAATAGTTTTCAAACTTTCAGAAATGATTGTAAATTGTTGCGTGAAATAAAATATATAGAACAAGTCCGGGGAATTATTCAAAATCAAATTCAAAAACTTACCTCTTTTTTGCTAAAACAAAAGATATTTTAAAAGCTTATAAGAAGGTTCGATAAAGCGGGTAATTCTAAAAGATAAAATGATATATTTGGAAATGATAATGATTTATTTTACAGTGACTCTGAGTCATTAGACATGAATCGTAAAGAAAACAACGTTTTGAATACGGATAAATATGATATTGATGGATCAAATTCTGGTGGGGATCTTACGATAAGAGTAAGTATATCATAAATTGATTTCAATTGAAAATACCATTTTGTTGTTTGTAATTTCCACACTCACTAAATCCTTTACAGGATGTGAAAGTAATGGCAGCTTTACAACTGAAATAAGTTTTCTTTGACATTTTTAAAGGTAAACCAAAAAAAGTTATCTTACTAACTTCAAAAAACAATTTTGTAAAAAATAAAAAAAAATCAGATAAATGTTTCCCTTATATCAAATCTCTAAAAATGAATCATAAAATGTTAATCTCTTTGACTAAGTTTTCAATTCAGCTGCAATATATTCGTGAATTTCATATATAAAAAATTGTTGTTTTAATTGGCAAAACAACTTCCAATCAAATATGTAGATATACTAAAACAAAAATCAACAAACATGGTGAAAGGACTAAAAAATCCCACAATAATTTCTGAAAATAAAAACATGTCAGGTTTAGAATTGCAAGAAATACATTGAATATAATTATTTTAATAAAGACAATGAATATATACAAAATAATATTATTTCTTATTGAAAATTAACTGAAAAAGAATATTATGTTAATGCCAAAAACGATCATATAACCACCACCAAAAAAACTATGGACTTAAAAAAAACGTCGGTGGATTTAATATAGATATTTTACTTCAAATTTATTTTATATTCAAGGAACAAAATGTATGAGTTCTAGAGGTCTGGACTATATTTTCTCTTTCTACATTTTCTTTTGGTCTTATTTAGTTTTAAAATAAATATTTTTACGCCCAAAGTTTACAAGCCTTTTAAGATCAAGCGAAATCCATATTTTTCAGGAAATTTAATCGTTTTTTTTCTATTTTTGCTGCAGGTCTGAGATTCTAAATTTTTTCATAAACATTCTCAAGAATAGTTTACAATTACAAATCTGAACACTTCTCAATATCCTCGGTCGCAAATTTTCTTATGTTTCGTTGTTCTGCGATAAAGAATCGATGTGAACTTTGAATTTACAACAAACTACCGCCAATTCGATACGTCTTGAAGTTTTTCAGAAGGAAGCTCCAGAAATTTGATTTTATAGGAGCCGAATTTTCGGTAACCTATAAAATATTATTTTAGGCATTGATGCAAAGATTCAGATACAAATCTAAAATTTGATTTTCGTCGTGAAACAGATGTCGTTTTCCTCTTTATTCTAGTCCCCAAACAAAAATAATCGACGACAAAACACAATGTTCCATGCTTTAGTTTCACTAAATCTCCAATAAAAGCTCTATTTTCATTTTGTACTAAATTGAAAGTAGCTCCTTCCTAGCAAGACACTGTATCGAATCTTTCAACCCCAAATGCCAAGTTTTTGAACACCACCCTCGCAACCCATCGGCAAACTTTCTCCAGTCCATCAGCTGACGAAAACGCTTTAAAAGCATCTGAATCCGGCACATGTTGCAGCCGGTCGTATCGGAAAACCGCGAAAAGTAAACAAAAACACGTTTCGCGCCAAACAATTTTCATTGAAAACGGGGCGCATGCCCATTTGCAAAAAATTGCTGGCGAATATTTGCTGAATGGCAAACCACCATTGTAGCTGCAATCGAGTGGTCTGATGGACTTGGCCTAGAACTTTGCTTCTTCAGTTGCAACGTCTCCTCGCAAGGATAAGCGTGTCGTAGCTCGTGGTCCATGTCCTTTTTCCGGGTGATAAGCCGACAATGAAAAAGTGTTAAGGCGCTCAGAAAGTGAACAGATTTTATTAGAGTCCTTGCGGTACGATAAACACGTTCCGGCAATTTTCTCAATAAAAATCTACTCGCATTTACACAAGAATAGGTCAAATCGTGGAAAAGTGTGTTGGCGAGGTCTTAGCCAAGTTTGCAATTACTTTGATTTCCGGATGGTATTCAGATATTGAAGAGTGGATGTGGAAGTTATTGCCTGTTTCAGGGATAAAAGAAAGTGCTGTACAGTTTGTTCGCGAGAAAAGATAGAGAAAGTTTTCGAAGTTGAGGTGTGAAGCTGCAGTCACAGTGAAAGCTAATCGCCGTTAATTTGCACAAAGGATACCAACCGTTTTGTCCTGAACTAGGTGGGCCTGCAGCTTGATTTGATCCTGGCTTATTGAAAGGTTAGTGGCTTTCTCTCGATGACAGCGAATAGCTCGTGCTCACTTTCGATATTGGCAAATTGCTTTTTTATGTCTATTGATTCAGTGCTTGAACGGAGCAGCCATCAAACCGACTGGCAGGACGAATAACGTCCCGTCTAGCATCCGACCGCTATATACTTTTTGGTGGTTCAATTTCGTGTAAGCATCAATCAGGATTGGTTTTGATATTCGATCAGTGATATTCTTTTCAAGCAATCTCGGGTTTATGTTATTTTCGCGCCGTGGTAAATGAGTGTCGTGGGAAAGGACATGCTCTTTTTTCGCAACTAATTTGGGTTAATCTAGTTGATTGGTATTTTTGTTGGTGTTGATATGATTTATGATTAAAGGCCCTTAATGGAAGCAAAATGGTTTAGAAATCTTTGAAATACATTGATATCAGATATAAAATAAGCTTATTTGAAAATACTCGTGATGACCATGAATTTAGTTAATGAGTTCCAATTAAATGCAACATTTTTAAAAATATTTAAAACTGTGTGCCCACTGAAAACACATTTTCAGAGGTCCTTGATCAAATTTCCCAAACTGCTCACTTGTAAAAAAATTAAACATGACCCAACAATAATATCTCATAAGAAACTATGATTTAAGCTTTAGTCATAGTTTCTTATGAGATATTTTCATTTTCTGTTAAATTTTCATTTTTTTGCTAAAAACTCAAAGCATCGTGAAGTTAAACCGCTGCAAGAGTTCTTATGCGTAGTTTAGTAGTAAACATTATTATTTTTAAAAATTAATCAAAATAAAACGTAAACTAATATTTTTTGTGCACATTGGAAATAGACAATAAACTAAATCTATTATTCTTAATATTGTTTATTAATATTCTATATTATTATTATTATTTGAATAACTGTTGAAAACAGTATAACTATACAAGGGATCATTACCAAACAAAATTGAGCAAATTCGTCCATGGAAATTGGCAAAAGCATTCTTAGATTAAAGAAATGTGCTAATTTCAGATTTCGAACTAATTTTAACAATACCAAATTTAATAAACACTCAAAGCTGTTTTTCATAAAATTTATTCAACTCTTGGATTTCCTTAGGAAATAAGGATGGTACTTTGAACCTATCAGAAGGTTTCCATATATAAACGCACAGTGAACTATAGACGGTCGTAGTGAAGCGGAAGCCGTTCAGGCTTAGTACCTTGATAGCCTCACCTAACCTTAATTTATTTTCATGTTATTTTAGGGCGGCTGACAATGAATCATTACCACACTAAATTGAAAAAAAAATTCCATGGAAATTGGCAAGAGCATTTTTGGATGGAAGAAATGTACTAATTTATAATATTGAATTAATTTTAACTATACCAAGTTTAATGAACACTCAAAGCTGATTTTCATAGAAAAAATTCAGCTCCTGAATTTCCTTAGAAAATCAGGACGGTACATTGAACCTATCAGATGGTTTCCACATCTACAGGGCACACCATAGACGATCTTAGTGAAGCGAAAGCCGTTCAGGCTTAACACCTTAATAGCCTAAATTAACCTAAATTTATTTTCATTTTATATTAAGAGCGGCTGGGTTTATTCTTTCAAAAAATCAATTTTCCAAAAACATCTTCTGTCGATACTTTATACATGTAGAAATAGTATGCAAACTCTGATTATGATTGGCGAAACACAAAACATATATACACATCGATACAGAACAGCGTTTGTGAGCGCCTTCTGGAGGAATTTCAGCTTTAAACGTGTTTTTCTCCAAACAACGTTTTTTAACTGGTTGACAAATCGAAAACTCTACTTGACCGATTTGGCTAAAATTTGGAGAAATAATTTACATATACATTTTAAGCCTGAACAAGAAAATAGTTTTCATAGATTTTCAATACTTTTTTAAAAAAAAAATCTTTGTTGCAAAAAAGGGGCTGAAAATTGAAAAGTTCAGCATTTTGATACCCCCGCGTCAATATTAAGTTCTAAGTAGTTCCGACTAAAGCTACACATTTATATTTCAAAATGCCGTTGAATTTTTTGGTTTCAGACTAACCTGACTCGATATATCTTCACAAAGAGTTTTTATTAGGGCTCCACGATGGCCGCCTTTTTGTCGCAATGGTTGAAGAAAAACAACCCGTGAGGTGCGACCTTTGAGGTCCACATGTACAACTGCCCAGTAATATTTACATAAATATTGAAAATATTAAACACAATAATAATTATGGAAATAATACTACTTTTAATAATAAAAATGTACCTCTCATAAAAGTTATCGGATTAACTTAACATTAATCGTAACATCTACGCGAGCATCAATTGATTACGTGAAGATTTTCGTGGATTGGTTTGATTTAATATTCACGTGGGTCAATCGGAGGGGGGACAACTTACAAAGCCTTTTCTACGTTATTTGTTATTTTCATATCGATGCTTGAAGGACAAAACAGCGCTAGCAAAAATTAATGCAATTTTTGTTATTACGACAACTGAAGAGATTTTGTCGCGTGATGGCCATTTTGAATAGTTGCGGTCGAAACTGCTAGCACTTCGGCATAATCACTGAATTTGTAGTTTTTGCACGATTTTACATCAATGAAACTAATAATTATCTCATATTTTCTGTTGGTTTTGAGAAACATTGATTATGCAGCCAAAAATAGATTCGATTGCACGTAAACAGTAAAATATATGTATTACAAATGATGACGGAAGTAATTGAAATCTTACGAATATTAAATAACAAAACTCCTAACAACTACAATTTTTTATTTGATGAAAGCTTTCCAAAGCATATGATCTTCAAAAGTGTTGACTACAAAACATTTTACCATTCAAAACCTTGATAACCCAAAATCAAAATTTAAGCAGTTTTTTTTTATTAAAGTTAAAACACGGTTCTGTGAAGACTATTAAAAATCTCCGCAAATTATGCAAATAATAAAAAACTTTGATTGACTTTACAACAATGTCTTTAGAATAAGAGATTTAAGGTATACAAATTCGTATGAACCCTTTTTACATGGTGACTTTGAATGATTTTTTTTATTTTTAATTCAATGTGTTTTGAAATCATGAGAAAATATTTTGCTAGTCTCTACAGAAATTGATAAAAGTTTATAAATTTTATAAACATTTATTATTACGATGTTAATTTGATTAATTATTAATTAATTTTTTTATGAAAAAAACACTAATTTTCAATATTTTTTTATTAAATTTAAAAAATGGCTTTAAAGATTTTTTTTATATTTAAAAACATCATTAAAATGTTAATACGCGTTGATTGACTTCTTAATGATGCAAAGATTATATTTGGTTCTCGAGATAAATTGATTGACATAAATGACCACGAAGGACATGATGACTTTCAATGATTTTTTATTTTTAATTTAATTTTTTTTTGTAATCATGAAAAAATATTTTGGTGGTATTTTTACAATAAGTATTTGGAGTATATAAATTTTATAAATATTGATTACTGCGAGTTGAAAATAAAGTTAAAAATTTTGTGTTTTTGAAAAAAAACTCCAATTTTTTGCACTTTTTTTTAAAAAATTAAAAAATAGCTCTAACGATTTTTTTAAAATTTGATAGAATCACGAAAATGTTAATACGCGTCTAGTGACACCTTAATGAAGCAAATCGTACGTTTGATTTGCGGGATATAGCGCATGACAGGGTTGACCTTCAAGGGGTGAAAACAGCAAACGACCCTGACCGAAGTGTCCCAAAAACTAATCAGCTCTTGAAATTGCAAAGACGCTTCGATTGACACCTTAACGAAGTCGATAGAATTTGGTGTACGTGAGTTATGCTCGTAGAAAATCTGTCCGCGAACGCACGTACGTACGAACATACACACACACACACATACATACTTCTTTCTAAAAACACTTAAAATATACTCGTAAGACCTCAAAACGTAAAGATATGTTGAAAATTTCAATTTCGATTTTCGAGGCGATTACAAGAACTTCCCATATACTGAGAAGTTAATAAAAAGAATATAAAGTCCAAGGTCAATATTTTATTTTATAAAAGTTTCAAAACTATCCAATAAATATTTCGATAAACAAAAAGTGTTGAAATTGCATGCAATAAACTTGACTTAAATATGACGTTTTAAATGAAAGATTTTGAAAATCAAATTGTTTAATTTTGAGTGTTAAATATGAGTTAAAAAATCGGAACCATATTTTTATAGACCTGCCTTTATATAGCAAATATAGTGAATTTTCACTGTATCGTAAAAAGTTTACTTAATCTATGATTCCAATTTTTTAATTGATAAATCATATCTAACTTCAGCAATTTGAATACTGTGTTTTTTATAAAACAAACGATTTAACACAATTATTGCCTCAATTAATTTTGTATCTGTTAGCGTGCACGCAGCGTAAGCAGGCAAAAGTCGAAAAATTACTAGCGAAAATTTTCCAACTTTATTAAATAAGCCGCGCGCCCTTCGACCCTTGTGATTAAATTCAATAATATATTAAATAGGCAGTTTTAAATCACAGGTTTTGAAACTTCAAAAGTTTAACTGTGATTGCTAAATATGATCCGGAAAATTGATACCCTATTTTATGTACACCATTCACCATATAGTGAAATTCTTCAATTGAGGACAGTTAAACAGAATGGAAGTTTTTCCACTACAGAGAATTGTCCTTTTTAAAGAAAAATAACAGGAAAAAATTATTACAAATGAAACATTGCTAAATCGTTCTTCATATTTGAATTAAGCACTTAGAACAAAATCATTCGTTATTAATATTTAACGTAAAGAAAATGTAAACAAATTTTTGTTTTCAATTTGTGTAGGATTAGCAATTTTTCTTTGAATTGGTTTTTGATTAAAAAATTTCCTTTTTATACTTCTTTTGAGTGTAGAGGCAAACATAAATGCTTCGACATTCTCCTTTTAAATAAAGAAATTTTTCAATCGTCTAATTCAGGCAAGGACTTTCAGCATCCTCTTCCTGCCAGGACCCTACTAGGTAACACGAAATATTTTCCAACTTAGAATCAAAATCAAAGAGAATTGATTTAAAGGTCAATGAAGTTCAATGCGTATTCATGATTGAATCAAGGTAGAATGCGTCAATCTAATGAAAGACCCATTAAGACTAAAAACTTGAGAATGTGGATAATTTTGAATATTTGAAAATTCCCTTTGATGAAACATGCATCAAAAAGGACGAAATATTTCGAAGAATAAAAACAGCAAACAAGACCTATTTCGATACAGTGATACCCAAGAGTTGCGCATTGGGTGAGACTGGCGTCAATTTGCGTAAGTCGAATTCGCGTGAGTTAGGATAGAACCATCTATACAACCTTTAACAAAGTTGTTCAATTGGGACCGGAAACTTATTATAGTAGTAGTAGTATTATAGTATTTAAAGAAAATGTGCATAAATTTTTCTTATCATTTGTATATATAACTGCTAATCACATCACTAGATTTATTAAATGAATCAAATTTGTTTCAACGTAGGCTTCACAAAATCCAACTAAATTCTCTGCCGATGCCATGATTTGTTTTGTCACCTGGTAACTTTTTATTCCATGTTTTGTGGTGGAAATACGTTTTGGTTAGAATGTGTGTTTCCTTCAATTTGCAACCTTTTTCAATTGAACTGAGCTCATACGTTATGTTTGCCATCGTCATGTTAAGTGGTAATGTATTAGGTTGCATGTAGAGTAATACAAAAATGAAGAAGTCCATAACAGATTGCAATAAAGTTTTTGCAGCTAGTTTACCCATATATGAAGAATATCGATTGCATGGACGAAAAGCTCTGTTTCTTTATATGATTACTTAAATATTAAGGTATTGTACGGAATCATATTCAAAAAAACAGTTTATATTTATTTTCCCAATTGATAATGACCTTTTCGCATGCAGTTTGGATGTTTTCTCAACTGATTTAGACCTTTTTGCAAAATACATGGACTTTTTGGAAAAGGTTTTGCACTTTTTCTCAAAACTTTTGCTCATGAGACTTAAGCTGGTTTTGTATAGTATCGACAAGTCTAAATCAAAAAAAAAAATCAGCTATACTAATTCATATATGCAATAATCACCCCCTATCCGATCCAAAAAATAAAATGTACCATGTATAGAAATTTTTCTATTGATAATTTGTTTCCAAAAGTTCAAAACTCGGTAGCGTAACTCTGGAGTAGCGTTAGTCAGGATAGTTAAGTCAGGATATTGCTTTAGCTCCTACATTCATGTTTCGAGATTTCATCAGGAAAAAAGGGTTAACATCTATAAGATACTGATTAGGCCTATGCTGCTATATGGCAGCGAAGTCTGGACACTAACAACTGAACTGTGATATGAAGAATCTTTGACCCAATCAAGGATAGAATAAAGAGAAGACTTTGTAACAACAACCAGTTATATGAAATTTATGACGACACACCTGTCTCCATCTCTGTAATGTTACGTAAATAACAATGAGTAGATCTCACCAAAAAGATTAGGGCGAACCGATTACCAAACAAGCCGCGAGGTGCGACCCTTGAGGTCCACACGGTCAACTTCCCAGTAATATCTACATAAACATCAACAACATTACAACAATGAGAGGTATTCATAGCAGTAACAGGAATGAGTTAATATGAATCATATCGTCTACGGGAGGGTCCATTGATTATGTAAGGTTTTTGGTCGATGGGGACAGATTGAATATTCACGCGGATCAATCGGTGGGGGCCTTTTTGGTGTTGAAAAATTTTGTTGGTTTTCAAAATTTAAGCAATTTTTTTAAAATGAAAGACTGTAAAAACTATTAAAAATCTGCTCAAATTATGCAAATATCTTAAAACTTTGATTGAATTTACAACATTTTTTTTAGAATAAAAGATATAAAGTAATATCACTCGTATGAATCCTCTTTACATGGTAACTTTGAATGATTTTTTTATTTTTAATTTAGTTTTTTCATAATCATGGAATAAAATATTGCCGGTTTCTCTCCAAAAACTGATAAGAATGTATAAATTTTATAAACTGGATCACTGTGCTGTGCAAATCAAGTTAAATAATATTTTCTATGAAAAAAACCATAATTTTTCGCATTTTCTTCTATTAAATTCAAAAAACGGCTAAAACGAATTTTTATAATGTTAAAAACTTCACAAAGATGTTAATACACGTCAACTGACACCTTAATGATGCAAATATTATATCTGGTTCGTGAGATATAGTGAATGATAAAAATGACCTTGAAAATCATGATGACTTTTAATGATTTTTTATTTTTAATTTATTTTTTTACGTAATCATGAGAAAAAGGTTTGATGACGTTTTTGCGAAAATTGTTTGGAGTACATAAATTTTATAAACATTGATTACTAAGACTTGACAATAAGGTTAAAAATCTATTGTTTTTGAAAAAAAGCCTAATTTTTTGCACTTTTTTTTAAAAAATGTGAAAATCGCTCAAAGATGTTTTTTAAAAATTTGATAGAATCACACAAACGTCAATACGCGTCGATTGACACTTTGTTCAAAAAATCGTATGTTTGGTTCGCGAGATATAGCGCATGACAGAAACGACCTTCAAACGGGCAAAACAGCGAACCCCCCCGACCGAAGTGTCCCAAAAAATAATCAGCTCTTAAAACTGCAAAGGCGCTTCGATTGACACCTCAACCAAGTCGATACAAGTTTGTTTACGTGAGTTATGCTCGTAGAAAAAACTGTCCACGAACGTACAGACGTACGTAGGTACGTACGTACGTACACACACACATACATCTCCCTTTCTAAAAACACTTTATATATACTCTATAGACCTCAAAACGTAAAGATAAGTTGAAAATTTCAATTTCGATTTTCGAGGCGATTACAACAGAACTTCCCATATACTGGGAAGTTAAAAAATATAGTAGGGAGTTGAGTATTAAGGAAATTTCGAGGAGGAGAATCGAGAAAACTTTGAAAAGATACAGTGGATACGAATAGCAGAAATTTTCTGCATTGCCGAACAAGACCGTAGAATAAAAGAATAATCGAAGTGCGCCCAGTGGCTCAATAGTGATGCCTCCACCTAACTTATCAGAGTTGCCGAGTGTTCCCGTTGCTACTTTTGGAAGTGATCCCCTCAAAGTTTCAAAGCCTAGTCGCGGAGCTGAACCTAAGGTCCCTATGATCAGTGCGCCTGTTGTTTGTTATCCTCCTTCTTCAGCGATTGCCAAACCTGACGAACTTGCGATCGCTTCCTCGAGGAAGGATCCGACTACTGTTGTTGGTAGTCCTGTGTGTGCTCCTACGAGTGTTTCGATTGCTGCCAATGATGCTGATGGTTCGGTCCCCATTCTTACGGTTGCATCACCTCCGTTGCATATATTTGTCTCTCGTCTTTCTTATGAGACAACAAATGAGCAGGTCACTAATTATATCGTGAAAAAGCTCGGTGCTTCTCCTCCATTGCTGTCTTGCAGGAAGCTTACTCGTGACAATTTAAATAGTCAGGTGATTGCTTCCTTCAAAATTACTGTTGCAGCTGATATGGACACATTATTGCGTCCAGACTTCTGGCCTCCTGGTGTCTTTGTGAAACGTTTTACGATCATCGCAGGAAAAATTTTTCGCAAAAACAGCAGCCGAACTGGAAAATCTTAAATAATGCTACACCAAACGATCATGCCTCTACACTGATGGAACCGAAGCGGAATAGCTTAATAACTTTTTACTATCAGAATGTAAGGGGGCTACGAACCAAGCTCAAAGATTTCTTTCATTCGTGCTTTCTTGCTAACGATGATATCGTCTGTCTTACTGAGACGTGGCTTAATAAAAATATATTTGATGCAGAGCTTTCCACTTTACACAATATTTATCGAGCTGACCGATCTTGTCTCAGATCTTCTAAGTCTGATGGGGGCGGAGTCCTGATTGCGGTTTCTAAAGAACTTTCAAGTGGCCTGTGCAGTGACTTCCTCCCTGCACCTCCTGTTGAATGCGTTGTCGTCAAAGTGGCTACGGTGTCTCATACTCTTCTTATATTGTCTGTATATATTCCTTGCAACTCACCTCCTGTAATCCTGGAAACCTTCTTCGACGAGTTTTCTTCTTATGTCCTTTGCAAACATCCTTCTGTGATGATAATAGTCTGTGGCGATTTCAACTCCCCCATGGTTGTTTGGCATAGTTGTTCATCAGATTCTCCCGTCTCTGTGAACCGCCCGTCCTTGTTATTTTCTTCCTTTCTGTCGCTTTGCTCTATGATTCAGCACAATACCCTTTATAACACTAATGGGCACTTACTTGATCTTATCCTCTCAAACATACCACCCAGTCTTCTCTCTGTCGCCCCGGCTTTGCTTCCTTATGTACCACCCGATCCTCACCATCCACCTATATCTTTTCCTGTTAATCTCTTGGCATCTAAGAGAAATCGAACTGGTCCCTCGTCTCGTTATAACTTCAAAAAAGCCAACTTTGAGGCAATGTCTACTGAGTTATTTTCTGTTGATTGGTATGAACGCTTTCGGTTTCTAACTTGCAATGAAGCGGTTTCTAATCTTCATAACTCTCTTTCAAGCATTATTTCACGCTTCACTCCGCGATTTCGTCCATCAAAGAAGACAGATGTTCCTTGGCTCACTAAAACTGCTATTTCCGCACTTAGGCTAAAAGATAAAGCGCATCGTAATTTCAAACTAGTTAAGACCTCCCAGAGCAAACTAGATTATTGTCGTCTCCGCTCAGCCGCTAAAGAAACAATTAGATCCGCTAAGCAAACCTTTTTCCTATATATTGAACAATCCCTTCTTTCTAACGAAACTAAACCCTTCTGGCCTTATATCCGTTCTCTCAAATCCAGTAATTCTTTTTCTGATTCTGTTATTCTTCACAATACCACAGCTTCTTCTCCTGATTCTATGTGTAATTTGTTCGCTTCCTATTTTTCCTCTTCTTTTACTGCTGTCTCTGCCTCGAATCTCGTTCCCTCGCTGTCTTCTATTCATCCCTTGTTGCCGCCGTTCCAAACATCCCCAGAATAAGTTTCTTACTTCATATGCCAACTAGACACTAGTGTTGGCCCTGGGTCTGATGGTATCCCGAACTCATTGGTCAAACAACTTTCTACCTCTTTAAGTATTCCCCTAGCTTTAATTTTTAACTCGAGTCTCTCTTCAGGTATTTTCCCCGAGTTTTGGAAGCTGACTAATGTCTTCCCAATTCTTAAATCTGGCGACCCTTCACAGGTCATAAACTATAGACCTATATCTATTCTTTCCTGTTTTGTTAAACTATTTGAGCGCATTGTCCACTCCAGACTTTATATTTATCTTGAAAAGGTAATTGCTGTTGAGCAACATGGTTTTCGGAAAAACCGATCAACTGCGTCAAATCTATTGGAATTTGTCGATTCAGTCTCGGCTGCATTAGATGCTCAACTTGAAGTTGTTACCGTCTTTACTGACTTTTCGAAAGCGTTTGACACAGTTAACCATGACATTTTGTGTTGGAAACTTAGGCACTATGGCGTATCTGAAGTTCTTCCGTCTTGGTTTCGTTCCCACCTTTCCAACCGCATGAGTAGAGTTAGCTTATTTGGTGGACACTCTGATCCTTTTTTTCCATCCTCTGGTGTTCCTCAAGGCTCTATACTGGGTCCTCTTCTTTTTCTTATTTATATAAATGACTTACCTGCTCTGATTAATTCTTCATGCCTTTTGTATGCTGATGATTTCAAGTTGTTTCGCGTTATAAAGTCTCCAATTGACTGCTTCCAGTTTCAGAATGATCTAGACACGCTTATGCGTTGGTGTCAGTCTAATCTTCTCCATCTAATTGTGTCTAAATGTCATCTCATGTTTTTCTCTCTCAAAATCTCGCCTTTTTTCTTTCCTTTTAAACTTAACGATTGTCCTTTACTTCCAGTTGGAGAGGTCAAAGATTTGGGTGTGGTATTCGACTCTAAACTTAAATTCAATACCCACATCTTTCAAATAACAGCCAAAGCATCACGTATGGCTGGTTTCATCCTTCGAATGTCCCAGTCCTTTAAAAATATATCCTCTCTAGTCCATTTATTCATATCGCTTGTTCGTCCAATCCTTGAATATTGTTCCCAAGTTTGGTCTCCGTATTTGTATTGCTTAATATCCTTGATCGAGTCCGTACAACGTAAGTTCACCCGTCAACTATTCTTCAAATATGGTATCACGCATGTGTCCTACATAGATAGACTTTCCTTTTTTGATCTTAAGTCCCTTCAGTCGCGTCGAGTTTATCTCGATCAATGTTTCCTTTTCAAGCTGTGCCTTCATGGGAGTTCGTGTAACTTGCTCGCTACTCTTAAATTCCGCAATTCTTTGAGACAATCACGTTCTAATGACGTTTTCGAAATTCAGTTTGCGCGTACTAATGTGCGCTTTCATTCCCCAATGCTTCGGTTGCAACGAATGCATAATAGCTTGGAGCTTGGTTCTTTCCCCCACTCGTTGTTTATTTTTAAGGCGAGGTTGCTTGCGGCACTAAACCGTTATAATTTTTCTTCTTAACTTTTTTTTACCTTTATTCTGTAAAGTGTACATATTTTTCCTTATGCACTTGTTCCTTTTTTGTTTTATTATTATTTTTGTAATTTGTTTCACTTTGTAATTGGTTTAAGCTGTTAAGTGGAATGAAATAAATAAATAAATAAATAAATAAATCGAAACGGCGGAAGGCAACTTAGCTCCAAGGCCAAGGCTCGATTTGAGCTATCCCTGTCGGTCTATATAAGAACGATGGAAACTTGTTGCTGGTCTTAGGGTTTTTATAAATTTTCTGCGTTATTTAAGTTTTCCTTTGACGTCTTTCATTTATTTTAAATGGAAAGTAATCACTCTTACTGTTACTTTATTGTGTAGTACAAAACCTTTGGATTATATTTCAATACACATCATTTTTGAGGTAACTCTTTATGTATTTCACTGACTGTTACCTGGAACATGGATAACATCAGAACCAATATTTTAAAATTACTTACAAATTTTTATTTCGAGTTGATGAGTTGTAGTAGGTCCCACGTCCATAGTACCAACACCAAATATTTGGAGTAAATATTTCATTTTTTTAGCAATCCGTCAAAATTTCATTGATTTGAAACTAACCAAAGTTCATACTAAATTCTTTTTTCATTAGTTACAGTCTAAAGTTTCTAAAGTATTTCTATCAATATTTTATACTATTGAAAATTTCATTATTCATTTAAAACGCCTTAATGTGTTTATTCTATCTTACAGCATCCTTGAACATAGTGTAATTCATTGTCTCTTGACTTTCTTAAAACTCCCTACCAACGACAAGGCTAGACATAGTCCCCGTGGTGAAGTTAGAGAAATTAATACATGCATTTCAATGTTTTTGACTCGAATCCTCGCACCGTCGGCTTTATGAAACTTTGTTTTACATTTGCCAGAACCGATTTCATAAGAAAGTAGCTCACGCTGGGCACTAAATTGTGATTATATAATTTCGCGCGGTGTAAATAGTTGAGCAAAAAGCATTACTTTAAATATGTATGATTAGATATCCAAGTCTTTGACTTGTAATCCCAAAAGTAGATGCTGTAGAGAAACGACCTAATGCTAAGGACACGATTTGAATTTCTTAGCTTAATAAACGTCGTCTGGCATAGAATTAATGCCAGACGATTGGTTGAATTTTATTTTATTTAAAGAAGGCTTATCTATGTAAGCACTTTTTGTAATATCTCTTTAGCAGAAAAAGTTTTTTTGCAAGGTTCACTCATGTTCAAGTTGCTGTTGCTTATGGAGTTTTCAAATTATATTTATTTATCTATTTATTTATCTCTCAATGTTATGAGTATGTGGCGAAGCAAAATCGCCTCGAAAATTCATGTCAACAAGATTTTGGTCTGATTGACATCATGGACGTTCAGTCCCGGCCACGAAGCAGCGTAACTTTCTGTAATGCAGACTTATTCCGGTTAACCCTCTTTCCAGCTAGAGATACGATGGCTAATGGCAAGCCAGCTCAGTTTTGTGCTTATTGTCTTAGGTAAGTTTTCTAGCCCGTCTAGACCCCGAATCTTATTTACTGTAATGCAGCCACCAAAATACCTCAAGACTAAATTTGAACAAACCAAACAATTCATAAACTCAAATCTCAATTTCCTGAGGTTATACTTTCTTTTCTATTCTACCATACTCGAAAAAATCTTCTGCACACACCGAGAAAAGGCTTCATGCGAAGCATACCGGAACGAGCTGAAAATCATCCAAATTATCAAACGGAAAATACAAACTAAATCATACAGGATAGAAACGGAAAGATAGGACACCAGCAAACTAATTTTCAAATGATCACTTTCAACACGAATACGAGCTTAGCCAGAGCTCACCAGGTGCTAACGTTGCTGCTTGGGCCCACCCTACCTTGACCAACGCTTGCGTATACGCATGCTAGAGCGTTCCAAGCCCACAGATACTCATCTCAGTCGAAGTGCCTCCTTTACGTACTGAAGCTTTAACTTGAAAGAAATGTGACCCCTTATAGAACTCGCAACGTCATCCTTAGCGCATGTTTATCAACAATATTAAAAATACAATTTTAGATTTGGATGCAAAAATCTGATAAACAAAATGTCAAAAAAATTGAGTAAACAAATTCGGTCGAAATGCAAATTGTATTTCGTCTATGCTTAACAGATCAAAAATTAACAAAACTAATGAAAATCAATAATAAGTTTATCCGGTTGCGTTCCATTTAAATTTGAATCAATAAATAAAATGTTTCTTTATTACCACCTTCAACCTAATTTATATTTAACACAATTATCAATGTTTAATTAGAAGAAATTGTTCGTTAATTTACATAATGAATCCTTTGAGTTAGTTCCAACATTCATATGGCATGAATTGGAATTGTAAATATTTACTTATATGTTTTTAATCGAGCTTCTCCCATTCTTCATTAAATTTTTAATAGTAGGAATGAAATGGGAATCAAATATAATGCTCACTTGTAGCAATTTAGCGTCTTCGACGGTTGTAACGAATTTTTGTAATTAATTGTAGCACTTTCTGAAAATTTTTGTTGACACCTATCGTCGAGTGGCTGGTGAAAACACTTATCCATATGACAAACTGCCTACCCTCCCTACATGTACAGGAAACGAGATTAATTTTAAAATTTGGTTGATGAAATTAATTCGGGTAAGCGGACCTTGTGTAATGTTTTTTGTCATCTGTACAAAGCCTAATATATTTAAATGATCGAAGTGCGTATTTGCTTGAATTGTCTTACGTAGAAATGGCATGACAGCAATTATCCATTAGCGTCCGATATATTTTCGGACATTTAGTGCCGAACTCTTTCAACGCTTATGTCACTTCAGGCACTCTGAAAGCGTAAGTTGTTACTCTAGTAATTATGAAACTACAGCAATTAACGGAACAGACCACAAGCAAATTAATTACATATTTTCCAACACCTGAACTTCACTAAATTCGTCACTAATTATGCGTGCGGAACTCTTTACATATTGATAGTTTATTGTTGAATTGTACTCCAAGTTCGCACTATCCTACAAAGTTCTCACAATTTTCGCTTTTCTTACCGCATCAATGAAAATTTTTGTGTGGATTCACATGAATAACATCACCGGAATTTCTTGAAAGTTGAGTTATAAATATTAGCTTCTTAACTCTTCCCTGTAGCAATGTTAAATGCACACTCCTCGAATTGAAATTTTATCATCCGTTCACGGAGAAAAAGGAATCTAGCCAAACTTTTCCAAAAAAAAGGCTCACTCAAACACTCGCAAATAAAAAGAAAAATGTAGAACTAAACTTTTATTTTGGAAAGAAAACATCCGTGGATCACTCACAGTTGAAAGATCTGACCAGGATCAGTCTCACGATTTTTATTGTTAGATGTCCAATTAGAAGCGTTCTCCAAGTAGTTTGATTTCTTCAAAGAATTAATCAGGTGAAATCAAAAGTTTCATGGCATATTGCATTCATATCATTTTCGGCGACAACATTTTACCCCGTATCAGTTATCAAATCTGATCAATTATCAGTGGCGGCTCGTGGGAGTTAAGTATGGTGGGGCTACTGGTACGAATTTTTCAATCACCAATATAAGTTCTTAGGTGAGTTTCCACTCCACCCAAGAGGTACCACAAGTGGAGTGTTAACCGATTTTAAGTGATCGGCTCCCCCAAAATTAGATTCGCTGGCAATCAAAGATATATTCCTATTATCGTGTTTTGGATAACATTTAATGCTTTTATAAGCTTTAACACATGCAAAGAAAATCTTGTTAATTATTTATTTATTAAAAATCATAAATACCATAACCTGAAGAACCCTTTTCGAAAACAAACTTTAAGCACTACAAAACTTTAAAAAAATACCAATCACTAGAAACACTACGAAGGCACACTAAGTACTAATTCCATGCACTACACTGATGAAACTACTTTTGCATAAACAGTCATCACCTTCACCCCCTTCGGCCCGTCGTAAGAAAATGTTGCTCATGCCGGCTCTAAAGTATTATCCAGACCATATCAAGATTAAACGTTGTCGAAGCACTGAACGGGCTGCAAATGATTAGCCCATCCACGATGTATACACATGTTATTTCAAACACGCACACTCCCGCCGCTTCAGCATAGAATTCACGCAACCGCGGCGGCTCTACCTTTGGGGCTAGTGGGGCTCAGCCCCACCACTTATTGATGAGCCTATATTAGTGCAAATGTAATAAAATATCATCAAAGATTTCAATATTGTTTTCATAATTTCATTTCATTTCAAAATATAATGTAGCATTTTTTCGCCCATGCTATAGTTTACTTTCACATAATCTTCTTGTCACGCACTGTAGATCAATTTGTTTTTCTCTTCGACTCGCTTCATTGTGCCTGCACCGAGTAAAAGCTAAGAGTAAAATTCAAACTTATTTTCTCTTTGACAATTTTCCACCTTTTCTATGAGGAAGGGCTACATGAAATAAGCCCCGATTAAGAGAATTTCGATTTGGATGGCTGCGTGAATTCTGTGCTGAAGCGGCGAGAGTGTGCGTGTTTGAAATATATGTGTATACATAGAGGACGGGCTAATCTTATGTAGCCCGTTCAGTGCTTCGACAACGTTTAGTCTTGGCATGGTCTGGATAATATTTTTGAGCAGGCATGAGCAACATTTTTTTACGACGGGCCGCAGCGGGTGAAGGTGATGAATGTTAATGCAAAAGTAGTCTCATCAGTGTAGTGCATGGTATTAGCACTTAGTGTGCCTTCGTAGTGTTTAGTATTTTTTTAAACTTTTGTAGTGCTTAAAGTTTGTATCAAAAAAGGGTTCTTCAGGTTATGGTATTTATGATTTTGATTAAATAAATAATTAACAAGATTTTCCTTGCATGTGTTAAAATTTGCTAGAAGTTTGAATTTTAATTTTAGTAAATTTTTTTCGGTATTTTCAAAATATGAATTTGGTAGAAAATATAATTAATATTAATATTACGCAATTCGAACGAAATGTTTCAAAGTATGTCTTCCATTGTTCAGCTTTACAATTTTTTTGAAGATAATAACCTATGTTCGTCTTCGTTTGCAGTACTCTCTGTTTGTAATAAATTCATTAAAGAAATACCCAAATGAATGAAAGGGTGATTGACTTGTTTGCTCAACAAAAAAATCGACGTGCTGAATATTTATACAAATAAAACGTCTAGATAAAAGAAATTGCTTTTGTTGTTGATGTCGATTGAAGAACTATATACAATGTAAAACTGTTTTTGCTGAATTTATTTATTGATGGTTTTTGCTCTTGTTATTGTTGCTTTAGTTGAATTTCTTGATTACTAGTTTTTCGATTGTTATTGTTGTTTTTGTTGCATTTATTTTAGTAGAGAAATTATTTATTTCGAAAAGTGTGACAGGCCTAAAAGTTGTTTCGTAGCAAGAATTCAAATGTTTTTAAACAATTTTTTTTATTCAGAGTGCACTGAACTTTTATTAAAGCTTTAAATGTTATTCAAAACACGATAATACGAATATATCTTTGATTGCCAGCAAATCTACTTTTGGGGAAACTGATCACTTAAAATCGCTTAACGCTCCACATGTGGTACCTCTTGGGTGGAGTGGAAACTCACATAAGAACTTATATTGGTGATAGAAAAACTCGTACCAGTAGCCCCACCATACTTAACTCCCACGAGCCGCGACTGCTTTTTACGATAGAATTTTTTACACAAATTCCAAATTACTTATTTCATGATACCTTCTTTCCTGCAGTCTGTAACGACCAAACACGCTTTGACTTTAAAACACGTATTTCTAATTCATCACCCGACGCCAAATCTGAATGTCGCCAACAACTCTTCGTTCAAAATAGATCGTTGTTCACGAGCATTATCCGAGCAAAGTAAAATGTTATTTTTGGTTGTGCATCGCTATCACATTCCAGCGTAACAGCAGTAAAAGCCAAGTAAACAATTGCTGGTGCTTTTGTACGGGGTTGTCCCTTGCGCGCACGGCAAAAAATTTTCAAAATATAAAAAGCTATTTATGAAAAACGGAGAGGAATGATATTCAAATTTAAGTCGACAAAATCGACTATAAATGGACAATTATTACAATAACAACAATCTTGCCTGTATTTTGGATGATTATCGTTTTTTGGTGTATTTGCTAAAAAAAATTGATTAAAAGATAATCTTCAATTTATTCGGCGTAAACTTTGATGCAATATTCTTAAATTGACCATGACTATCTTAACTGCTACTACTTCCTTAATTTATGATTATGGCCATTACATTGCAATCTGTTATTGCATCTCCAAGAAATTCAAATTTGCAATGAAATTCACTTTCGTTATTCTATTCATCCTTGCCTTGATATTTTCTACGGGTGAAACATATGAACTTTACTACAATTTGACTTGAATTCAGTCCCAAAAAAACATGGAAACCTTGCAAATCCTTCGAAACGTATAAGACTACAGTAAAAACGGCACTTCTTCTTTTGTGTTCGATTACATTTTTCATATTTTTTCATTGCAGCAAAATGTGAAATAATACTTGTACCAATGCACAAGATTTCAACAATGTGTAAAATAATGATCCAATCATAACGCAATCACAAAGAAAAAAATCATGCATATTGTGCAGTTACTACAAACTTCTAGTAAAATTTACGTAAAGTTAATGCTAGTCTGTTTCAGTTTCCTGAATACATTTTGTTCTTTACATAAGGAAAAACTAAATTTCTACTTCGACTAATAAAATGACAATACGAACCAACATCTAAATCAAAAAACTTCTTTCGTAGTTTCCTTCCATCACAGGTTATATCCAACTTATTCCATTTTCAAGATGGTGACTTCGTTCAACTTATTCATTTCAATTTCACTTCGTGATATTAGGTTGAGATGCTCGTCAACAAAAGTTGCAGCCCAAGAATATCCCGAAAGTTAATTTAAACTGGTGATTCAATTATAAAACTTTTTAAAACTTTAGTTCTATAAAGTTCTAGGTTGCTTTTTTTTCGTTCAAAAAGCCAAAACACTATCGTCCTCTAATGTAGATTGAGTTTTTTACATAAGACATGCATCTTCATTTATCCTCTTCTTATTATGTCGTATTTGTGACATTTATTTGAAACGCACTCCTTATTATAATTGTAAAAATAAAACCAATTGAAATGAAAGAGGAATTAATTCGATTTGAAAATATATCTAATTATATCGATCGATTAAGCCACTGAACCTATAAATTTTTTGTCATTAGGAAAAGAAAAGTGTTTAACCAGAAACTTGGTTCACTTTCAAACAGAATTGAGTATAAAACAATGAGTAAAATTTGATAGTTTTAGGCTCCAAAAATTTGATGTGTGTGATTGTTTTTGTTTGTTGGAACTAATGCTGTTTTCAATTGGTATTATTTAACACCGATTCACTGCTACACCATATTTCTAGGATTTGAAAATGATATCCTGGTTAGATCGTGGCTCAATATATTTCTGGAGAAATTTTAAAGCTTTTAGCAAAGAAAACTAATTGCATGTAGAAGCCAGTTTTTGACCAGCTATTTGTTTAAAAGCGAAATGTATTTGATTTTTTTTAACTTTTAAGTATATGAGAAGTTCTTGTAATCGCCTCGAAAATTGAAATTGAAATTTTTGACTTTTCTTTACGTTTTGAGATCTTTAGAGTATATTTAAATAGTTTTTAGAAAAAGGGGTGTGTGTGTGTACGTACGTACGTTCGTAGACAGTTTTTTTAAGAGATAACTAAAAAATAAAAATTACATAAAAAATAAAAAGTCATTAGCAGTCATCATGATTTTCAAGATCATTTCTGTCATTCACTATATCTCACAAAGTCGTATCGACTTCGTTAAGGTGTCAATCGAAGCGTCTTTGGAATTTTAAGAGCTGATTAGTTTTTGAGGACACTTCGGTCGGAGGGGTTTGTTGTTTTCCCCCTTTGAAGGTCATTACTGTCTTGCGTTATATCTCGCGAACAAAACATACGATTTGCATTGTTAAGGTGTCAATCGACGCGTATTAACATTTGTGTGAATCTATCGAATTTTAAAAAAAAATGTGGGAGCCGTTTTTTAATTTATGAAAAAAGAGTGCAAAAAATTAAGTTTTTCTCATAAACAGTAAATGACTTTTAGGCAGTTTTATCACCAAACGTTTGCGGTATTGCTTGTTTTGATCACTGTACTATGTCGGGAGTTATTGTGTTTCGAAGGGGAACAAGTCATAGGAAAAAAGCATTTTAACGCCTGTTTATCTTGTCGTACAATGCTTTTTCCGTGTGACGTGGCCCCCTTTAAGACGCAATAACTCCCGCCAGTGTACAGTGATCGAAACAATCAATAACGCAAACGACTTGCAACAAAATTGCCTTAAAGTTATTTCCTATTTGTTTTGGGGTGAAAGTGGAAACAATGGATTTGTGGCGCTCGAAAGATGTCCCCCCTCTTTTTGGATGTCGTTTTAGGCCTATAACTTTTTAGTTATTGATGGAATGTGAAATTGATGTATGGATGACTTGCTAAAAATTTAATTCTACGCAAGTTTGCCATACCCAACTTTCTTGTGTGGCCCATGGTCCCGGAGATATAGGGGTGCCCCAGTTTTTGTTTGTTTTCAAGATGGAGCCCAGAGGTTTGGGGCTGCGACCCCAGAAACTTGGATTTAATCTGTCAGTAAGGCATACCACACATTGCATCAAAAATTTGCTTGCCTACCAAAATGCTCCCCGAGTTTCGCAACGGGGGTTTGCCATCAAAAGCCGATTATTTGGCCTAAAAACGTGTTTTTCACGCGACTTTCTCCCCTTTGGGAGGGATAACTCCCACCAATGTGCAGTGCTTGCAACAATCAATACCGCAAACGATTTGCGACAAACGTATCTTGGGAAAATATCCCAACGTGTTTCGCGTTAAACTTGGAATTAAAAAAGTTGTGGCGCCCGAAAAATGTTCCCCCTTTTTGTTTGTGGTTTTTGGCTTCTAACTTTTTTATTATTGACCAACGTAAAAATGATGTATGAACGACTTGCTGAATATTTTTTTCTACGCAAGTTTGCCATACACAATTTACTTGTGGGAGCCATGGTTTCGGAGATATGAAGGTGCCCCAACTTCTTTTGTTTTGAAGATGGAGCCCAAAGGACAAGAGCTGCGACCCCAGAAACTTGAACTTAAGCTACCTACACCATTGCCCACGCATTGCATCTAAAAAAATTCTGCCTACCCAAAATGCACGGTCAAACTCCCAATTGACTGGACTATTTGTCCTTGAAGCATGGATGTGAAAATAACAAATAACGTAGAAAAGGCCGCCGATTGATCCGCATGAATATTCAATGTGCCCCCATCGACCAAAAACCTTACTTAATCAATGGACCCTCCCGTAGATGATATGATTAACATTAACTCATTCTTGTTATTTCTATGAATACCTTCCTTGTTTTTTTTTAAAGATTTGCCTCTGACATTGCCATCTTAGTTGATGAAACCCTGCATACACCTCGTGTGTTAAAATCCAAAAAAATGGGCAGAATTTTGGTTAAACGAGATAAACAATTTTTCGGGTTTTAAAATGTATGTTTTTTTAATACTGGTAACAATGATGCACCTGACATACTAACTTCTGTTCTAAAGAAAAGATCGTTAGCGATTAAATGTACCTACACAATGCTTAGATTTTTCCTCCAAAGTAAGTGTTGGGTTGTGAAAACTGTGCGACCGTTTAGAAATAAATTTAGAAGTTTTTGGTCAAAGTAAAACCTCTGTGTGTGTGATGCGCGATTTTGTATTGTTTTATGGAAAAATATTTAGGATTTTTTAACTAGAATATTTTATAAACGATAAATACTCTTAAGAAAAAGATTTATGGATTATTACGTGACGTAGGATCAGAAACAATCAGCAATTTACAGCAAAATTTGATGAATAGGATAGTCTACTGGCAAGCTAGTCGCAGAAATTATTTAAATGTAATATTTTTCGTAAGCAACCTATAAATGTATTGCCATCAGAAAGCAACAAGTACTTAAAAACACTCAACTATATTGTTTTATTAACAAATAAAAATAAAGTCAACATACTTTCGGGCGCACTCTTGTTTGAAAAAATCTATTATCCTGCTGCCTTTGTTCCCAATATTCAATGAAAATGACTAGCGAATACGAAAAACGTGCCTAGCTTTTTATAAATACATTTTTTCTTTACGTTGGTTGGCAGCAGTAGTTTGTTATTCGAAGCTTTTCGCCTGAATTTGTCAAGAAATTAAGTTCACGCATACTTTCACGATTGTCTGCGTGGATTCCTCCTAGACTGGAACAATTTTCTAGAAAACATGTTTTTGCAGCAATGGTGAAATGGTTCCTCTAAATTTCTAAAGTGGATGATGTTCAGTTTGTCATGCAAATACAAATGGTTTTGCGAACTTATTAAAAATATTTGCATGTTATTTATTAGAGAAGAAGCCTAGCTTATCAATTTCCTTGTTACTACGAACAATTCAAAGTATGTAAAGAGCTCGCAGAAAATCTTACATTTCGCGTGTCAGCCAATTAAAATGTACACCTCTTGTAAAAAAGTATCTCGGACCTTTTGAAATAGTATCATTTTCCCGAATAAGAGAAAATTTTCGGTATGTGGGATAAAAATAAAGAAAATAAATAAAGTACCGACTGTGATGCATCGTTTTTGAATGTCTTTCACGTGGTGCTGACAAAATGGATTTTATTGAATGCACTATTAAAAAATATGGTTGTCTTCAAATGCTTAGAGAGAATTCGGAGCAAAGTGTACCGAACTTGACTTTAGAATATAACTTTTCCAGCAGTACAGTGACTCCAAGCACACCCCAAAATTATCAGGCTTTGAAAAGTCTACAGGATACGCATATTATATGAAGACCCATTGACTTCCAGATTAATTTACTTAAAACAAGCCGCGAGGTGCGACCCATGAGGTCCACACGGTCAACTTCCCAGTAATATCTACATAGATAATAAAAATATTTAACACAATAAAAGTTATGGAAATAATACTACTTCAAATAATAAAAATGTACCTCTCATAAAAGTTATTGGAATGACTTAATATTTATCATAACATCTACGCTAGCGTCAATTGATTACGTAAGGATTTAGGTGCATTGGTTTGATTGATTATTCTAGTGGATCAATCGGAGGGGGGAGGTTACAAAGCAGTTTTTTCATTAAAGTTGAACATGGTGCTGTGAAGACTATTGAAAATCTGCTCAAATTTTGCAAATATTAATAAACTTTGATTGACTATACAACAATGTCTTTAGAATAAGAGATTTAAGGTATAATGATTCGAATGAACCCTCTTTACATGGTGACTTTGAATGATTTTATATTTTTAATTTAATTTTTTTTTGTAAACAGGAGAAAAGTTTTTGCTGGTTTCTCTACAAAAATTGATAAAATTTTAAAAATTCTACAAACATTTATTATTACGATGTGCAAATCAGGTTAAAAATGATTTTTTTTATGAAAAAACACTACTTTTCCAATTTTTTTTTAATAAATCAAAAAAAAACGCTTTAACGATTTTTTTAAAATATAAAAACATCATAAAAATGATAATATGCGTTAATTGACACCTTAATGATCGGAAGATTATATTTGGGTCTCGAGATATAATGAATGACGTAAATGACCTTGAACGTTTAATGATTTTTAACTTCCCAGTATATGGGAAGTTCTTGTAATCGCCTCGAAAATCGAAATTGAAATTTTCAACATTTCTTTACGTTTTGAGGTCTATAGAGTATATATAAAGTGTTTTTAGAAAGGGAGATGTATGTGTGTGTGTGTGTATGTACGTACGTATGTACGTTCGTGGACACTTTTTTCTACGACGATAACTCACGTAAACAAAGTTGTATCGACTTCGTTGAGGTGTCAATCGAAGCGTCTTTGCAATCTTAAGAGCTGATTAGTTTTTGAAAACTTCGGTCGGGGGGTTTGCTGTTTTGCCCGTTTGAAGGTCATCAAGTTTTTAAAAAAATCTTGGAGCCGTTTTTTAATTTTTTTAAAAAAAGTGCAAAAAATAACGGTTTTTTTCGAAAACAATAAATTTTTAACTTTATTTTCAAGTCGCAGTAACCAATGTTTATAAAATTTATATACTCCAAACAGTTCTATTGAAAATAACGCCAAAGTTTTTTACTCATGATTACAAAAAAAATCAAATAAAAAATAAAAAATCATTAACAGTCATCATGTTCGTCAAAACTATTTCTGTCATGCTTTATATCTGACGAACCAAACATATGATTTGCATTGTTAAGGTGCCAATCGACGCGTATTAACATTTGCGTGAATCTATCAAATTTTTATAAAAACTGTTGGAGCCGTATTTTAAATTAAGAGAATAATGTGCAAAAAATTAGATTTTTTTTCATAAACAATAAATTTATAACCTGATTTGCGAAATATAGTAATCAGTGTTTATAAAATTTATATACTCCAAACAATATTTGTGGAAACAATTTCAAAACCTTTTCTCATGATTACGTAAAAAATTAAATTACAAATAAAAAATAATTAAAAGTCATCATGATTTCCAAGGTCATTTTTATCATTCACTATATCTCACGAACCAGATATAATATTTGCATCATTAAGGTGTCAATAGACGTTTATTAACATTGCTGCAATTTTTTTAACGTTACATAAAAATTGTTTCAGCAGCTTTTTAATTTAATAAAAGAAATGCAAAAAATTAGGCTTTTAGGGGTTTAAGGTTTTTTCATAAAAAATAATTTTTTTACTTGATTTGCACAGCACAGTAATAAATTTTTATAAAATTTATACATTCTTATCAGTTTTTGAAGAGAAACCAGCAGAACCATAATCCATGATTATAAAAAAAATATAAAAAAATCATTCAAAGTTATTTTGTATAGAGGGTTCATACGAATGACATTAATTTATATCTTTTATTCTAAGGAAATTGTTGTAAATTCAATCGAAGTTTTATAATATTTGCATAATTTGAGCAGATTTTTAATAGTTTTTACAGTGTTTTAGTGTTAATAAAAAAACTGCTTAAATGATGGAAGTCCAAAAAAAACTTCCGTAGATGATATGATTAATATCAACTCATTCCTGTTGCTGCTATGAATACCTCTCATTATTATTATTTAAAGTAGCAATATTTTCAAAATTATTATTTTGTTTAATATTTTTAATGTTTATCTAGATATTACTGGGAAGTTGACCGTGTGGACCTCAAGGGTCGCACTGCGCGGCTTGTTTTATTTTTTATTTAATTTTTTTCGTAATCATGAAAAAAACTTTTGCTGGTTTTTTCCCAAAAACTATTTGGAGTATATAAATTGTATAAACATTGATTACTTAGGTTTGAAAATCAGGTTAAAAGATTTATGTTTTTGAAAAAGACCAAATTTTTTGCACTTTTTTTTAAAATATTAAAAAACGGCTCCAAGAATTTTTTCAAAAATTTGATAGAATCACATAAATGTTAATACGCGTTGATCGACACCTAAATAATGAAAATCGCATGTTTGGTTCGTGAGATATAGCGCATAACATGGTTGACCTTCAAGTGGTGAAACCAGCAAACCACCCCGACCGAAGTTTCCCAAAAACTAATCAGCTCTTAAAATTGCAAATACGCTTCGATTGACACCTTAACAAAGTCGATACAACTTTGTTTACGTGAGTTATGCTCGTAGAAAAACTGCCTACGAACGTACGTACAGACACACATACACATACATACTTCTTTCTAAAAACACTTTATATATACTCTATAGACCTCAAAACGTAAAGAAATGTTGAAAATTTTAATTTCGATTTTCGAGGCGATTACAAGAACTTCCCATATACTGGGAAGTTAAAAATTACAAAATTCACTAAAGTTCCAGGCATATTTTAAATGACTTTTATGGACTCTTAGAATATATATAAAATATAAAAGTTCCATTAGTGACAATAACGGACCCTGTGTGCTCGAATCAAATGCACTTTTGCTATGTTTATCATTGAGTTTTTTTGCTTCCTTCAGGGATGAAATAGTGTTTTGAAGATATTCATTGGTATTCAACTCAACCTCGCCCCATACGTAATTGTTCAGAGGATTAGGGTCTAGCTATGAGTTTGAGGTGATGTCATCATGAAAGTTCTTGGCAATCCAATTTCGCGACGTCATGACTTTGGTCGAAGCAGCAGTCTTGCAAAGATATGTATGGTCTGTTCACACGTACACTATCAACTCGGAGCTTCTCAGCTATTTCTTAAGCTTCAATGTAGGCGGCCACATTCACCCTGAGGAAAGAAATGAAGTGGCATTACATGTCCATCGTTGCTCACATATCCTTAAACCATGAAAGTAACCAAAAACTTCATGTGTATAACACGGGGAACCTCAGTATTATATCGACCATATATCATATCTTCGGTTGATTTTTTGATCTTGGCCGAAAAAATTTTTCGTTTGAAAAATATCACAATATTTTAGGAAATTTGGGACGCGTCAGTTTGTTAAAAAAAAGTTTTTCTCGGATTTTTCTTTGATTCGCTCCGGCATAGACGGTCCTCTCCGCATAACATAGGACTTCTAGTGGGGGTTTTCGTGGACAACTCGGCGAATTACACCCCCAGCAAATTAAGGTGTCTGACAATGGCCCGCATGGATTTTCGTCAATGATCGCAGTGTCCAAACGTTCGTCATTTTTTTTGCATTTTGCAAAAATTTCTACCTGATTCTTCCAATTCACTTCCAACTTTATTTACGAACCTTCGGGTGGAATCGAGAAAATTGGAGATTTTTACAACGGTGCGTTTTGTGCATAATGGTACGAGAAATACATGTCTTTTCATTTCTTGCGTTACTTAAATAGTCCCCCATTGTTTATCTTAAAAGAAATAAAATACAAAACAAAAATACTTAGAATAGAAATTACAGCGACACATATGAGTATCCTCAAATGCCGTACTTAGCATCATTCACCGCCACAATCACCAAATCTGGCCCCCGTTCAGCATTTTTGAGATCGAATAAAAATAACATTCGTTTGCGCAAAATTAATAATAGATGAGTATTAATAAACATGCTCCAAGAAGAGTGCGAAAAATAAGCCTTGAAAAGACGAAAAGCCTGTCAAATCGATGAAAAAAAGTTGCAAGATGTTTAAAACGGACGAACATACCCTTAAAATTATATTTATTCTGAAAAAATTCTAAAATTTATTTCTTAATTTAATTTTCAAAAGTGAACAATCACCCATCTGAGCAGATCATACGCAATGTAATAAGGCCGTATACTCTTTGAGACAATGTTCACCCAACACGAGCACGTACAGTGCAAATCGAGGCAGCTATCACTGCTGAAGCAATTCGGTGAATAGTGTGACTGAAGATCCAAATTTTTCAATTTCACAGTGTTCTCAACAACTTGACTTCTATTCGTCCAGTTCATGGAAAGTTTTTAGGAAAAGTCTCGGAATAAAGCCTCATAAAATCTATCTAGTTGATAGTGCAGTGATTCAAACTATTGAACTATCGTTCGCGTCGTACGTTTGGTGATTAGGCTGAGAATAAGTTGGAAGTTGAACCGCATTTCTGCCGTCGAATCATGTTCAGCGATGAGACTCATTTCTGGGTTAATAAGCAAAATTGTCGTTTTTGGAGTGAGGGTAGTCCTCCAGATACTTTGAAAGCCACATTACATCCCAAAAGGGTCATTGTATAGTGCGGTTTGCAAGCCGGCGAACATTCTGGTCCATCCTTTTTCAAGTCTGAAGACAGAAAAAACGTTACCTTCAATAGCGGACTGAGAGACACATGCCATACAGCGTGTGAAACCATAACTTCATTGAGCCGAGCCTTTGATGAACGAATCATCTCAAGAAGTGAACCTGTAAACTGACCGCCCAGATCCTGTGATTTGACTCCACTGGACTAGTTTTTGTGAAATAACGTCAAATTAATAATTGCTAGTTTATCAACATTCACCAATCGACGCGTTATTAGCTAAATAAGAACTAAAGCCGACTTTCCTGGAGAAAGTGGCGAGAAATTTGACCGATATTGCTCTTCCTAAAACGTAGTTGTAGTGATCATATGCTAAAAATTATTTTAAAACACTAAATGCCACAAAGTTTGTAAGCTAATAAAGCTAAATGATTGGCAATTTCAATAATAAGTTTATGTTTTGTTTGTTTAAAACAATACGCTTTTGAAAACAACGTAAACAAAAATTGATTAGCTGTAGAAGAATCATCTATACTATTTTTTTAATTTTTTTAAATATTTTGACATTGAGTTACCACATTTATATTAATTTACAGCTTTGCATACTAGGAAGTACAATTATATAAAACAAAAGTGCCAAAGTGAATTGACACAATATGGGGCAGCGTTAAGCGGAATCTTACCGTATCATATTATTGTTTATGAAACGTTTATTAAGGGGGGAAATATATGTAACTGCTCAAAAAAATCGATTTTTTCTCTGACATTAAAATGTTCCAAATACTCTAAGAATACGCCAAAAAAAGTTTTGAAGCGATATTCGTATTAGTTCTCGAGTTATAGGTCGTTATAGGCAGCGCGGCGTTCCCCGGTAAGTCGAGCACACCTGCCGCGCGTCCCTGCCTACTTTCTCTTTGGCACTATGGGCGGTTCTCTAATTGTGTGTCCCTACCATACTCTTTTAAATCAGAAATCCTAAGGAAATAGGATTTGGAATCGTTGACTAATTAGCTGGTTATAATAAAAACTAATAATCAATGGTTTTTATTTACTGCAAACTTTAAATGCGTTTTTCTCAAAGTAGTACCTTTTCAACTTCCGTAAAAAATATATCTCAAAAAACATCGAACCGATCCGCCTAAAATTTATACCACATATACAAAAGAGTATTATTTTCTCGTTGAATTTACATAGTTTCGTAATTTTTGAGAAATAATTTGGTTTTTATTGTTTAATACGCAATTTTTGGGAAAAATAATCGATGTTTTTATTTTAACCTAAAATTAATATACAAATTACATTTTTTTATAAATGTCATTGATCAATCCATAAACTATACATCTCATTTAAATATTTTTATTCTTCTGAATGTTGCAGGATCTCCGGGTATGGCGTTAAGTTGTATGAGGTTTTTTTTTCATTTTTGAGGTGTTTTCTTCATTTGCCCGCATCGCCGCCATTTCGTGTTGAAAACTTATTAAAAAAAATTTTCAAGTGCTTTGAGTCATGTACTTTAACGGTTTTATGTTTAAAATCTTCTGAATAAACAACATATATTTTTTAAATCAATCGGAAACTACCATTTTTTAAATTTAACATGTAAAGAAAAATCCTGAAGGGGGAAACTTAAGGATTTTTCTTCGTGCGCTTATGCAAATTTTGATTAAGAGTTCAGTTTTTCACTTCACAGAACATGTTCTTTATATTCACTTCAATTATTTAAAATTAATTTTTAAATCTTTGAGCTGTAGAGGATTATATGTAAGGCATTCATAATCAATTGACATAGGCAGAATGAAAGAAATGCTCACAATATTTTTTTTCCTTCAGTTTTATTTCGGAGCAAAAAGAGAAGCTGCTAAATATTTCCTTTTAAAATCGATTCATTTTTCCGATTGTGTTTGATATATGTAACCACCAGAAATAAGGCCACCTTCAAAATCCCCTATTGTTATACATATCTTATTCCGATTCAACGAGCTTCGACTGAAAGATAATCACCTCTAACCACTTTTCCGTGAAAATGATGAACGACATGTTGGTTGCCTTAATATTATTGATTGATATATTGACTAATGTGTATCGAATCGGTTTCGGTCCGAAATAACGTGCGAGACGTAAAATGAATATTATGAAGTGATTACATCTCAGCTAAGCTCTTTGCAAAGAAGCACTAAGCAAAGGGATTCAAAGTTAATCAATAAAACATGATTATGTCATGTTATCTTGCTAATCCTTGAAGCTTTTGTATTGGAACTACGACACAGGATTCTTAATTTCTCATCAAGCCTGTTGATGAATTTCTGCACAAGCTTCAACGTAATCCAACTGAATAATCGATGAAATGTAATTTTATCTATATTCAAAAGAGAAGTTTAGGCTTGACAAATTTCGGAGACTAAGCTAAGAATTTCAAGACACATATTTGCCCTTTGGTTGATGTCAATGCATTATTTCAAAATAAAATTAATAATTATTGAATTTATAGAGTCAAAAATTTCGCAATCTGTTGTTGGAATGATGTCAATTGTCAAAGAACAGTGTATCGGTCTATATTGAATTTTTATACCACATACGAGTACATATGCCAAAATATCAATGTGCATTTGCTTTTGGTTTACGGTCATTTCAATTTTTGCATGAGCATTGGAAAATAGGTATTTCCTGAAGTTCCACGAATCTGTGCCTCTTGTTTCATTGGATAAGACTTCGTTTCTGCAATTTTCTTCTTCTGTAACATAGAAAGTTCAAAATTAATCAGAGCAACTCTGCACTTTTCTTGTTCTGAGTTATTCGATATTCATTTTTGCAGGAATGATCGAATCATTGTTAGAAGAAATGAAACCTTCTGCATTAGACAGAAATGATAATTAATTACAATATTATCTCCAGTTAATCTGAAAAATTTCAATACAAAAAATTCTTTCCGAGCCTAAACTAATTTTCTTATAATTCTCATGCCTAAATGTAGTACTTAAATTTTATGTATGCATCACATGGCACGACGTAATTTTTTGAATATTCAATTACGGTTTACAGCTAAAAGAAAAACCGAAACAAGTCACGAAGTGCGATCCTTGAGATCCACACAAACAACTTGCCAGTAATATCTACATATGTTTACAAAACCACTAAACACAATAATAGTGATGAAAAAAAGAATACTTTAAACAATAATAATGATAAGTGAAATTAGTTAATATTAATCGTATCATCTTTAGGGGCGTCTATTGAAAACGCGAGGCTTGTGGTGGGTGATGGTCTGATTGAATTATATACGAAACGATTGGAAGGGGGTATCCCAAACTTGTTTTTAAATATATTGGCTATTTTCATATCATGTTGGAAAAATACGTAGACTGAACTAAATGATCATTTGTGGTAGTTGCGTCCAAAATTTTCATAAGTGTATATGAACTATATTGTCATTTCATTTTAGAAAGACTCGTGATCATTTTTTTATTTGCAGTTAATTTTAAAACAACAAGTACCTAATATACAGTTGAAATTCGTCATTTGATTACACTGAAACATTGACCTATAGAATCATACTTAGGATAAAGAAAGAAGCAATTGAAAGCTCACGGGTCCCGAAAATAAATGAAGTCAATAAATTCACAAATGATTCATACGTAATTCATGGACGCTCTCGTGTTCATTATATATATTCATTATTTGTTGCACTAAAATGAAGGATTTTTTAAAAGGCATAGAACTTTTAAAAAAAAATAAAACACTGGTGAATAATTGAATTTACAAATTTTTGGCTTAATAAAATTGCAAATATTTTAGCATTTAGTTTTTGAAAATAATTCCTGCCGTATGACCACCGCGACTGCGTCTTAGGAAAATCCTTACGTCAGTTCAATTTTGCGCAACTTTTTCTAGCATTGCGGGCTGTATTTTGCCAATAACGCGTCGAATATTGGCTTCCATATCATCGATAGTTTATGTTTTATCACAATAGTTAAGTAACCTGACCTCACGAAAAATAGTCCAATGAAGTCAAATCACATTATATGGACGGCCAGTCCACAGGATCATTTTTGAAGATGATTCGTTTGTCAAAGGTTCAGCCCGATAAAGTAATGATTTCACGCGCTCAATGGTTTTTTGAGCCATCTTGTTGCAGCCATTTGTCTCTCAACCAATAATCAATGATGTTGTAAATCAAGAAATTACGAATTATTTGTCGGTAGCAATCGCCATTAACGATAACGATAATCGCCACACACATTCAACCCGCACCACACAGTGATTTTTTCGAGAATTAATTGTTAATTTGAAGTCGATAAACCACATACTAAAAATAAAAAATCTGCTTATTTACGATCCCATTAAGCCAGAAATAAGTCTCGTCACCTAAAATGACTAGACAGGAAAATTTGGTTCTACTTACAACTCATTTTCAACCCATTCACCAAACGTACAACGCAAACGATGATCTAATGGTTCAATGGAAGCACATGTTGGACATTGCATTTAAGTCCAAGTATTTCCTGAAAATTTTCCAGGTAGTAGACAACAGACGGTCGCTAAATTTAAACCCCCAATAACTTTATTTCACGACCCTCTAAAACAGCGAAAACTGCCTCAGAACGCACTGTACGAGCTCGTGTTGGATGAATATTGTCAAATGGAGTGTTCGTAGACATACATTTTTCAATCTTATTGGGTAGGAGCTGCTCACATGGAAGATTATGAGCACCAGCAATTGGCCGATGTGCTCTATAAATTTTGAGCACATGGTGCAAATTTCGGAAATAAGTTTCCACTTATTTTATAAATTAAACATAAAGTGAAAATAACAGGAAAATTTAACAGCTACAAAGACAGATATCTATATCAAACGTTTTATGCCTCTAAAAAACGCCCTTTAAAAGGAAACCATGATTTTTGTTCAATGAGAAACTGTTAGAGCATCATATTTGAACTTGACTAGGAAAAGTACAAATAAGAAAGGGAAAAGTAATATATTTGTTTTCGTAATTTTTCTTATTCAAATAAATTTAGTTGAACTGAATATATTTATATTTTTATCAAATCATACGAATGGACTACAACAGCGCCATAAGATAATAATAATAACAATATTCGTATGATGATGATGATAACCGCTCTAAATTATTTCGATTGAAACGCTTTCCACATTTGGGTTGTTTTTCCTTCATTATTAGATACGTTGGTAAAAATTAAGGTGTTAATGTGTAAAAAAATTATCAGTGGATAAAATTTGATAATACTGGGAGAAAAACGAAAAAGAATGAAATGAGGTGTGTAGGTATTCAAATCTACGATTAATAAAAAGTATCATCTGGACTATTAATTCATTGTCAGGAGCGGAATGTTACCACGACGGTTTTCCAAGCCCGTAGAAGTCGTTAATTTTGAAATCTTTCAATTGGTTCAAGAATTCGAAGTTTAAGAAAGTCCTCATTTTTTTCCAATGACGTGAATAACAGTTTCAACACTAAAATCATCCATTTTCATACACAAACTAACAATCGAAATCTTTTTGCGAGTCTAGTGTGATGAGCAAGGAATCCCATACAATAATGTTTGACTGGTAGAATAATAATAGGCTGAAATAATTTCCGTTCAATAATCAAGTATGTGCGCTGCTATATGTAAAAAAAATAATTATGCAAATCTGCATCAAGCCAGCAAAAGAACGAAGGACGTGACATATAGAAGCAACCAAACTGCAAAGATAAGTGAAGATTCCATAAATAAAGTTACAAACCTGTAACTATTGCCGGTTTTTTTCCAACACTTATTGCAACAAGTACGTTTTCACTTTTTTCATACTTTGTATAAACAATTTTAAACCTTTATTACTTAAATTAACATATTCATCCAAATACTTACAATACACACGAGTCATCAAACAATTTCAATCAATCTGTTGCCACGAAAGTGTAGCACTGATAAACAAATGAATGAGAACTAGTCAAGTATCCAGGACAATTATATCCATGCATCAGACCGTACTACGCTGGGTTCCCAAAAATGATCCACTGGCGCATTCAAGTCTCGTCTCATTGTTCAAATTCGCAATACCCATGCCCGGAACAATTTCCATATAAATGGGTAGATGTGTTTAAAAACGTGTAGTCAGCAACAAATAAGCGTAACTAACATGAATCACACTTTTTCTCCATAATCCCTTTTTGATTATAAAGTTCATGCCATTTTCCAGCGAATCATTCAATGGTTGACCTTATCTCAGGGGATTTTATGAGATATCTTAAAGATCTAAAAAAAATATTAATGCCATATTTTTATCATTCTTCAAGATTTCTTAGTATTTTTTTCAACTTTGTTAGATAACATTTCACCCTTAAAATGTTTGTTATAAATTTGCTGAATATTTTCAATTTCGATATTAATTTTTCTCCAAAACTTCTTATTTCCTCAGGCTTAGAATTGAAGAAAACCTATATATTTTAAAAGGAAGATGATTATTACAAAATTACTCAATTGTCATCTATCACAACTAATTATAAGTCCTTAAAATGTTTGTTTTCGAAGATCCGCTATTTGTTTTCGTTCAGTTCTTATTGATTGTATTTAAAAGAGGGTTTTCTGTGAATTGTTTTCAGTAATTCTAGCTAATTAGCTGTTTGTAGATATTTCATCAGCAAACGATGAGTTCGGGTTCTTTCGATGTAAACCAACGAATTAAAAAAGAATTAATGTCTATAAAATTGATAGTAAGTATTTGCCGTATCTTTCAAAACCTTACGATATCTCATGAAATCCCTTGAGATAGGGTCAATCATTGAATAATTCTCAGGAAAATGGCAGTCCATAGAGATTATGTAGAAGTTGCGTGGTTAATCCTATCAACGGAGAACCTCATTAAAAGTAACAAGACTTGCTAAGAAGATCTGTAAACAACACCTCATAATTGTCTGAAAGAAAATACTAGAAGTTTTCTATGGAAATAAATTCTCCTACTGTCTGAAAAAATTAAGTGCAGGATTGAGATATTTTCAATTTAAAAATTCAGACTGAAGAAAAATTAGAAATGGTATTTATCAAGATATAAGATGGAAAGGAAAGTTAAGAAAGCTCCGCAATTTTGTTGAATTAATGTGGGTTTGTGTTTTCGTACAGTTTCCAGTTTTAAGTCTTCAAAATGAATACAACCATAGTCCTGGCTCACATCAAGTTACGAAAAGATAGTTCAAAAGTACGCAAATTTCGTGCTTACTTCTTCTTATCACACCTTCCAGATCTTTCAACTTTATTAAAGGACTTCACTTGTCTATGTTTAACTTAAAGAAGTCATTTTGTGTAGTAACAGCATAATTAAATGAATATTTGAACCTGCATTTCAGGTCTGTGCTTGTAACTTTTTGAATTGTACCAAGCTATTCGTTTCTAATTTCCGAAAAAATTAATCCAATGTCTGATAACCCGTAAATTTAAAATGATGACAAACAAACTACTCAAAAATGTATTCGATGTTGGCAATGTGAAATAAGTTAAAAATAAGATAAAAGTCTTTATGTCCTATGAAAACTTTTTCGCAGTATAAATTATGACTGAACTAATTTAAAAAGACAAATGTCTGATAATTTTACGAAGGTTAATACCTATGAAAAATTGATACTGCATCTTTTTTGCGAGTAATATTCTTTTCCGAACAGATTCTATTCACTACAACATTATCCTTCCGAAAATTTATTGCTACTATGAATCGCATATGTTGCACGGATAGAACAATTACCAAGGACCCGATATAGATTGAAACACATTTCCAATAAAAGTGGATAGGCGAAGTATCTAAGCACGTGAGAACAGTGAAAGGAAATTTGACGCTTAATAAAGATATTATTTAGCAGACTAAAAGACACACTTGCTGGGCGTTGTTCTGGTCGTAAATTATATTTTCTAAAGAGGAAAAAGTCTTTTGTTTTTCTTTGATGTAATTGATACGCTTTTATCTGGGCTGTGAATGGAAATTGATTGATGGATAATTCCGAAAACGAAATGATAAGAAACTAAACTTTTCTGTCATATGAAGACAAGAACGTGATATACAGGAATAATTTAAGCATACAAGTATTTTTCAAAGTATGTTTATGTATCTTCCATTTCTTCCTATAATACGAACGTTTGGGTTGGTTTTATATGTAGTAATCACAGTGCTTTGGGTCTCATTTCAACCATGGTCAATTTTTTGTCAGTTAGAAATTCTCTGCCCTAAACTCTTTTGGGAAAATTTTTTGTGAATTATCAGCAAACTAAGAAGCATATGCTATTTGCTACAACAAATTCACGAATTTAAAAATTATGTGAAGTCAAAAATCGTTATAAAATCAATGGTTTTGATTCAATCAAATAGTATTATTGAGACGCTTTATGATGTCATTAAAACCGCCACATATTGTTGAAATTTGCACGAAAATTGCCGTAAAAGCATGATTCATTCCACATTTAAGAGGAAAGCAAGTAATTGGAAGTAGATATTGAAACGGTTAATTTTTGCGTATATCCAACAAAGTACAAACATTAAATAATTGAAAAGGGATGAAACAATCCAAACAAAATAAGCAGATTTCAGGAGTCCTCTTCTCATAAAGAAGCACATTCGAGCACTAGATAAGTTTAAAAGCTGGGTTGTTTAAAACTTAGAATTTACAGAAAAACAACTTGTAAAATTATAGTGAAAGATTTGATTGTCAAATATGTAATACATTAATATACACAATTAGAACTGTTTGTTGAATGAAATAATTTTCTAATTTTTGCTTGCTTTTTGGTCTCGAATAATATCTCAATAATACGCACCGCACCAATTTTATAGATACTCTTTAAAGTCCACTAGTGTCACTAAACTATGACCCACATGAACCACTATGAGCCATCAACATTGTGTAGAGGGGTGATGGCTTCTAGTGGTCAATAGTGGTGGATGATGGAGAGGGTGTTGACCATCGACAACGTTGGGGCAGTTCGAAAGCACACATCAAAGGAGGCCAACATACGCAACAAAACTATGCAGTGCCTATAAACGTGTCCAAAAAATGGTTCACCATTATCTTTTTTCAGTCATTATCACTGACTTTAGTTTGCTTGCTGCCGTGATAAATTGATTGTTAAATTATTAAATAAATATAAATAGTTGCTTATTAATTACATCATGAAAGAGCCACAATTTTTCCGTCCTCAATCTATATAATACTTAGAAAGTTACGACAATTGGCCTATCGTGGCCTAAGTGAGCCACCTTTGGATAAAGGGGGATGCCACTACAGCTAAGAAAATTATTATACACTGTATATTCGAAGATTAAATTTATAATTTAATAATAATTATAAATTTTAATTTCTTATTAAATTGAGAAGAAGAAAAATGTTAATACTTTATTGGCTATTCTTGGAAATACACATGCACACTCACACACACACAAAATAAAAAGAATCTGCAATCAAAGTCTATATGTAAGGTCAACTTCTTGAGGCATTAGTCAACTTTGGCCACAGTTGGTCAATCCCATCCAGCTTTCACTTTTAAAAATGGAAGATAAGATTCAAAAATATAAAAGGCGGCATTTTTTTCTATGCCTGGACTGTCCTGGCAACGAATCTCACAACGAAAAGTAGATTTGTTCCAACCTTGAAACACCTGTAATCAATAAGGTAAAAAGCCTTTCGTGACAAGCATAAAATATTGCCGCAAACACAATCCAAACAAGCCGCGAGGTGCGACCCATGAGGTCCACACGATCAACTTCCCAGTAATATCTAAAAAGATATTAAAAATATTAAACACAATAATAATTATGGAAATAATACTACTTCAAATAATGAAAATGTACTTCTCATAAAAGTTATTTCAATGACTTAATATTAATCATAACATCTACGCGAGCGTCAATTGATTACGTAAGGATTTTGGTGCATTGGTTTGATTGATTATTCACGTGGATGAATAGGAGGGGGGAGAGGTTACAAAGCAGTTTTATCATTAAAGTTAAAACATGGTGCTGTGAAGACTATTCAAAATCTGCTCAAATTTTGCAAATAATAATAAACTTTGATTGACTTTACAACAATGTCTTTAGAATAAGAGATTTAAGGTATTATGATTCGAATGAACCGTTTTCACATGGTGACTTTGAATGATTTTTTATTTTTAATTTAACTTTTTTGTAATCATGAGAAAAGTTTTTGCTGGTTTCTCTACAAAAATTGATAAAATGTTATAAATTCTACAAGCATTTATTATTACGATGTGCAAATTAAGTTAAAAATGAATTTTTTTATGACAAAAACACTACTCTTCCAAATTTTTTTTAAAAATTAAAAAAACGCTTTAACGATTTTTTTAAAATATAAAAACATCATAAAAATGATAATAAGCGTCGATTGACACCTAAATGATGGAAATATTATATTTAGTTCTCGAGATATAATGAATGACGTAAATGACCTTGATCCTTTAATGATTTTTTATTTTTTATTTAATTTTTTTTGTAATCATGAAAAAAAATTTGCTGGTTTTTTCACAAGAACTATTTGGAGTATGTAAATTATATAAACATTGATTACCTAGGTTTAAAAATCAGGTTAAAAATTTTGAGTTTTTGAAAAAAACCTAATTTTTTGCATTTTTTTTTTTAAATTAAAAAACGGCTTCATGAATTATTTTAAAAATTTGATAGAATCACGTAAATGTTAATACGCGTCGATTGGCACCTTGCTCAAAAAAATCGTACATTTGGTTCGCGAGGTATAACGCATGACAGAAATGACCTTCAAACGGGCAAAACAGCAAACCCACCCGACCGAAGTTTCTCAAAAACTAATCAGCTCTTAAAATTGCAAAGACGCTTCGATTGACAACGAAGTTGATACGACTTTGTTTACGTGAGTTATGGTCGTAGAAAAAAGTGTCCAAGAAAGTACATACGTACGTACGTACGTACGTACACACACACACACACACATACATCTCCATTTCTAAAAACACTTTATATATACTCTATAGACCTCAAAACGTGAAGAAATGTTGAAAATTTCAATTTCAATTTTCGAGGCGATTACAAGAACTTCCCATATACTGTGAAGTTAACGAATCAATTCAAAGAACAAGATAATTTTACGCTTATCAAATTTATAATCAAAACGTTAAAAAATATATAAGTGGTTATTCGTTGAACTTGAAAGCTATTTTTGATTCCTTATCTTTAAATTGAAAGTCCTAAAGTTAGAAGACTCACCAAATACACAGTTCCTAACCCCTAGAAGAATGCAAAAAGGATGATAAATAAAAAATTAAACCTATATTTTCCTTTAAAGGTGGATCCCATAAAAATTTTTAACATCACAAACTTGTATGAAATTGAGTTTGCAGAAATTTGAATATACATTTCGCCAAAAACGATACCAAAATAGGGGGATTATTTTTCGGTCACCACAACTTCTTTGTTTTGACAATTTGCAGAAATATTTGAAATTTCGTGAAAGATAGTTGTGCTGCAAGTCGTTTGCGATATTATTTGTTGCTTTCTATGCACACAAATAGGAGTTATTGCGGCTCATAGCCTATTCACACTGCATCAAATGTATGTACTTCTGATTGACGCATGTCGAAATGCATCGGACCATTTAGATTGCACTTAGATGATTTTGTTTGTCATATACACATATACCACAGTTGCGGTTTCAAAAAATGAATGATTAATTTTTAATAAAACTCTTATGAATGAAAATATTCTCCGGAAAGTCGTTCTTCCCCTTGAAAATCAAGGGAAAAGTCGATAAAGATAGATTTTAAACATTTCTTTGCATTCACGCCTATATAAACTCGATTGATTTTTCTTCGAGTGGAGAAAGTCTTATGAGAAGTGCTGTATTTGGTTGTCATATTGTGTCAAACATTGTGATGAACTCAAAAAAATCCATTCGCGATATCTATTGCAGTTTTGCTTGCATCCAATAATAATCAAACTCACGAATGGAGCCGAAACTATGTAGTTTCGTGGCAGTTTAAATAAACTATTACGTAAAGAATACATTTTTAAGCTAATTAAATAAATCATGAGGACAAACCTATAGTGTAAAAACTCACGAAGCATTTTGGTAGACAAACAAATATTTTTCAATTTTCAGTAGGCTTGTTACCATCGATGAAAGTAATTGCGACCCAAATGATGCCGTTTATATAGCTTGGAAATGCATTTTTCGATCGATTTTTCTTTTTGCGAACACAATAACTTGCACTAACGTAAATTTACTACAAAAATCAATACTGAAAGCGAACTGTGATTAAATTTTCATGTATAAAATGTCTAGATTCTAGACATTAACTTCAACTGTAAAATGTTGCAAGATATTGAAGACGATGCGATAGATCGTATTTCAGAACTAGAAATTTTCATTCGATCAAAAGGATGCAAATTCATTTATCCGATAGTGCAATGAAAAAAATCATTCATCTTCTCAACAATGCACATTTTCAAAGCTAAACTCAAACTTCGAAAAAAATCATCGCAACAAATACATGGATACTGATTACAAACAACCTCTGATGAGGATACTTGGGCCAGGAGCAGAATTGTATTCTTTTGATGTCATTTTTACAAGCCACAAACGAAAGTAACATCTTATTAGGGAAAAGTCAATAGTAAGAAAAATCAGAAAAAAGTTATGATTTCAATAGGACACAAGTCGAGGAGTGCTTTAATGGCACAAAGAATGTTAAACTAAGTTTACAGATTCGAATCGAAAATTTCATTGTGAACATTTACGTAACACAGAAAGTATCATTAAAACTGATGATGGGTAGCTGACAAACCAATTCAAAATTGCCAATTATTTCCTCGAATTGAAGAGGACTATGACACGAAAGAGCCCTAAAGTTTTTGATCCGAAATACACCAGACAGTGTGTCAACTTTCTTTTCAGTATCAAACCTCGTCGTTATCGCTTTAATTGCTTTAAGACTATCAAATCCATTTTCAGCTAAATTAATTTCTAAAAAAAACTTATTTAATCAACGAATCTTTTACGATTTTGATTCAATTTCGCCTGGAACGATGTGAAGTGCGATGAAATAAATGGTTCAAAATATCATAGCACGTGTTGAGTTGGAATGAATTAGGAATCATGCTTTGATTTTTATTAATCAAATTTTCCAGGATAAAACGCGTGTGTCGTTTTTGGGTTGGATTTAATTAAATCTGGCACGTGGATTCAAGACTTAGGCGCGTAAAATCAAAGAAGATGTCCGTTAATATTATTTTGAATAACTTTTTTTCAGCCGAAAATTTTTATGTTTGAGATACTTATGATTTAGAGTGAATACATCAAAAGAAAGAAAAACATATTATGCATGGCATGTTTGTAGTTTCGCTGAAATTTGTCTGATCGATGAAAAAATAATACTGTTTTAAAAATTTAAGGCATATCGAATTTCGTTGAAAAGAGGTAATAAAAACCAAGCATTTAAACTTTTGAGTCAGTCAGGCTTAAAAATAAGTTACAAATGTACATCTAAACATTCATTTTTAGAATAGTTCTAGTTAAATGTTCATCAATCCTTTCCTCTCTGAAAATGAATGAAATTAATTATATCGTAATATCAAATATTGAAATACGCTTCATTTAATAAAAAATAGCGTATTTCAATATTTACTACGAACTACTTAATTTCAGATATTTGACCTTGAAATATTCGAAAACAATTTTATATATTTTTAAGGTCATAAAGAGTTGTGAGTAGTGACACAAATTCTTTTGATTAAATAATCAGCGCACATTTTGACACATTTCCTAATCCTAGACTACAATCTTTACAACTGTGTTAGTTCTGGTATTACACCATAAATTATTAGTGTATTCAGTTTTCGCTCCCTTTAATATGAAGGTAGTAAGTTGTGGAGTGAAACACACCAAGGAAAATATTTGCAACCATAGTTTTTATCAGCCTTCCATTTTTTGTTGGTGGTGAATTGGTCAACATTAACAAAATGAACGACAGCGTTTATGGGTCTTTATATTTAGAAGCACTGATGCACTGAGGGTTTTGTACTATGAGGAACCCTTAAAAGTACAAAGCGTGAATAGCATCGTATAAAATTTACATTTTCTCACATGGATCTGTTTTTGTTGTACACCTGTAACAAAATATTTTCAAAAATAGGAGAGAATAAGACTCGTATTTTCTACTTCTTGAATTCGTTTAAAATGAGGGTTCAGGGGAGTCAATCCACTTGATCACATCATTTTGTACCACAGAAAATATTAAAATTAATTCGCACATTCCTAAATTTCAAATTTGTAAAGTTTTCAAAGTCACAATCATTGTTTTAACATAGCTTGATGTTTTGATGATTTTTGTGCCAAATACGTATGAGCGTGCATACGGACTATATCGAAAAAAATGACCTTTATAATTATATCTTTAAAAGTGGTATTAATTGCTTTATCGAACTATTTTTTCCCTTTTATTGTTATAATATATTAACTAACATTTACATAAAAATTCACTGAACTTTCATTTCAAGGAGAAAAAATCGGGCCTTTGCGTTAACGCAACGGTGTCAACGACAACCTTTTATGCGTTTCTCCACTTATTTTGAAAATCCTTTTCGGTTTTAGCTAGTTTGTTTATTAACTTCCCAGTATATGGGAAGTTCTTGTAATCGCCTCGAAAATCGAAATTGAAATTTTCAACTTTTCTTTACGTTTTGGGGTCTATAGAGTATATATAAAGTATTTTTAGAAAAGGAGATGTATGTGTGTGTGTATGTGTACGTACGTACGCGCATAACTAACGTAAACAAAGTCATATCGACTTCGTTAATGTGTCAATCGAAGCGTCTTTGCAATTTTATGAGCTGATTAGTTTTTGGGAAACTTCGGTCGGGGGGGTTCGCTGTTTTGCCCGTTTGAAGGTCATTTATGTCATGCGTTATATCTCGCGAAATCAACGTACGATTTCTTTGAACAAGGTGTCAATCGCCGCGTATTAACATTTTTTTTCGTCGTTGGGAGGTGGAAATCTTCAAAAGATACCGAGTTGCTCCTGCTTCTCGGCATGTCGGATTTCTACCGACTAAAACCACCTCCGTTTCCTCCAAAAAATCTTTACTCCATAACTCATTGCTTGCACTGTCAGTGTGCAATTTATTTCCTGAAAGCTTGTTCATTTAAATAGTACTTCCCAGACGATGTATATCGGTATAAGGGATAGTACCAGTATCTCAAAAGTTTTATTCAGAGTTCATAATATCTAATTTTGTTTCACATTTGTGGCAGGAAAAAAAATATTAGCGTTCTTAAAAAAGATATATATATATATAAAAAAAAGAAAAAAGAAAAAAAATAAAAGAAAAAAAATTAAAATTAAATTAAAAATTAAAATTTAAATTTAAATTTAAAAAAAAATTAAATTAAAATTAAAAAAAATGATAATAAAAAAATTACCGTTCTTAATTATTCAAATTGAATTTTCAGTAAATGTTTACGTAGCATGATTTTAAATGTCATAATGTTACGCGCTTCTTTTATTGTTTGAGATAGCTTATTGTAAAAATTTGATGCGGCGTTAATCGGATCCATCCTCAGGCGCTCTGTCCTAGCAAATTTTATTAAAATTTCATTTGCGTTTCTCATATTGTAGTCGTTTTTTCTCCCATTTATATCTAGTTTCGTTGTTTTCATTTGCTCAATGTGTAAATTTTTAAAAATGAATTTTCCTTTTTCCATGTTGTTACGCGCACTTTTACCCCCGAAGCCTCTAATGGCTGCGGGGTGGACGATTGTGCCCGGCGTCTTTGCCCGCGAAGAGGGGCGGTGTAATTTTGATATTGTTTTTGGGCGCCACCCACTCGTGCGCCGACAATCGTCCAGCGACCTAAGCCCTGACTTGGGTTTGGTTTGGGTCGCGACACTGAAACCCGCTCAAGGAACCGAAACCAACCCAACACCGTGATCAAACTATATAACAAAAAAAGAAACTCACTCCACTTAGGCTTCCTTACAACTCTGTATATTAGATTCTAGTATGAACACGTATAACTTAAAGATAAAGCTTACTCTACTTACTATTTACGCCGTTGATTGTCCGTGCAGGGAAGCTCGTCGTGGTCGGGAAAATTCCTCGTCGGGCCTTATCCTTGTCGCGCCCCACACGCCACCCTCGCCAATTTCCCTATCGCTCGACTGTCGCTCGCTCGCTCGTTCGATCGTTGTGCCTCGATTGATTATCGCACTAATTCACGCCTTCCGCTCGAATCCTGACAAGATTTCCCTAGACGTTACCGCGCGATAAAGGGTGCCGCCTTTGACGACCGCTCTCGACGTTAACTAGCTGAAATTTTCCTTCAAGACGACCACTCTTCCAATTTACGATCCCAGAAAACAAAAAGTCCTCTTCCTTTGTTCCCAGCTCTATTTATCCAAAAATCGGCGTAACGGCTCAGCTCGTTTTGCGGAACCATTCCAATTCCAATTCTGGTTTTAGAACCACTGGTGTGGGACTCACTGGATTTGGTCGAATCTGTCTGCGCAACGGCCATCTTGGCTTTTTCGCCACCATTGATGTCACTCCGACATTTCCCAGTGACAGCTCGCGTCTGTTGTTATTGTTTACATTGGTTCTGTCGCGAGTCTTCAAATTCGGTGATGGAGTTTTCTTGACCGGCGTATCCGTTTCCGTGCTGTCTTCACCGTCACGCAATCGCTTGAATTGATCCTCAACGGATTCCGAGTTGGCAGTGGATGTAAAGTGTTCGTCTAGTCGATCAATTCATCAAGAAGACAGTATGTATTATTGAAAGATATACAAAGTTTTGAGTGGTGTCCGGTAACTAGAATCGTTTCATCCGCGTTTACGTATAGTTGTTGATTGGTAGGTCATCGATATAATTAAGAGAAAAGGAGGAAAACGTATGACGATGAGTTTGTGTAGTGGTTTTTCTTCGCGACTTCTTGCGATGCTTGACGTCGATGATTTCCTCAGGGATGGCTCGGTGATGTTCTCCTTAAACTAGTAACTACTTATCTTTTACTTACCACTATTGAACTAGTTCCTAATCTCTACTTGATTCTACCATTCTTGCCTTCAATGATGAGTTTATATAATCCAATTCTTAAATTAAAATTTCTGTTCACTTCAATTTCTTAAACTACTCTACGAGCCTCAGTGGAGTGGTGTTTGCGCTATTTACGTTTGGTGGGTGGCTTGGGTTAGACGTGCAGGCTTTTTGACCAGAGTCCTGATTGGCTTTTTGAATCAAGTCAAAGTCAATCAGGACTTCTTTTTTTTTTAAATTTAAAAACTATTCGGTCGCAGCGCAATGCGACCGTAACAATGTGAATCAGTCCGTCTACGTTAAGTTCTTGTGCTGTTTCATATACTTCAGATGTAGCGGTCATCCTTTGCAAGTTATATATGGTTTTGTATGCTTTAGTTAGTAGTCGTGACATGCTGATGAGGTTAATTTTGGTAGTTTGGCTCCAAATTATAATCCCGTGACTCCATCAATTTTGAACCTTATTTTCAAGTCCAAGTAACCAATGTTTATATAATTTATATATTGCAAGCATTGTTTGTAAAAACAACATCAAAACTTTTTCTGATGATTACGTAAAAAATTAAATAAAAAATAAAAACTCATTAAAAGGCATCATGATTTTCAAGGTCATTTTTATCAATTACTATATCTCATGAACCAGATATAATATTTGTATCATTAAGGTGTCAGTTGACGTGTATTAACATCTTTGTGAAGTTTTTAATATTATAAAAATTCGTTTCAGTCGTTTTTTAATTTAATAGAAGAAAATGCGAAAAATTAGGGTTTTTTCATAAAAAATATTCTTTCAACTTGATTTGCACAGCACAGTGATACCAGTTTATAAAATTTATGCATTCTTATCAGTTTTTGAAGAGAAACCGGCAAAACTTTTTTCCATTAAAATGAAGAAAGACTAAATTAAAAATAAAAAATCATTCATCATTCGTATGAACCCTTTTTGCATGGTAACTTATGTAAAGAGGGTTCATACGAATGATATTACTTTATATCTTTTATTCTAACAAAATTGTTGTAAATTCAATCAAAGTTTTAAAATATTTGCATAATTTGAGCAGATTTAGTCTTTTAAGTAAAAAATATGCTTAAATTTTAAAAACCAACAAAATTTCAATCAAATTTGCATTTGCGGTATCAACGCTTTGAATGGTAAAATGTTTTGTAGTCAATACTTTGCATGATCATATGCTTTGAAAAGCTTTCATCGAATAAAAATTGTAGTTTTTAGTAGATTTATTCTTTAGTAATCGTAAGATTTCAATAACCATCATCCTTTGTAATACATTTTATATGCAATTGAGCCTATTTTTGACTGCGTTTTAGTGTGAGTATAATCCTCAAGAAACTCTAAAGGCTCCGCCACGTTTCAAAAGAGTCACAACGTGGCGTGGTTTGCGTGCCGGCGGCGTAATTGGTCCAGTTTTTCAAATCTGAATACGAAACCGGCGTTACAGTCAATGGCGATCGTTACCAGCAAATAATTCACAATTTTAAGATTTCCAACATCCATTGCATTCGTCTGAAAGGACAAATGGTTCAAACAAGATGGCACAACATGCCATACGGTGCGTGAAACCAATATTTTATTGGACCAAACTTTTGGTGAACGAATCATCTCCACAGACGTACCTGAGAACCGACCACTTAAATCATGTGATTTGACTCCTTTTTATGACGGTATGCCAAGTCAATTGCCTATGCTGACAAATCAGCAACTATTTATGAATTTTAAGCAAACATTCAACACATAATTGGCGAAATAAGGCTAGGCCGTCTTTGCTCGAAATTGTGCTGCAAAGTTGTACCGACAAAATGGGTTTTTAGACGCAGTCGCGGTGATCATATGCTAGAATTTTTTTTGAAACACTAAAGTTCAAAAAATAATAAAGCCAAAAAATTGTACATGTGAATAATTTATATGTGTTCTATTTGTTTAAAAAGTGAATGCATCTTTAAAAAACACTATAACATAAATTGAATACGTCAATAACCACATTAAGCGCAGATCTTACCCCAATAAACTGCTTAATAAGAAGGGTGTTATAGGATACATGTGCTAGCAAACAGATATCCATATTAAAGTGTTCAATACCGTAGCTCTCGACGTAAAGCAAAATCCTTAAATAAAATGTTTATAACAATATCAGGAAGTTTTGTGAAGAAATTGAAACAAAATAGTCCATTTTACCGTTTCATATGTTTAAATTTTATTAACAACCAAAATACAAATCTGTGCAAAATATAAAAAAAAATCCTTTCAAAATTAAAAATTGATATTTGTAATCGTCCTGTTAATTATTGAAATAAATTTTCTGCTTCCATTTGATCAAATGTTCAAATAGAAATAATCATTAATCTGTAATTTTTTCTGCCAATCGGTTGTAAATATATTTCTTTTTGAGACGAAAGAAAAACGAAAGTCCTACAATATGTTCGAATTTTTCCAACTCCAATGAGTAGACCTTGAAGCTTGCCAAAGATAACTAATAATATGGTTTGTTTTCCGTGTAAATTGAGATATCGTGACTCGAATAAACTAATAACGATTACAAAGAAAAATAAGAAAATATCGCCTGAACTTGGTTTGTCTACTGTATTCAAGTTTTCCTGATTTAATTCAAATCCACCATATTGCAAAGCTACTTTTTTATTAGATCTTTATAACAAAAACTACTTCTTGTGATTTATGTTCATATGAGCCCTCGAAACAGCAATGTAACTTCCTTCGTCGATAGTGAAATAGGATTCATTTTTGATATTCTTTGTCTCATTTTTCTTCCTATGCCAAATATTATTGGAATGGAAATATCCTTTTACAGAAAATAGTTCTTATAATGGTTGGATGAGTCGATTGTTTATTTGTTATAGTATATGAAACTGATGAAACTTGCCTAAATTGTTTTATTTTGGATAAGAGCCAAGACAAGGTATGCTCACATTTCAGAGATAGTATTTGTAGTCATACTAGAGAAGGAAGTTTTCAAAAGTTTACTCTTATGCCGCTGGCATTATTTTACTAATTTATAAATTTTGGAGAATCACAGCATTATTTTCGTGTCAAAATCATTAGCGAAATCTAGCAGCCCTTAAAACTTTTCATCTGATGTTAGTGAATGAAGATCCTTTTTCAACCTCCCATCCCTAATGCGGTTGATTCCATCATTCCTCCGGGCTTTCTATCCTTTACTTGGTAGGAATCCAAAGCAAATGATACACCCTGAAATTGTTGCGTCGTTGCTAAAGTGAGAGTGACTTGTGATAATGAGTTTCATTTTGAAAGGATTAATGAAAGGTCCTTAAACCATCTGAATGGGATTTGAATGAGTTAATTGAATAGAGACTTGGGGCTAATCCTTGAAGTCATTTGGTGTTACACGATGAAAAATGGAAAGATTATTGGATGACAATCAAAGTCTGCGGCGCATAATCCCACACTGTAAGCCCATGATACTTATAAATATATAGTGTCAAGTAATTTCATTATGGAAAATGTGTCTACAGAGTTCTAGGAACCATTATGTTTTTTTTGCTATTTTGTCCTACCTTACGCCGTTGCGGGTAAATTGGAAGTCAAAAGCTTCTATCCAAAAAAAAACGAAGGGATGAATAAATGAGTATTAATGAGATCCTTTTTCACTTGAACGTTGCGGCTAGGCGTAAAGGTATCTTTAGAAGATTTGAAAAGTATCTGAGAAAATCAAAGACAAATGTCCGTTACTAATGATGTTTGGTTAGTTACCATTTCTTTTGTCGTTATAATAGAGGTGATCTTAATTTGCGAATTCTGCTTTGGATAAAGGCATTTATAACAAAGTTAATTATAAATTGAAAATTAAATGAGTTTTTAGAATTTGATCAGTGGTTTAATTGCATTTACGCTGAAAGAAATTTCTTTTGGGTTTTCTTGACCATGTCCATGGTTACAATAAAATGTGAAGAAAAATGAACCTAAATTTGTTTAATTAATCTAATACCATCACTTAAGTAAAGTATCAAACTGGATTTTAAGTATTTTATTTTAGATCTAGAAATGAAGAACAAATGTGCGAAATTTTTTGACATGCTTATTTACTTTCCTTGCAGTACATTTTGGTCAAATTTTTAAGGGGATTCATTTGGATTTTTCATAGTTTTGAATTTTTTTGAAGTGTAATTCCTTGCCTAGTGTGTCAAGCTAGTAATGACTATGTCCAATAAAACGTTTCCGATATTGCACATCGACCATTAATTTCTAGTTTATTTTGAACATATCTTCCCGGAAAATTTTACCAGTAAGCCCATATTCATAATATATGCTGAAATTGTTTACATATTTATGGGAATAATATATAAATAACAAATGTGCGTTTTTTCTAATGTGAATATTTCATAGACAGTGTTCTTGTTGGATTCATGATTTTTTTATTTAACAATCTAATTTTCTGCGAAATCGTACAAACGATGTTTTCATTAATTTTCCATCTTAGCTTTTATCTTTGCTTTGTACAAATCATTGTCAATAGCTATTAATGAGAACATAGTTCATATTAATCTCAAAAACATTTCCTTTTCAAATTAGTGCAAGGTTTATACAGAGGTTTTGGAATATTATAACGAATTGCAATGGTTTCCGTAACGTCGTGGAATAGAAGCTCTAGTAATTATGTAATTATTAATTAATGATTATCAAATTAAGAACGAAATGAGATATGAGAAATTGTATGTGCAACAACTGTAAATGCCGTTTTCTCGGAAGAACGTTTCCAAAATTGACATTCTAGATAATTCAATGACAATTTCTCGATTTTTCAAAAACTTGAATCACAGGTTCAAAACAGTATAATCTTTTTTTCAATCGTGAAAACATTTTGAAATTGTTTTAAAACTTATATATTTACTTTTAATCAAAAGTCGAAAATAGGGTGAGGCAATGGAATTTTTTTGAACGACAGTCTGTTACAGAATTTTTCATCTTTTTTTCAAAGATTCGCTCATAATGGTGATAGTAGTTTTTAGTGTAAAAAATTTCCGACATCAATAAATTAGTGCTATCATATACGCAATTTTTGGTCTCGCTTTCAACCATTGCTGGAAGTGACCACCATAGTGCCACCATTTTGCATGTTGTCCAAAATTGAAGCTTTTAACTCTCACAATATCCTGAAAATTGACAATATTTTCGCATTCTACTTAATGTTCAATGAATTCTGCTACCGTGAAAATCTCCAAAAACATTTATTGTTATTTATTTATTTTATTAAACCAAGCTTCTTATTTTTTTTTAAAATTAAGTAAACTATGGCAAATATAAAAATTTCAGCTCAACTGACCTTAAGCGCTGATAAACGCGTAGAGTTTGCATTATCGTTTCATTACAACACTCCTTAATTTTCATAAAATGTAAAGACAAATATTTGAGCTGGCCAAAAAATATATTAAAAATACTGATTTGAAAAAAAAATTGTTTTGTCCTTTTGTAGTCTGGATTCGTTGAGCATCTTTTTTTCTTTAAATAAATTTTTTTTCAGTATATTGGAAGTTTTTGTAATCGCCTCGAAAATTGAAATTTTCAACATATCTACATACATTTTCAGGTCTTTAGAGTATATTTAAAGTGTTTTTAGAAGGAAAAATGTATGTATGTGTGTGTGTGTGTGTGTAAGTACGTACATTCGTGGGCAACTTTTCTACGAGCATAGCTTAAGTAAATCAAGTCGTATCGACTTCGTTAAAAAGTAAATCGGAAAATCCAAAGGCATTCTAAAGATCTGACTAGTTTTTGTAACACTTCGGTCGAGAAGGTTAGTTGTTTTGACACCTTCAAGGTCATTTCTGTCATGCACTATATCTTGTGAGCCAAACATACGATTTGCAATGTTGACATGTCAATCGAAGGCTTTGTAACCTGCCCCTGCCCCCCGCCCTATTGATCTGCGTGGATATTCAATCAACATCGCCCCCCCCCCCGAAATCCGTACGTAATCTATGGACGCTTTCGTACACGATCCGATTAATATTAACTCATTCCAATTACTGTTATGAGTGCCTCTCATTATTATTATTTGAAGTAGCATTATTTTTATTAACTTCCCAGTATATGGGAAGTTCTTGTAATCGCCTCGAAAATCGAAATTGAAATTTTCAACTTTTCTTTACGTTTTGAGGTCTATAGAGTATATATAAAGTGCTTTTAGAAAGGGAGATGTATGTGTGTGTGTGTACGTACGTCTGTACGTTCGTGGACAGTTTTTTCTACGAGCATAACTCACGTAAACAAAGTCCGATCGACTTGGTTGAGGTGTCAATCAAAGCGTTTTTGCAATCTTAAAAGCTGGTTAGTTTTTGGAATACTTCGGTCGGGGGTCTTTGCTGTTTTGCTCGTTTGAAGGTCATTTCTGTCATGCGCTATATCTCGCGAACCAAACATATGATTTTTTCAACAAGGGGTCAATCGACGCGTATTGACGTTTTTGTGATTTTATCAAATTTTTAAAAAAATTCTTGGAGCGGTTTTCAAATTTTTTAAAAAAAAGTGCAAAAAATTAGGTTTTTTTCGAAAACAATAAATTTTCAACCTTATTGTCAAGTCTTAGTAATCAATGTTTATAAAATTTATTTACTGCAAACAATGCTCGCAAAAACGTCGTCAAAACTTTTTCTCATGATTACGTAAAAAAATAAATTAAAAATAAAAAATCATTAAAAGTCATCATGATTTTCAAGGTCATTTTTATCATTCACTATATCTCACGAACCAGATATAATATTTGCATCATTATGGTGTCAGTTGACGTGTATCTTTGTGTAGTTTTCAACATTATAAAAATTCGTTTCAGCCGTTTTTTTAATTTAACAGAAGAAAATGCGAAAAATTATGGTTTTTTCATAAAAAATATTTTTTAACTTGATTTGCACAGCACAGTGATACCAGTTTATAAAATTTATACATTCTTATCAGTTTTTGAAGAGAAACCGGCAAAACTTTTTTCCATGATAATGAAGAAAAACTAAATTAAAAATAAAAAAACATTCAAAGTTACCATGTAAAGAGCGTTCATACAAATGATATTACTTTATATCTTTTATTTTAAAAAAATTGTTGTAAATGCAATCAAAGTTTTAAAATATTTGCATAATTTGAGCAGGTTTTTAATAGTTTTTATAGTCTTTTAATTAACAAAAATTTCTTAAATTTTGAAAACCAACAAAATTTTTCAACACCGATTGATACGCGTGAATATTCAATCGGTCCTCATCGACCAAAAACCTTACATAATCAATGGACCCTCCCGTAGACGATATGATTCATATTAACTCATTCCTGTTACTATTACCTCTCATTGTTGTAATGTTGTTGATGTTTATGTAGATATTACTGGGAAGTTGACCGTGTGGACCTCAAGGGTCGCACCTCGCGGCTTGTTATAATTTTTATGTTGATTATTTTTAATATCCATGTACATATTACTGTGAAGTTGAGCGTATAGACCACGAAGGACTTTTGGAATATTGACCACGATAATCTTTTATTATTGTTTCGAAAGTCCTTTCTGCGTAGACTTCCTAATTATTCGTTATGAAAAACTATAATTTGTACAAAGCGTACGTAAATTGGTCCAATGAAATTAAATTACATGATTTGGGTATCAAGGCGGCCAGTTCACAAGTGCATTTCTTGAAATTGTTCGTTTACCAATGATTCGGCCCAATAAAGTAATGGTTTCACGCGATATAAGGCATGTGGCGCCATCTTGTTGGATTTATTTATTTTTCAGAGGATTGGCATTGATGCTGGGAATCAAAAAATGACGAATCATTCGTCAGTAGTGGTTGCCATTAACAGTAACGTTCGTTCCGTCCTCAGATTTCAAAAATAAAGGATCCATTATGCCACTCGCAGGCAATCCTCACCACACAGTGTCTTTTCGAAATACTATGGGGCTTATAAAGTCTCTTGAAGATTATCCTTACATTTAAAACGGCAAAAACGTCAATTTTGCTTCTTCACAAACTCATTAAGCCAGAAATGAGCTTCATAGATGAAAACGATTTGACGACAAAAATGTGGTTGAACTCCCAACTCATTCCCAGCCCATTTGCTGAAAATATGACGCAAACGGTGCTGAAATGGCTTTAATTGCTGTACGAATTGCATTTTACAGGACTTGAGTTCAAGATTTCTCCTAAAAATTTTCCATATAGTGGACTGGCCAAGTTGTTGAGAACTGCGCCGAATCGATAAATTTGGAAGCTCTGTCACACTATCGTCAACAGTAGCGATGGCTGCTGCGGTACGCACTGTACGAGCTCGTGTTGGATTAACTTTGTGCAATAGAGTATACATGGACATAAATCTTTCTATCGTATTGCGTATGAGCTGCTCAGATAGGAGACAATGAGCACCATAAAATGGGTGAAGTGCTCCATAAGTTTGGCGAACAGAACACGAATTCTGGGAATAAATTTTTAGAATTCGACACTGCATGGGCAGATTTTTAAAAAATAAAAGTAATCTATTTTGTATTTCTTACATTTGCATTGAATGGCAGCCTTGATGATCTATTCATCTAGACAATTCATTTCTTATTTGCATGGTGCGCAATGAAACGATAATATTCTAATTTATGAGGATTATTACACGTTAAAATAATTATAAAGAAAATGTGCACATTCTCAATTGGTATACAATACGTCAAGAGTAATTCAAATTGAAAACATGCAAATAATCACCCCAAATAATATCCCACTTAATAGTAAACTTCATTGCCAATCATTCCCAATAACATCAAAGTCACTTTGACATGCTTCACGAAATCATTTTCAACCACTTATGCGCAACAATTTATCAAGCAAAGTAGAAATGCTTCCAATCAATGTAATATCCTTGATTTACCCACCTAATTGCTTTAAGCTGGCCCATTAATTTGAATACAGCTGCTAAGTAATTGCTTTGCAGGCCTCTCCAAATATCAATCACCGAAGCAATTCAGTGTAATCCACCCGTTCGCGGCTAAGTACGAATTGTATTAACATAAAAAGATCGTTTGCCATGTTAATTAAGATGTTCCCGAGATGGCGAAGTGCGACAGTGAAAGGCAAAGCAGGACCAAATCCATAGCGAAAACGCAAAGTAATCAATCGAAGCTATTATTAGGAGAAAGCTTAATTTGCACGGCGAACCGTTTGATTGCGAAGCAAATAAGTTTGCATCGCCAATTAAAGATGTTCTTTGATCTGAAGTGCCAACCTTAGTTCAGGGGGTGTATAAAGGTGTCATTCACTCAGCTCAATATTTTATTGAACAGAATGCAGAAATTTATTTGTTTTCTTCAATTTAATGAGGGTGAACAAGTGTTACTTGACAAAAACGCATTAAAGATGAAAAGCATTTAAAATCTAGGAAGAACAAGCCGCGAGGTGCGACCCTTGAGGTCCACACGGTCAACTTCCCAGTAATATCTACATAAACATCAACAACATGACAACAATGAGAGGTATTCATAGCAGTAACAGGAATGAGTTAATATGAATCATATCGTCTACGGGAGGGTCCATTGATTACGTAAGGTTTTTGGTGGATGGGTGATGATGATCGATTACCACAAATGGAAATTTGATTGAAATTTTGATGGTTTTCAAAATTTAAGCCGCTTATTTTAATTAAAAAACTGCAAAAACTATTAAAAATCTGCTCAAATTATCCAAACATTTTAAAACTTTGATTGGCTTCACAACAAAGTCTTTAGAATAAAAGATACAAGGTTCGGAAGATCCCTTTTCATATGGTAACTTTGAATGATTTTTTATTTTATAAAATGTATAAATTTTATAAACATTTATTACTGTGTTGTGCAAATCAGGTTAAAAAAAAAAATTTATGAAAAAAACCCTAAGTTTTCGCATTTTCTTCTATTCAATTAAAAAACCGCTGAAACGGTTTTTTTTATTGTTAAAATAATCAAAGAGATTTTAAAACACGTCCATTGACACCTTAATGATGCAAATATTATATCTGGTTCGTGAGATATAGTGAATGGAAGAAATGCCCTAGAAGATCATGGTGACTGTTAATGCTTTTTTATTTTTTATTTAATGTTTCTTGTTATCATGAGAACAAGTTTTGATAAATTTTTTTCAATCATTGCTTTTAGTATATCAATTTTATAAAAATTGAATACTGTCTTCCGTAAATCAGGTTAAAAATTTATTGTTTATTAAAAAAACCTAATTTTTTGCACTTTTTTTTCTTAAATTAAAAAATTACTACAACGTTTTTTTTTTAAAATTCGACAGATTCACGCAAATTTTAAGACGCGTTGGTTGACACCATAAACATGCAAATCGTATGTTTGGCTCGCAAGATATAACGCAGGACAGAAATGACCTTGAAGTGCATGATGCCTGTTAATGTTTTTTTAGTATATATTTAATTTTTCATTTAATCGTGAGAAAAAGTTTTGATGTTGTTTTCACAAGCATTGCTTGAAATGTATGAATTTTATAAAAATCGAATACTGTCTTCCGTCAATCACGTTAAAAATTTATTGTTTATTAAAAAAACCCAATTTTTTACACTTTTTTTCTTAAATAAAAAAAAGGCTCCAACGAGTATTTTCAAAATTTGACAGATTCACATAAATGTAACTACGCGTCGATGGTTGTTCAAAAAAATCGTACGTTTGGTTCGTGAGATATAGCGCATAACATGGTTGACCTTCAAGGGGTGAAAACAGCAAACTCCCCCGACCGAAATTTTCCAAAAACTAATCAGCTCTTAAGATTGCAAAGACGCTTCGATTGACACCTCAACGAAGTCGATACGACTTCGTTTACGTGAGTTATGCTCGTAGAAAAAAGTGTCCACGAACGTACGTACGTACGTACACACACACACACACATACATCTCCCTTTCTAAAAAACTTTATATATACTCTATAGACCTCAAAACGTAAAGAAAAGTTGAAAATTTCAATTTCGATTTTCGAGGCGATTACAAGAACTTCCCATATACAGGGAAGTTAAAAGTTATTTTTATATAATCCAGAAGCACAAACACTGTCTTCCTTATTTCACTAAACTATAAAATTTGAAATTTTTGCAATAATTTTGCATCAGAATATTCAAACTTCAAAACATCACAATGCTTCTGAAGTAAAGTCGTTATTTCCGAAATTAATAAACTTTATATTCTACTCCTACTCTTTTCATCAATTTTGCATGTATAATTTTAGTCAGATCCAGTTATACCCATCTACGTATCTCATTGTACTTTTATACAGTAGTTCGCGAAACATAATGGAACCCATTTGTGCGCATTGAAAGTCATGTAAATCGTTAAAATTCCTAAAGAATTTACCAAGAGTCGACTCGCTGAGGATGACGGCGAAACAGTAAAAGTTTATGTACTAAACATACGAAAGTTTTAACATCGAGTAGAAGTTTTGTAACGTAAATTTAAAATGATTTTCCTCATATGAAACCTGATGAGTTTCTAATATTTTCAAATTAGAAATATTATACTACTGCCTTCATTCGTGCAGAAAAAAGAATGCCAACGATAACTGGAGTGTCTTATTTCTAGGTTACACAGTAGATAATAAATTTTTGTTAAAGAAAAAAAAGTTGCTTTACATATGAATATGCAATTTCAAAAAGGGCACATCTCACATATTTTGGCAAATACGGTTTTTTAAATCAATGAATTCTAAATGCTTCCTTCTACTTATTATACTCAATTTTTGATGGCATTGTCGGTGCAAAGAAATATGATTGTTCATCTATATTTTCCAGTACGTGGCCACTCTTTTAATGATTGTGACAGAAATGTTTCAGTCGTTAAAAGAAAAATTAGACGTGAAGATCGCGTGTTCACTCATCAATAATATATTGACCTTATAGTACAGTCCAGTAACACCAAGAAATTTAACGTTGAAAAAGTAAATACAGAAAATATTATTGATTTCAACAAATGGGCTAAACTTAATTTTAAATTTGAATCTTTATCAGTAAGAAGTTACGGAAAAAGTGTACCTAAAAATCAAAAAGTTAATTTTCAAGTATCAGCTTATTATGAGTTCGTTTTTGATCCTAGAAAACCTGGTGAAGTAACCACAAAAATTTTTATAGATAGTAACGCTGAGGAATTTTTCATTCTTTCTAGAGTAAAAGGCATTTGCAGTAACTTACCAAGCCAAGAATATCAAGCTTATAATGACAAAGTACCTATTAATAAATTGAAAATTGCAGATATTGCAAAAGTGAAACAATATATACCAGCAGAATTTACACAATTTTATGACGAAATACTGCAATGGCCTACTACAAGCGAACAAGAGTGTCCAAAAGAAGATTTTTAAAAAAGGTCTACTAATTATCTTTGATTTAAGTATAATGTTTAATTTTAAATACCTAAATAAAAATTTCACCAAATTTATATGGTTTTTTCTCTAAATTATGTGAATTTAATATCGTAAATTTCAAAAAGGGCACACCTCTCAAGCTTAAAATATCTAAAATATACTACATAATAACGTTAGCATCAAAATATTTCTGTACCTTCGATTGGAAATTGGTTCCAGAATGTAACTCAAAAATATTTTTCTAAATTCATTATACTTCTAAAAAAATAACTAGTTTTGTTCATTTCCTGAAAAGTTTCAATATTCAAACATGTGCCCTTTTCGAAATTGCATATTCATATATAAATCACTAAGATGCTCGAATATTCTGTTGCAATGTTATTATCAAATACTCTGTTGCATTGCTTTAGACTCTATTAAAAAAAAGTTCAATTCTAAGCTCACTTGTGTCAAGTTTTGGTCCATTTTCGAACCAATTTCTACCCAAATTTGCAAATCATCGATTTTTTTAAATTGATTATAGAACAGAAAGGCATTCACAACATCTATAAATGCTATTATATTTTACTAGACATTTTATACATTTGCTTATTCACTCAAATAATCATGTGAAATATTCTAAAGGAAGAAATTAATTTTCTAAACAATTATATTAAATAAAAAATTTAAAACTAATTTATTTTATGGACTTCCAAATCAAAAGTGTTGCGTCAGACTACCAAATTCATGAAAATTAATTTTTCAAAAGTATAACGAACGGGGTATAACTGTGCTAGTCTGCTTTTCATTTTGTATTTTTCAATAAAGTATTCGGAAAGCTTTTAAATTGTTGATGTTACAGTTTTCCAAGTAAGGTGTGTATCGAAAAAAAATTGACCTTTATAATTATGTCTCTAAAAGTTTCTTCATCTCAATTTCTTCAATTCTTCATCGAACTATTTTTTTCTTTCTTTTATTATTATATTATATTAACTAACATTTACATAGAAATTCAATGAATTTTCATTTCAAGGAAAAAAAATTCGGACCTTTCCGTTAACTCCACGTATTAGATTCCCTACAACGGTGTCATCAACCACCTTGTATGCGTTTCTCCACTTATTCTTAAAATCCTTTTCGGGTTTAGCAATTTCGTTTGTTTGTTTTCTTCATATCAGTCCAATATCTTTCGATTGGTCGAAGTTCTGGACAGTTGGGAGTGTTGGCTGCTTTCGGTACCACAGAGATGTTGTTGTCCTCATACCACTTCATTGTTCATTGAGCACAATGACTTGTCGCTAAATCTGGCGAAAATATTACATATGCGTCGTGTTTCTCGATAAATGGTTTTAGTCGCTTCTCTAAACACTCTTCAATTCAAATACAAGTTCCTCTGATCTGAGACCACATCAACATATTGCCTGCCAAATCATATACCGCTTGAGAAATTTGGTGTTTTTTTTTTGGTTTTATGTTCTGGGCTCACACCACCCTTTGATCCTGCTGTCTAGAAGTCCTGACCAGGCAACTGTACGAAATCGGCCTTCACGTATGTTTCATCGTCCAACAAAACACAATCGAAATTGGTCAGGTAATCCTTGTATAGCTTTCGAGGCCGATTTTTCGCTTCTTTCTCATTTTCCTTTGATCAATCGGGTACTTTTTGGACTTTATATGATCTAAGATTATAATGCTCCTTAATTTTCTTAATCATTGCATCTGAAGTTTGCAGTTTTTCAGTTATACCTCAAATGGATGTGTTAGGACCTTTCCTATACCTTTCGGATCAAATTTGTATCGGATGAAACTTTTTTTCTACCTGATACAGACTTTCTAGCAACAAGTAGGTCCTTTTTGCACTTTATAATCATTCCTTTCACTGTTGCGATCGACTAATTAGTCTTCTTTGCTAGTACCGAATATTTACGAAGGGGATTTTACAGGTACTTGCCCACAATTAAACTACGCACTTTTTCATGATTTGATGACATCTTTTCAAAAGTGATCTCACAATACGAATGGACTAGACGTTCTTTTTTGTCGCATTTTATAGCTTATTTTGCATACCTGTTGAAGACTTAACCTTTTGCCGAACAGGAACTATGCAAGAAAAAACTAAACGTTATTTCTTTCCGATACACTCTTTAATAGAATTTCAAACGGCAAATTTTTCGATGAAGTGTTACTTGAGAGAATTTTTTTCGAATATATATCTTTTAGAAAAATTTTTGAATTCCGGAGTTAAATAAAATATTTACAGATATATTTTCACATTCAATTTGCATTCAATTTTCTGTTAAAAATCGTATTGTGAGCAACATTTTCTCTCTTACCCATATTAGTGAATATGGTTCAATTATACATAAAAATGATAAAAATGTCAGCAAATTCGCTTGTTGTCTGGTTAAGAAACGTTTTTTAAAAATCGACTTTCAATTCAGCGTCTACAAACTTTAAAAAAATATTTTTCTTTCTTATGTAGTTCATGACTCAGTCCTTTTTTCTACCAATAGCAGCCTATCTGAAACATTATTGCATTATTTAGACTGCAAAGATTTATGGATTTTTTTTTTGTAAAAGTATTAGTGATGACATGTAGATTTCATTGTTATTTTGACATCACGTTTAATTTACTTTGGTTTGTCACCATGCAAAGATTTAAACCCCAACAACGTCTTGAAATAGTGGAAATTGGTTTCCAAAATTCGTATTCTTTGAGCCAAACGTATAGTGTACCTGATATGGCCCATAATCATTAATCTGAGGAGCTCAAACACAATACGATGAAAAGATTCATGTCCACGTATACTTTATTGGACAATGTTCATCCAACACGAGCTCGTACAGTGCGTACCGAGGCAGCCATCGTTGCTGTCGACGGTGATGTGACATAGCTTCCAAATTTTTTTGGATTAGGCGCCGTTCTCAACAGGTGGCCTCTTTCCGACCGCTGCATTGAAAATTTTGAAGAAAAATTTTGGACTTTAACCTCACAAAATGCAACCAATATAGCAATTGAAGTCATTGGACCATCGTTTGCGTCGTACGTTCGGTGATTGGGCAGAGAATGAGTTTGAAGTTGAACCACCTTTTTACGGTCAAATCATTATCAGCGGTGAGGCTCGTTCCCATCAAGCCAGGATTCGTAAATTTGCAAAATTGTCAATTTGGGTATAAAATTAACCCTCAAAACATTTTTATAGCCCAACGACATTCAGAAAAAGTCACTTTATGGTGCGGTTTGTATGCCGGTGGCAAAATTTTCCCTTTCGTTTAAAACCTGAAGATGGAACCAACGTTACCGTGAATGGCGATTACTTACGACAAATAAATCGTAGGTTTTGGACTACCAACAGCAATTCCAATCGTTTGGGAGACAAATGGTTCCAACAGGATGGTGCAACATGCTTACAGCATGTGTAACCATTACTTTATTTGACCGAACCTTTGGTGAACGAATCACCTTAAGGAATGGTTCTGTGAACTGGCCGCCCAGATCATATAATTTGACTCCATTATACTACTTTTGGTAGAAGTATGTGAAACTACTAGTCACTATTGATGACTTGGAAGTCAACATTCGACGCGTGATTGGTGAAACTAGGCCGACTGTGCGGAAAAAAGTGGTGCAAAGTTTGACCGACAGGATGATCTGCCTAAGATGCAGTTGCGATATATGCCATGAAATGTGAAGGCCAATAAAACCAAAAAAATGACCATTTCAATAAATTTAGTGTGTTTCAAATGTAAAAAGATACATATCTTAAAAACACTCTTAATGGCAGTCAATCCAATAAGAACGAATGATATACACATCAGGCTGTCCCAGGAGATAAGTTAGGATGTTTTTTCTCGAAAATAAAATCGCATATCCTTTTTTTATGTGGCCTTATTAGCTTAAAAAATAAATATTATTTCGATTGAAACATGACGACCCGTGACAACTTGATACTAAACATAAAATATAAATTTTTATACTAGAAGATTTCTAGAAGTTCCAGTTTGTTAAGTAAATAAAATGCTTATATACACAAAACATATTACTATTTAATATTGTACATGAAAAACATTATTCTACAAATTTTCTTTTTAAGGTTTGTTTTTCACAGTCTGGATGATTCTTTCTGTGTTCTTGATGCGTAATAAAAATTGCTTTCGTTTATCTTCAACTGGAATTAAACTATGAAAGTCTTGCATCATCTTCGCCGCTCTTTCAGCTGTATCGTTGGCTGTCCTCAGCACTGAAAGCTTCTTCTTAGCATCTTGAAACGAAGCGTTATTTAGGCATAAAGACGGTTCTTCGTTCAGAAAAATGTCATCAATTTGAAGCCAGGTGAACAACGCTTTACTTTTGACTGATACGAAGTCGTAGATATTTTTCTCTAAAATGAAAAATGAAAAAAATTAGTAATTTCTTAAAAAATGGAATACGAAAGAAACAATATTTACTAATGAAACTTATCATACCATGAACCACAGAGATCTTTTTCGGATGGGATATAGCGTTTACCATGGATTGATGCAGCTATTTCATCGTTTAAATACCAAAGATGCTGGCTTAATTTCTGTAAAGCTAGTTTCGAGTCATTTGTGTCGATTTTTTCATAAGCCTTCATCGACTTCAAAAAGCACAAATCCTGATAAGGTGCTTTTACAGCCAAAATACATTAGAACCACGGCTTGACGTAGGATGTCACGATGATCAAGCAAACATCTAACAGTGCCGTCTTATCCTTGTTCGTCATTTTCATTTGAGTGCTAAGAAGTGCTATTTTTAGTGCTTAAAACCTCCTCGCTGTCCACCTGGCTTTTTGCATGGCACCTATAAGTCGAATTTTAAATTTTTGATTTTTATCTCCGCCTAAAAATGTCAATGTGAGCTCAATTAGTTCGCGATAGTCATCTCGGACTTTATCTGTGACCAATTCCGATTGATCATGTTTTCTATTTCGGAAACAGTCAGATGCAAATCTAGTTTATCTTTATAGCACTATATTTCATTCGGGTCGTCATTGACACGCTTCCAGCTATCTCGGAGCTCTTTTAGATTCCAGTCTGCAAAAGCTTTCCAAACCGCCTCTGCCTGTTCTCTTCCTGATGAGTTTTCTAATCTTGACACAGCAATCAATTGTTCTTTATTTCCATATGAAAAAACTACCGGAAGATATTCTTGTTTTGATTTCCAACCATATAAAGCAGGCAATAATTTTTTCCATCAAAGTGAACGGTCACAATTTCTGGCATCTCGTTTTGAAAATAAATTTTTATAAATTCCGCGCGCTTTTTGCGTTTTTCGGTGGGAGTTCTTTAAATTAAGGACGTACTTATCTGTAATGCATCAGTATTGTATCCAAGTGCATTAATAGTAGCTTCAAAAATATACACGGTATTTCTTATATTTAACTGACACCTGTCTTGAGCCGCTACTAGTTTCGGAGTGATGAAGTCTTTCCGCATATATATTTTCGTCTTATCGGGCTGCACGCACTCAATCTGAGTTGAACACACTGATAAAACTTGTCTATTAGAAGGAAGTTTTGATCCCGTTATTTGATGTTTTGCGTCACCTATTAAAAATATATACTTTTTAGAACTGCATAATTCCACTGACATGTTGACCAAACAAAAACAATGTGTTTACTATAAAAGGAAGACAAATTATAACAGGCACCTCGATCGTTCGAGTGCGTCGACCGTAGTTAGCAAGTATTGACAAGTTCAGATGCAAGTTGGCACGGGTTATCGTGATCCTACCTATATCACATTTGTTTAACAATTGTTTCAACATCAATCAAACAATTTAAGAAAGTATGCGTTAAAAAACAAGCCGTGAAGTGCGACCCTTGAGGTCCACACGGTCAACTTCTCAGTATTAAAAATATTAAACACAATAATAATATGGAGATAATAGTACTTTAAATAATAAAAATGTACCTCTCATAGAAGTTATTGGAATGACATAATATTAATCGTAACATCTACCCGAGCGTCAATTGATTACGTAAGGATTTTGGTGCATTGGTTTGATTGATTATTCACGCGGATCAATCGGAGGGAGGCAGGCCACAAAGCCATTTTTACGTTATTTGTTATTTTTATATCGATGCCTTAAGGACAAAAGAGCGCTAGCAAAAATGCATGCAGTTTTTGTTATTACACCACACTGAAGAGATTTTGTCGCTTAACCTCATTTTGAATAGTTGCGGTCGAAATTGCTAGCACTTCGGCATAATCACTAAATTTGTATTTATTCACGATTTTACATCAATGAGACTGATAATTATTTCTTATTTTCTGTTGGTCTTGAAAAATATATAATATGCAGTCAAAAATAGGTTTAATTGCATGTAAAAAGTAAAATATATGTATACCAAATGATGAAGGAAGTAATTGAAATCTTACGAATACTAAAGAACAAAACTCCTAAAAACTACAATTTTTTATTTGATGAAAGCTTGCCAAAGCATATGATCTTAAAAATGTTGACTACAAAACATACCATACTATTTTACCATTCAAAACGTTGATTACCACAATTGCAAATTTGATTTGATTTGTGTTGGTTTTCAAAATTTCAGCAGTTTTTTCATTAATGTTAAAACACGGTGCTGTAAAAACTATTCAGAATCTGCAAATAATTATAAACTTTGATTGACTTTACAACAATGTCTTCAGGATAAGAGATTTAAGGTACAATCATTCTTTTTTTTACATGGTGACTGAATGTTTTTTTTATTTTTAATTTAATTTTTTTTTGTAATCATGAGAAAAGTTTTTTCTGGTTTCTCTACAAAAATTGAAACAAATTTATAAATTTCATATACATTTATTATTACGATGTGCAAATCAGGCTAAAAATTAATTTTTTTATGAAAAAACACTAACTTTCCACATTTTTTATTAATTAAAAAACTGCTTTAACGATTTTTTCAAATACAAAAACTCCATGTAAATGTTAATACCCGTCGATTGACAGCTTAATGTTCCAAAGATTATATTTGGTTCTCGAGATATAATGAATGACATAAATGAAGGTTATGATGACTTTTAATGATTTTATTTGTAATCATGAAAAAAAAATTGCTGGTGTTTTTGCAAGAACTGTTTGGAGTATATAAATTATGTAAACATTGATCACTGCATTTTGAAAATCAGGTTAAAAATTTATTGTTTTTGAAAAAAACAATTTTCTGCACTTTTTTTAAAAAAATTAAAAAACGGCTCCGACGATTTTATTGAAAATTTGATAGAATCACATAAATATTAATACGTGTCGATTGACACCTTGATCTAGCAAATTGTACGTTTGGTTCGCGACATATAGCGCACGACCGAAATGACCTTCAAGGGGTCAAAACAACCACCCCCCCCCCTCCTGATTGAAGTGTCCCAAAACTAATCAGCTCTTAAGATTGCAAAAACGCTTCGAATGACACCTCAACAAAGTCGATACGACTTTGTTTACGTGAGTTATGCTCGTAGAAAAACTGTCCACGAACGTACATACGTATGTACGTACACACACACACATACATCCCTTTTTCTAAAAACTATTTAAATATACTCTAAAGACCTCAAAACGTAAAGAAAAGTCGAAAATTTCAATTTCGATTTTCGAGGTGATTACAAGAACTTCCCATATACTGGGAAGTTGAAAATAACTTCAATTTTTTTGAGACACCCTAATACACATTTTACAAAAGAGCAGATAATTTTATGGGTGTTTCGAGTCAACTAAAAATCTAAGAGCTGTTGAAAAGATTGTAAAGTTGTTATTCATTTAAGTCTTACCCTATGTCTCTTCTGAAGATAAGCTATCGCAAATTAAAAAAACATGAAAATAATTGGAAATTTAAATTTTATCTGTGTTCTAGAGATGTTCACTAACAACAATCATTGGGTCACGTTCAATCCATGTTAGTATCCACTTGCTCACATTTAACCATCGTTAGCCACTAAATGTCTGTAACATTCATGTTTTATGAAGCTTAACTTGTTCATGTTGCACAACATGCTGTTCCGACGATTATGTGCGTACTCAATCCGCACGAGTGATTTCGATTAAATCCAATAATCCTCTGTCAATATTATTGGTTTTTCAACATTACCATTATAAGATACATGCACAATCACCATGTCAGTTTGATAATACCCTCGATAATATATGAATAAAAAAGGAAATAACAATAATTTATTTTCTCGTCAAGTAGGCATCATGATATGCATTAGAGGAATATGATATGCTTGTTTTGAATTTTCGTAGATTTGATGGTTTTCCGATGTTTAAATTTCTTTACTATGCAGATTTTAGCGTCAGAATGTTCAAAGATTTTATCTGTTTGAATGAAAGTAAATATTTGAAAGCCTATCATATACCAAACGGAATTCGTTGCAAGGTTCAGGATGAATTTTTCAGAAAACAAAGGCTAATTTTGATATGTCCTTCTGGCAGAAGTAGAATATCTTGATAGTCACACTACAGTTTCAACTAAACGACTATCAATTTAAACTGCTGTGTAGTTGAAATATTTAAGATAAATGCAATTCACGACAAAACTTAATCTCCTGACTTTCACAAATTCTATTCGCTGAATACGTGAACTCTTTAATATGTGATGTGATAAAAAATATTCATCACATTTTCAATAAACATACAAACTCACGTGTTATCAATAAACATACAAACTCACGTGTTATCTATGACTAGGCTTCCAAGTGCATTTGACAGTTTCAATCATAGCAAAAGAACCCAAAAAAATAAAAATCTTTTATACGAGTTTTGGTTGTCAGTCCATCCATAGATACATAACCACTAGCAACGTGATGAATCCCTGCCATGCCTATTATGCATGAAATACATCGTGGATAAAACTTTCAAATATGAGGTAAGAGCTCTGCAGGAGCATATTTCCTTGCTGATATATAATAGAAACGGGTTAAATATTTGTGGAGTCAATTTATATTGGATACATATATGCTTCTTAAGGAATGGAGGTTATTTGTCAAAAGCAATTCAAAATGTCTGTTGCAAGGATTCAACCAAATCCTTCGTTACGTGGGCCTTTTTGGCATCCTATCTAAGTCTTAGAATTCCTGGTGTCAGGAAACATGTCTCGTGTCTCATGTCAAACCCATGTACAACATCGCAAACGTATTCATTTTCAAGATTTTAAGCTTCTTCCCATCGTGTATGAAATCACCACAACCATACATATAAGGGTTGAAGGTTAATATTGCGGTAGAGTAGCCGATTCTGGCACAGCGATAAATACTAATCTAACTTTTTCGATACAACTTTTCGATGCTGGTTGTAGCTACTAGCTTTCAGCAACATGAGAGTGACATTCAAAAAATATTCGTTGCTCATCACCTATAAGTTCTTTAATTTTTTTCATGACAAAAAATTTAATTTATAAGGCATATAGGTATTTATTTCCAAAGACTTCTAAACATTATTTAAAAGTCAATCTTGTTATCAGACATTCAAAATTAGTCAACTGTTAGGATACCTAGTGTGAATCGATAGGGAAAAAAATATTTTATTTTTTAATAACTTTACAAAGGCTATTGTTTGAAAGTGTTTGCAATGGTAAACTTGACTTTCAAACTGCAATTTTTAGTGACTGCACTATAAAAATCGAAAGACAGTTGAGTTTGTATCCTGAAAGTTGTTAATCTTATCGAATAGCTCTAACTTTTAGTCTACCCATGATTTCGAAGTGTAATGTGTGTTGTTGAGCTTAAATAATTAACAGACCAAATCATACATAACGAAAGTGTTTTCGGTTTGGAAAAAGGAAATCAAAAATGACACTATCTGTCGAGTGTGACAATAATGACTTCAAAATTGATTCTATTCATTATGCATCGATGGTTTCTTCATTTATACAATTTTTTTATAAGCTAATTAAGTACAACGTCTTTTATTTATTCTATTATGCACAAAAAAAAAATCAGAAACACATTCCCATGTATGCTTTTTGTAGGGCTCATACGATCCGACAGTATGTGACATGGGTGACCCACAGAATCATTAATTAATTGTCACATTTACGGCTGACCGATTATTACTGTTCCGACACTCAAGCAAAGAGTAAACAAATTATCAGCATTTCACACCCAGCAGTCTTAAAAAGATTTGTTGATGACTAATAAATAAACCGCCCCATCAGTCCATGGCTCTTCAGCATTGGCTATGGACAAGAAGTAGCATTAAACATTCGATGAATGAACGCAATCCGCAAAGTAAAGGATTTCTCTCACTTCGTGAGTGCGGTCTGAAATCGGTTGGGTACACTACAAAAACAAGCCGTGAGGTGCGACCCATGAGGTCCACACGGTCAACTTCCCAGTAATATCTACATAGATATTTAAAATATTTAACACAATAAAAGTTATGGAAATAATACTACTTCAAATAATAAAAATGTACCTCTCATAAAAATTATTGGAATGATTTAATATTAATCGTAACATCTACGCGAGCGTCAATTGATTACGTAAGGATTTTGGTGCATTGGTTTGATTGATTATTCACGCGGAACAATCGGAGGGGGGACAGGTTACAAAGCAGTTTTTTCATTAAAGTTAAACATGGTGCTGTGAAGACTATTGAAAATCTGCTCAAATTTTGCAAATATTAATAAAATTTGATTGACTATACAACAATGTCTTTAGAATAAGAGATTTAAGGTATAATGATTCGAATAAACCCTTTTTACATGTTGACTTTGAATGATTTTTTATTTTTAATTTAATTTAGTTGTAATCATGAGAAAAGTTTTTGTTGGTTTCTCTACAAAAATTGATAAAAGTTTATAAATTCTATAAACATTTATTATTACGATGTGCAAATCAGGTTAAAAATGGAATTTTTTATGAAAAAAACACTACTTTTCTAAAAAAAAATTAATAAATCGTAAAAAACGCTTTAACAATTTTTTTGAAATATAAAAACATCATAAAGATGTTGATACGCGTCGATTGACACCTTAATGATGGAAAGATTATATTTGGTTCTCGAGATATAATGAATGACGTAAATGGCCTTGAACGTTTAATGATTTTTTATTTTTTATTTAATTTCTTTTGTAAACATGAAAAAAAAATTTGCTGATTTTTTACAAGAACTATGTGGAGTATATAAATAATATAAACATTGATTACTAAGGTTTGAAAATAAGGTTAAAAATTTTGTGTTTTTGAAAAAATTCCTAATTTTTTGCACTTTTTTTAAAAAAAAATAAAAAAACGGATCCAACGATTTTTTTACAAATTTGATAGATTCATCTTAAAACCCGTCGATTGACACCTTAATGATGAAAATCGCATGTTTGGTTCGTGAGATATAGCGCATAGCATGGTTCACCTTCAAGGGGTGAAAACAGCAAACCCCCCCGACCGAAGTGTCCCAAAAACTAATCAGCTCTTAAGATTGCAAGGACGCTTCGATTGACACCTCAACGAAGTCAATAAGACTTTGTTTACGTGAGTTATGCTCGTAGAAAAACTGTCCGCGAACGCACGTACGTACGTACGTACACACACACACACATACATCTCCCTTTCTAAAAACACTTTATATATACTCTATAGACCTCAAAACGTAAAGAAAAGTTGAAAATTTCAATTTCGATTTTCGAGGCGATTACAAGAAATTCCTATATACTGGGAAGTTAAAAATTAATTTGTGATGCTGATATAATAAATAATGATAAAATATAGGTGCAAGACATTTTTCTACCAACGAATCTTTTTGTTAAATGTTCATAAATTTAATTTATCTGACAAAGATGTTTATGAAGAACTTAACTTTTCTCTTTAAATATAACATCTACTTCGAAATGATTTTAGTCATATTTGCGAAATAATAATAGAATAAGCAAGATCTAATACGTGGTAAAAGGTTTCACTTCAAAATGAATCATACAGAAACTTCTTTGGTTGATTTTTTTTGAAAACCAGATAATGCTTATCGAGATCAACCAGACAGCTCCACAGTATGATAAAGAAATGCTGTGCTTTTAAAGTGATCTAAAATATGCATTCATTTTTCAAGGCTGTCTAAAAGTCTACAAAGCAAAATCTTAAAGTACAAAAGATCGTTATGTTCCAATAATCATAAATTCTCTATTTTCTTTCCTTTTCCTGAAAAATTGGTTTATGTTTTGGATGAAAATAATTTTTCGATATTTGGTTGGAACTTGGTTAAAAACGGATATTTTATATGACAATACCTACTTCAAGTAAAAAACAAATTAAATTAAATTTTAAAGCCCCGAACAGTGGCTAATATTTCCTTTTTTTGTTGAAAGTTTTATTCTCGAAGTATTTTAAAGAAACAAATAACAGTTATGCATCAAAAAATACAACAATCAAAATTATTGAACCATTTGATTTTGAATCTACGAAGAGCGGCAATTTCGATCAAAGTGTATTAGCATTTAAATGATATTATCACATTTTGAAAAAAAATTAGTAATGAAGTTTTTTAATTTGCTAAACAAGATGAAAAAAGTTAGGTTTTTTCGAAAAAAATAAGTTTTTACCAGATTTTCACCACAAGCAATTAATGCATGCAAAATTCAGAATCTCTCTATTAAAAGTTTTTTAAGTTTTTTAAAACTAAACTAAAATTAATTCTCAGAATGAGTAAGAAATTGATACGAATAATATCACTTATTCCAAAGGCGTTGTTGTCGTCCTGTCAATCAAATCGTTTTAACATTTGTTTAATTTGAGCAGATTTTTATTAATTTTTGGACAATTGGTTTTTAATTTAATTAAAAAATGTTTAAAATTGAGCAATGAATTTTTTTTTGAAATACTTTGGATGAGCAAATGTTTCAACGGTTTCTTAATAAATACAGATTCAAAATTTTCATGATTCCAAAAACAATAAACAATTAATATTTATTGTGAATAATGAATAAAAAGTAGAATAATTTTATCTAACATCAGTCACTCTAATGACACTTGAGGATATCGATCAGTGTGTATTATCATTTGTGTGATTTAACAAACTTTGACATAAATTCAACACTGATATTGTTTTTAAATTTATTAAAAAAATCCAAAAATTAAATTATTTTTAAAAAAATATTAAATAAACTTGCACTTATGTCAAAATTAGGGTTGTAATTAAGGGTAAACAACACTGTGTAGGTAAAAAAGAAGTCATTTTTTGAAATTTGTTTCTCTAAAACCAAACAACATATCGAAGCTTGGTAAAAATATATATATGGTACAAGTATTTGACATCCTCTTTGAATTTTTTCAGAACTGTAAAAAATCAAAATGGCGGTTCCCAAGCATTTCTCCAGAAACGCCTTATTTTTTCATGGCTTCGCGGCCGGACCGTTTTCTCCTGAAATTTTAAGGTTATGGTTATCAAACAAATAATTACCGATAAAGCATAATAACAGCCAGAGAAGTACGTAGGATTTTTTTAAAACTGATTTTTGACAAAATGGCGTCATTTTGAAAAAAATGTAAAAAAACGGAAAAAACCCTCGAAAATTGTTAATAACAATTGAAATATGCAACATTAAAATAAATATTCTACGTAGTTGCGTACAGACACTAGTTTTGAACATATTTTAAAAATTTCAAGTAAATTGAACAAAAACTGTTTGGGAAAAGAGTCCGGCCAGTTTGAAAAATGTTGTTACGAGATAAACGCGTTTAAAGTGTAAGTTATTGAAAAATGATTAATAAATTTGATAAACCTCTAATCTGCAAAATACGTTTTCGGCGTTCTCTGCTAACGGTCAACTAACAGAACACGTGTACATTTTTGAAAGATTTGTATTTAAAATTGTTCTAAATTTCAATAACAACAGCGCGCGAGGAAACGCGCGGGGATACGCAGGGATTGCGCTCCGAAAAAGCACTGAGAGGCGCCGTGCTAATTTAAAATTTCGAACACTTAGAGATTTTTCTACAATATGAAACTTTGCTACATGATTTCAATGATGATAAGGTAAACTTAACAGCAACAAAAAAAAATTTGATTTCTTGGAAATCTACCCTGGTGTTCCCCCTTAAATGAATCAAGATTGGGTATATACTTCCTTAAAAATACTCATTAACAAACAAGAAACAACGAAATTTATAAGGAATAAGGTAATGTTGGTTAATTACGTAAGTATAATTTGTCAATTTTTTGAGCCCATTCATTATAAGGGCTCGCAAGATTTCAGTTACTTCTTCCGAACGTTAGATTTTATATGTTTAAAATATACTCTGATATTGAGTTTCGGAGTGGAGTGGATATTACATGTTGTTCAGATCAACTGCAAAATAGAAAATGATCATTAGTCTCACTATTGTCAAATGACGAAATCGTGCAAATACTTATGTCAAAATTAGTCTTTATAGAAATTTTGAAGTTCAAATTTCAATTTCGTAGTATTTGGTCAAATTTAAATTCTACATTTTAACAAATCTATAAAGTAATCCATCTTGATTTGTGAGCGTAATGATAAGTTTAAATAATTGAAAGATTGATGATTGCCGTAAAAATATAATGACAATAATGACAACTGGAGAGTTCTTTCAAATTACAATTTTTCAAAAATTAAAAAATAAATTTATACAGGTTTTCTTAGCAAATGTCATCAAGAATGCGATTTAAAAGGATTTATAATGATATTTTAATTTTTAAAGTATTTTCAAGCGTGTATACCGAGATGCTGTGAGACTGCATTTTTGACGATCCGCTGTCTTTCGGTATTCTCGACTCTCTTTTCCTGAATAACGAAAGTATAAACATGGTCCACCTATTGATCCAGAAGCTCAGGAAATTTTGAAGCCAATATACAAAGATTTAACTTCGATTGATTTATTAGAAAGATGCTTCGTAATTCGTAAAAAAGTAAACACGGTTTTCTCGAATTCATATTTTTTAAGCTGACGGACACGATTTTAGAAAAACTACCTTACCGATCACTCTTATTTTTTAATATGTTTTTGTATACACAGTAAGAAATTTTCTGATTTTCACTCAATTTTCTACCCTCAAAAATAGGATTTTTGTGAAAAAATGGCCGCCATTTTTTTATTTTTTAATGAAAAAAAATCATTCTGATAACCGCCATAGGCACTTAAACAAGGATAAATTTGGCGTTTTGTTTTCCTCCGAGATGATTCAGTCACCTGAAATCACGTCCTCCGTCATTTTTTTATGTTCTTTTAAAAAATTGTTATGGGTAAAAATACAATAAAATAATCTTTAAAAAATATTTTTGTACACCCACAGTACCAATCAGCATATGTACAAAATTTGAAAATGATATCTTTTTTTTTGAGAATCCTAACCTTAAAGATCCCTTAAAGCTCTTACCCTGTTACCTCTTCGCAAATTACAGACCAAAGCAAGCAATCAACAAAATAACCACATCCTATAAAATGGAAAACTAAATGGAGGAAGCTGTATTCGATAAATATTTCCTTTGTTGCATGGGAAAGAATTGGCTCAATTTATGATCATCGTCCTTGGTTGAAAGCTCAATAAATATCTAGTCATCTACATTTCGGTGAAACAATTCTTTTGAAGGGTTTGAAAATAATACATTTTTTGGCTGTACTTTCTGAGTGTATAAAAATCTTCTTTGCTGGAAAAAACAATTTGCCTCGAAAAAGCACTTCTTTCTACTTTGCCGACACATGAGCAAATATTCAAGAATTGATGGATTCCATTTCTCATGTACATATAAACATTCTTGAATTTCAATGGGCTTTTTTCTGGACTAACGCATGAAATGCAAAAATAAATATAATGATATTTGTAGGTTCTACGTATACTGACGGGTGTTGTGCCTTTGAAAGATGGTATCGTGAGAAGCTAACATATACCATTACGTCGTCCTTAATGTTCAAATAGCGTGTAAAATATCTGTGAACCATACCTAACGAAATAAGTAAATGTAGGTGTTTATCAAAGAGCATTAGTCTAAGTCAGTCTTCTATAAGTCCAATAAAATCCATCAGTCTTGATAAAAGGAAAATTCCTACTGGAGTCATCAAAAGAGAACCTATCTTTTGAGTATTAACGTCAAATTTGTCAGACATTGAGTCATATACTAATTAGATTATGCATGTGAACATCTTTGAATACTTACCACTGCCAGCCTGTATTCAAATTGTTTTCAGCAATTTCAATGTTCAGCCACTATCACTGCCATAATTTGATTGCGCGTACAACATGTACCTCGCACGCTCCATTCCATATGATCGTTGCATCAATAAAGATACAACAAGGTGTTTACATTAGTATCGTCTACTAATCCCATCTCGGGAACTCATTAAACGTGTTAATGCGTAAACAAATCTCACGGCGGAAAGTAAACGAATTTTTATGAGGCTTTTGCATGTTTGACTGGAGCTTCCAGCGAATTTGCTAATTTGTTGGAGGCACAGTTTTTCAGACAATCGCCACAGTAATATGTATCTTTGCATCCATCTATCTATCTATTTGCCGAATGAGGCTCGTAAACTATGAATCGCATCAGCGACATCAGCGAAATATTTTTTTATTGTTGCACTGTTAGAAGCCAACTATCTGTTGCAGGCTCATTTGTTTTATTCCTAATTGTTGAATTGTTCGCTACGGAAGAATGATGATGCATCGACTCTGAAATTTGTTTGTTAAAATGACTATTTTGGCATGCATGTAAATGCATTTAAATACGATAATTTTTTTGAAACAGCGTTATTAGAACAATAATCATGATTAGTTTACTGAGCAAGTGAGCTTGCTTTTGCCAATACCAAAAGATTACAAATGAATAAGTATTTAATGTAATTTTGAGAAAAGTTGCGCACCGTATCTAAAAAACAGGGTTTCGAGAAAAACGCATTTAAACTTTTTTCCGTAAAAACATTAAGAGGTCGTTTAGGTAACAATTTTTCAAATAATCAGAACAACTCGCAGAGATGCACAACTAGCTCGTCAGGAGCTGTATGAAAAAGAGAAAGGAATTTTGTATGACCAAGGCATAGCAGAGTAGACTTATATACCGTTTTTTTTTTAAATTGGTAAAAAAAAGTCAACGCGATTTTCTCGAATTCATGTTTTTTTTAGCTGACGGACACAATTTTAAAAAAATACTCAACCGGTCACTCTGATTTCTTAATATGTTTTTGTTCAGTTGGTAGCGGAGTTATTATGACCGGTATCAAATTTTCCAATTTCGACTTAATTTTCCACGCTCAAAAATAAGTTTTTTTTTTCAAAAATGACCACGATTTTGTTATTTTTTAATGAAAAATAATCAATCCGATACCTGATATAGGCACTTAAACAAAGATTAATTTGGCGTTTTTCCGAGATGATCCAGTCACCTGAAATCACGTCCGCCTTCATTTTTCAATATTTAAAAGAAAAATTGTTTTTCATAAAACAACCGAAAAAAATAATCTAATCCATATTTTTGTACACCCAAAGTACCAATTAACATACACTGCGCGACAATAGGATAGGTTCGGGAATTTTGCTGCGTCTGCAGGTCATACAATGCAAGGTAAACCGAATTTGGTATTTTTCGTAACTAATGCTTCAATTCTACAATCGGGGAATTACCCGTTATTTTCCAGGAATTTTTCGAACGAATTTGCGCATATTTATGTGCGACAATAGGATAGGTTCGGTTTGGAAATTTTCAGGAAACGGCAATTAACTTTTTAGTTGCATTTTATTAATAATTAATAATGAGTGTTACCTCGATTAAATCCCCACATCAAGAATCCCGCGGGACCCTAAATCCCCCAGATCCTAAATCCCCCAGATTCTGAATCCCCCATATCAAGAATCCCCCGGGATACTAAATCCCCCAAATTCTAAATCCGCCATATAAAGAAACCCGCGGGATCCCAAATCCCCCGGATTCTAAGTCCCCATATCCAGAATCCCCTGGGATTCTGAATCCCCCAGATTCTAAATCCCCCATGATCCTAAATCCCGCAGATTCTGAATCCCCCATATCAAGAATCCCTAAGGATCCTAAATCCCGCAGATTCTAAATCCCCCATATCAAGAATCCCCCGGGATCCTACATCCCCCAGATTCTAAATCCCCCATATCAAGAATCCCCCGGGATCCTAAATCCGCCAGATTCTAAATCCTCCATATACAGAATCTCTCGTGATCCTTAATCCCCCAGACTCTAAATCCCCATATCCAGAATCCCCCAGATTCTAAATCCCACAGATCCTAAATCCCCCATATCCAGGATCCCCCGGGATCCTAAACCCCCCAGATTCTAAATCCCCATATCCAGAATCCCTCAGGATCCTAAATCCCGCAGATCGAAAATCCCCTGGGATGCTTAATCACCTAGATTCTAAATCCCCATATCCAGAATCCCCCAGGATCCTAAATCCCCCAGATTCTAAATCCCCATATCCAGAATCTCCTGGGATCCTAAATCGCGCAGATTCTTAATCCCCATATCCAGAATCCCCCGGGACCCTAAATCCTCCATATCCAGAATCCCCGGGATCCTAAATCCCCCAGAATCTAAAACCCTCATATCAAGAATCCCCCGGGATCCTACATCCCCCAGACTCTAAATCCCCAAATCCTAAATCCCCATACCCAGAATCCCCCGGGATCCTAAATCCCCCAGATTCTAAATCCCCCATGTCAAGAATCCCCCAGATTCTAAATCCCCCGGGATACTAAATCCCCCAGATTCTAAATCCCCCATATCCAGGATCCCCCGGGATCCTAAACCCCCCAGATTCTAAATCCCCCATATCCAGAATCCCTCAGGATCCTAAATCCCGCAGATCGAAAATCCCCTGGGATGCTTAATCCCCTAGATTCTAAATCCCCATATCCAGAATCCCCCAGGATCCTAAATCCCCCAGATTCTAAATCCCCATATCCAGAATCTCCTGGGATCCTAAATCGCGCAGATTCTAAATCCCCATATCCAGAATCCCCCGGGACCCTAAATCCTCCATATCCAGAATCCCCGGGATCCTAAATCCCCCAGAATCTAAAACCCTCATATCAAGAATCCCCCGGGATCCTAAATCCCCCAGACTCTAAATCCCCCAAATCCTAAATCCCCATACCCAGAATCCCCCGGGATCCTAAATCCCCCAGATTCTAAATCCCCCATGTCAAGAATCCCCCAGATTCTAAATCCCCCGGGATACTAAATCCCCCAGATTCTAAATCCCCCATATCCAGGATCCCCCGGGATCCTAAACCCCCCAGATTCTAAATCCCCCATATCCAGAATCCCTCAGGATCCTAAATCCCGCAGATCGAAAATCCCCTGGGATGCTTAATCCCCTAGATTCTAAATCCCCATATCCAGAATCCCCCAGGATCCTAAATCCCCAGATTCTAAATCCCCATATCCAGAATCTCCTGGGATCCTAAATCGCGCAGATTCTAAATCCCCATATCCAGAATCCCCGGGGACCCTAAATCCTCCATATCCAGAATCCCCGGGATCCTAAATCCCCCAGAATCTAAAACCCTCATATCAAGAATCCCCCGGGATCCTAAATCCCGCAGATTCGGAATCCCCCATATCCAGAATCTCCCGGGATCCTAAATCCCCCAGATTCTAAATCCCCATAGCCAGAATCTCCCGGGATCCTAAATCCCCCAGATCCTAAATCCCCCATGTCAAGAATCCCCGGGATCCTAGATCCCCCAGATTCTAAATCCCCCCATATCAAGAATCCCCGGGGATCTTAAACCCCCCAGATTCTTAATCCCCCATATCCTGAATCCCCGGGACCCTAAATCCCCCAGATTCTAAATTCCCGAAATCCTAAATCCCTCAGATCCTAAATCCCCCAGATTCTAAATCCCCCAGATTCTAATTCCTTCATATCCAGAATCCCCCGGGATCCTAAATCCCCCAGATTCAAAATCCCAAATATCAATAATCCCCCGGGATCCCAAATCCCCCAGATTAGGTGTCAAGAGCCATACTCACATACGATAACTTCGGAATGAGTACGAATTTAGATTTAAACCTTCACTAAAATTAATATTTAACTAAAACTTTATGCCTTGAAAAAAATAACGACTTTTTGATGACCGTTACTTTTAATTTTCCCTTAAACATCGGAAACTTTTTTTGCAGTTTAGCATTTTGCATTTAATCGATGGCATTTCTAGGGAAGGAAAAACCTTTCTAGGTACTAATTTCTTGATTGATACTAAGAAAATGAAACGATAAAGCAAAAAACAAACGGAATGAACGACAAAATCAGACTGATAATGAGTTAACCATATGGCAATCATTGTTAGCTGAATCTTTTTACCAATACGTATATTTCGCATAATGAGCGCGGATTTTTTTTTCTATTACTGTGGCAATGTCCTCCAGAAGTAACTTTTTGGAAAAGAAATAGCTTTTCCTATATTTTCAACGGCTGAAAGGGAATAGGGCATTTTTTCCTGAAAGAGGTACTGTCCTTGCAATGGAAGGACGTCCAATCGCTGTTGTTAAAAGTGACAAATAAAAAAAAAGGTTAAATTATGTTTTTTTGCAACTTTCTCAGAGCGCTCAATTTAACGGAACGATAAGGCTGAAGTTCAAATTCAGCACCCAAAAAACATAAAAGACGATATTTAAAACCACTTCTTTTTATCAATTATTTTTTCAGAGGGCTATGTCCACGTAAACGTTTCATATTCGAACTGAAAGTTAGGATGGAAGGTCGTTATATCTATATTTTAATTGATTTGTGGTGAATCTTGTGCGAGTTAATGAGTTCAAGAACTGACTAATACACTTTATATGCCTACGCCGTTCAATCTAGTGTTTCTAGCTCTCCATTATGTATTGATCAATGCCAATCTTCATATTCCATACCGTAAGTCTATTTTTTTCTTTCTTGAGTCACGCATTTTGCTTTCCTTTCGTTCACCTTTGACTCACTATCTCAATCACCATGAACATTTTGTTGGCACAAGAAAAGAGAGATATTGATTTCATCTGCGTCCGTTTTTTGGCTGAACTTAAATAGTATTGTTCCTTGCCACCTGTGTCCAAATTTTCCTTATGGTTTACTTAAAGGTTAAATTTAGGATCATGTGACTAAGTCATCATATTTTCAAATTTTGAAATAGTTCTGTACACCAATATTAACAAACGACCTGAAAGACATTAAGGCACATCAATGGAATTTCTGCAGGACTACTATTGGCTGGAATCTGGAAATCTGACCGAAAATATCATCCTTTTTTTGCAATCAGGCATTCATCACTCTAGGATTATCTGCAAACGACATTTATTTTCCTACCATTTAAAAAAAATGCGGTTAAAGATTCTTCCCAAATGATCAACCAAAGGAATCGATTTAGTTGAAAATCTAGGATAAAAACCCAATATTAAAAAGCTAAAAAAAAGTTTCACCTTTCCGATAGATGATTAAACATAATAGTAGTAGTGTGGATTCCTTAGCATTCAGCTCACTTGCTTCAAATGCATCAAATACCAGGTTCGAGGCTGCTTGGCGACGATTTGTTTTCGGAAATGGGAGAGAGCAGAGCATTGCACCTACGGAAGTTCTATTGATCAAGTAATGAGGTGGTCTTATATTACCTTAAGTTCTTCGACTGTTGCGCCATGAAGTACTAATACACATTTTACAGGTAAAGCTAAGAGATTAAAAAATACCTCAGAGTTGAATTTTTTTTTGAATCTTTCCTTAAGGTAATTTTGTAAAGTCTTCACTTACAGCAGTGGTGTCAGGATTTTCACTCTGATTTTAAGGGTTTGCTTTCGTTTTGCAAAGGCTAGTGGTTCACTAAGAGGCATGGGATTTTAGGGCTTTATGAATGAATTTTCAACTGAAATTGTTCTAGAATTTCAATTAAAACTTTACTGATTTCTACAAGCTTGAACAATAAAAATGAGATCCACCCGTGATATCACCCAAAAGAAATCACTCTGAAATGAAAAGGGAAAATACATTTTAAGAATTACCTTTTGCAATTTGTCGTCCCGTAGTATTCGAACAAAATTCACAATCACTCTGAGTTTGAAAATTGTAAAAGCTACTGATCCCTGAGAATACGCAGCAAATGCAGGGATACTTTCAAAACCCATTTTCGCGAACCTCATACAAGATATCCGAAATTATTGAAACGTGTATTTGATAATTTCAACAAACTTTAAATGATATAATTATCTTGGATGTGGAAATGAGGTGAAACTTATAAAAACCATTTTTTTTCTGAAAATTTCATGAAAACTCCAACTTTTTTTCAAATACATATAAATTATCAGAAAATTAAATTTTTTGGTTGAAAATGAGCAAATAAATAAATTATTAAAAATTATATCTGATGTTTTACATCGAGACAGCAGATGTGTTAGGTGACTCGCTCCGTATTAATTCAGGGAAGAACCTAATTCGGTGGAATCCTTGCAGAGCTATAATTTTTAAAAATTAATATACTAAACTGATTCTGAAAGTTAAAACGTGTATTAATACGTGTATTACAACAAATCCTAAAATTTTAAAATTCGTTTGCTACAAATGCCTTAAATGGATTTGTTACCTGAATTGAACTGCTAATATCTACAAAAAAGGCACGACTACCATCTACTGTGGGGCATACCACTTACAAAACAAGCCGCGAGGTGCGACCCTAGAGGTCCACACGGTCAACTTCCCAGTAATATCTACATAAACATCAACAACCTTACAACAATGAGAGGTATTAATAGCAGTAACAGGAATGAGTTAATATGAGTCATATCGTCTACGGGAGGGTCCATTGATTACGTAAGGTTTTTGGTCGATGAGGACAGATTGAATATTCACGCGGATCAATCGGTGGGGGCCTTTTTGGTCTTGAAAAATTTTGTATATGCAGTCAAAAATAGGTTCAATTGCATGTAAAAAGTAAAATGTATTACAAATGATGATGGTTATCGAAATCTTACGATTACTAAAGAATGAATCTACTTAAAACTACAATTTTTTATTCGATGAAAGCTTTTCAAAGCATATGATCTTGCAAAGTATTGACTACAAAACATTTTACCATTCAAAGCGTTGATACAAATTTAAGCATATTTTTTAATTAAAAGACTAAATCTACTCAAATTATTCAAATATTTTAAAACTTTGATTGAATTTACAACAATTTTGTTAGAATAAAAGATATAAAATAATATCATTCGTATGCACCCTCTTTACATGATAACTTTGAATGATTTTTTTATTTTTAATTTAGTTTTTCTTCATTATCATGGAAAAAAGTTTTGTCGGTTTCTCTTCAAAAACTGATAAGAATGTATAAATTTTATAAACTAGTATCACTGTGCTGTGCAAATCAAGTTAAAAAAATATTTTTTATGAAAAAAACCATAATTTTTCGCATTTTCTTCTATTAAATTAAAAAAACGACTGAAACGAATTTTTATCATGTTAAAAACTTCACAAAGATGTTAATATACGTCAACTGACAACATAATGTTGCAAATATTATATCTGGTTCATGAGATATAGTAAATGATAAAAATGAGCTTGAAAATCATGATGACTTTTAATGATTTTTTATTTTTAATTTAGGTTTTTAAGTAATCATGAGAACAAGTTTTGATGTTGTTTTTACAAAATTGTTTGTAGTATATAAATTTTATAAACATTGATTACTATACTTCAAAAAGCAGGTTAAAAATTTATTGTTTCTAAAAAAATTAATTCTTTTGCACTTTTTTCTTACATTAAAAAACGGCTCCAACGATTTGTTTTTCAAAATTCGAGAGATTCACGCAAATTTTAATACGCGTTTATTTACACCTTGACAATGTAAATCGTATGTTTGGTTCGCGAGATATAACGCATGACAGAAATAACCTCGAAGATCATAATGACTGTTAATGATGTTTTATTTTTTATTTAATGTTTTACGTAAACATGAAAAAAACTTTTGATGTTGTTTTTACAAACAATGCTTGGAGTATATAAATCATATAAACATTGGTTACTTGGATTCGAAAATAAGGTTAAAAATTTATTGCTTTGAAAAAAAAACCCAATTTTTTGCACTTTTCTTTAGAAAATTAAAAAACGGCTCAAAGAATTTTTTTAAAAACTTGACAGAACCACATAAATGTTAATACGCGTCGATTGACACCTTAATATAAGGCATGACAGAAATGACCTTCAAACGGGCAAAACAGCAAACCCCCCTGACCGAAATTTCCAAAAAGCTTATCAGCTCTTAAGATTGCAAAGACGCTTCGATTGACACCTCAACGAAGTCAATAGGACTTTGTTTACGTGAGTTATGCTCGTAGAAAAAACTGTCCACGTACGTACGCACGTACGTACGTACACACACACACATACATCTCCCTTTCTAAAAACACTTTATATATACTCTATAGACCTCAAAACGTTAAGAAATGTTGAAAATTTCAATTTCGATTTTCGAGGCGATTACAAGAACTTCCCATATACTGGGAAGTTAATAATTGATTTATGTGCAAACTGTAAATGTTCGCATTCCGCTTCCATTTATTTAAGCATCCATCTTTCGAATATGTAACAACTCGTACCATAAGTGATCAGTCGGCTTGTTTAAAAATATTAATTTTTCTTAATGGGAAATGAAATTAATGTAAGATTTTATGAATTTTATGAACCGATTTTTGTTAAATCACTCCAACATTGTTCTGAAGACTTTCATAGACAGCTCAAAGCAAATATACGTGACCTAGAAAAATGGATACTACTAATTAACGCTTAATTGCAAAATTTTCAACAGTGTCGAGAGTATGTATTTGTTTCAATTAAGAAGAGTTTTATTCTGTTATCAAAATGTTTTGAAAATAAGTACGTAGGTATCATCACACATGCTTTTTTATTAAAAAAAATATTGCTGAGTGAAATCTATTAATTTATTTTTCATCATTCAACATGTTATGTTCACAATTGAAAAAACTATGCAGAGTAGTGTCTTTCAATTTGTTTGTTATACTACTTCAACACGATGTAAATTTCTCTGTGCCCCTGTCTCTCAGCATCTATTGGACAATCACCAGTATTGTAATAAGTCATTATCAGCTTGTTAGATAATATCAAATATTAAGATGTTTACGAACTCTAATACGCGATGTCGCTTAGTTTTGTCGGAAGCCTTTGCAAGTGGAGAGTAATCATAATAGCGTCAGTGTCTGTGATATATCTTTTTTTAAGTTTTACTTTCTTCCTAATTGTTTGTGAACTTTTCCTCGGTTTTTCAAAATCCAGTGTCTTCATACGGATGCAAATATAAGTTGAATTAGTGTGATACTCTACCTAGTGATATTTATGCAATTACGTTGTGTTCCGTGATTAGTTTAAAGATCCTGCGTTCATATGTGCTTGTATCTTGGTTTAATCCCTAGATTATAATTACATTTGTTTGGGCATAATGTTAGCGCTAGTTATCTCGAACTTGACTAGTGGTGAAGTGAAATGATACAGATACTATACTAGGAAAACAAATTTTCGGGGTAAGATAAATGTATGTTGGTTCTGTCCCCATATTTGATATAGAAAGGACCAATTCTAACGCCGGCACGCAAACTGCATCATACATTGAATTCTTGGGGATGTTATGGGACTTTTAGGGTCTCTTGAGGATTATTCTCATACCAAAAACAGCAATTTTGCTTATTTACGAACCAATCAAGCCAGAAATTAGCCTCATCGCTGAAAATCATTCGACGGCAAAAATGAGGTTCAACTTCCAACTCCTGATAATGAGTTCACCGAACGCAAGATGCAATCGATGGTCCAATGGCTTCAATTGCTGCACCATTTGGATCTCAAACGATTTTTCTTAAGGACCTTTCCTCTAAACTTTCCATGTAGTGGACGTACAGAGGTCAAGTTGTCGAGAACGGCGTCGAACTGACAAATTTTGATCTTCGCACTTACACACTACCCTCTACCGCAGCGATAGCTGCCCTGGTACGCACCGTACGAGGTTGTGTTGGATGAACATTGTCCAATAGAGTATACGTAGACATAAATCTTTCCACAATGTGTTGTGTGAGCCGCTCAGATGAAAGTTTATGGGCACCATAAATTGGACGAAGTTCTCTCTAAGTTTGGTGAATTTTAGAAATAATTGTCCACTGTTTTGATACGGTGTTTGGGCGTAACTTTATTCATAGTAATGAATAAGCGTAACGTCAAACTGACAATGACATGAATCTCAATCCACAGTTCTATTTCTCTGAAATACACCGTCAAGAGTTGAACATTTAAATTCTCTCCAACAATCGAATTTTTCTTTCAATTTCAATAATAGTTGTAACTGTATTATTTTTTTATTATTTGTAAGTTCAATTTTTCCTTTGTTCATAAAATAAGAACTTTTTGTACCAACTATGCGATCCCCAGTTTCTGATCTTTTCATGAAGTCCTTGTATCAGATTTTTGAATTGGTCTTCGCTAATGTTTTTGATTGTTTGATTCCATTCTTAAAGGATATTCTCAACGGTAGTAATAGCTCTTCGGGTCTTCTTTGAATTGCCTTTAATGATTGTCTAATATAGTTGAATCGCTCGAAGCTCTGGGAAATTAACTGGATTTAACTCTTTTTACACAAAATTTAGAATATTTTTCGTGCAATGGGCAGGAGCTTAATCAAGCCAAAATATTTAAGATAAGTTATGCTATTTTACACACGGTAGTAAACGCTTCCGAATAAATTCCTTAATGTAAATACCCGAACTGATCGTACCTGTTGTGAAAAAGTTCTTTTGTGCTCTTTTGATCGCATTCGCAAATGGCCAGTCCTACATGCTTTAGCGTCAAACTTTTCGAACTAAACATATTTTTGTTCATATAAAATGGCTTCTTCTGGTAGCAAATTGTAAAATCGAAGGCCTGGAAGCGAATTTGAGGTACGTTTCATCGTCTTAAGCAGGGCAGAAATAGTTCTTCAGTTTTTCTTTGTAAATTTTTTTCGCACTTTCAATGGATTTTCTCAATTGTTCTGCACTTTTTTGGTATTTTTTGTTTTTTGTTTGTCTTTAGCACTGTTCTGCGATATCACGAGTTGATGCTGACCGGTTTGCATGAATGGCCTGCAACACACTGTACTTCAATTTTTTGTCACTGAACCCATTAAGAGGTTTACTTCTCGGTTTGTCTTCAATGGAACCCTCCATTTTGAATTTAACAGTTGTCTTTTTTACAGTTCTTTTTGATACTTTTACTTTTGTCGCACTTTGTTTATCTGTTCCCTTCGAGTTCTCCATGACAAGTTCAAAATTATACTTCATATATCTTCGTTTCCATTCCTTTGGTCCTTCAAAATGTTTAAACTTTTGAAAACTACCCTGACACATAAAGCAAATAGTGACGTTTAGATTTAAACAAATGTCAATCATATGGGTTCTGTCAAAATAGCTTGCAAGCTGAAAAACACTAGACAAAATTTAAGTGTACAAAACTTACATAAATATAGACTCATAGTGTGTGTGAGGACAACTCCTTGTTTTCAGTATATTTTGATTGTTCCAATAAAAACCGTTGCATTTTTCGCAAAAGATATCCACCTGCCGATCCAAAATACAGGATTGAAGTGATTTTTATAACAATTTTACTGAACAATATGCAATCATTGAAACTTGAACGCTCATCTCAGTGGGCATTTTTATGAATATATTTTGCCTTCAGGACTGAATTTGTTTCTACAAGCAATATATATCTTTGCTTGCCAGTTTTCACAGTGTTTTAATCTGAATTCTCTCGCATTTTTCGAGGAAAAATCATGTCCACTTCATAGACGTATAACCTACGCGCAATGACAACCATAGTGCACTTAAAATTGATGAATTATGCTTATGCAAAATTCCTGGACACGCTGATATAATTCAATTCAAGGTGGGCAAATGCTACTCTTTGATTATCACTCTTTTTCATAGAAAATGTTAACAGTAGGCGGAAAAGTGAAAATTTCAGCAGAAAAATTGATCAGTTTTAACTACATATGCTATGTAGATTACTAGGATTTTTCGAAAATTGTTTTGCTACCACTACGGCATATGCGGAATACGTTCTCCTGCTTAAGTATGTATATGAATTTATAATCCAATGATGTAGTCCTTATTGTACATTATACAGATTCATCTACACATCTTTCATACATTAAATTACATGAAGTGAAGCTAATAGTAGTGCCAAGCCATTTTGTCAGTAAAAAAGATACAAACGTGAACCTTATTTTCCGCTTAGGTCAACTTTTTATATACAAACTACAAGCAAAAGCGTAGAAGTAATCCTTGCCTAGCAGTTGGTTCTCTCACCATCCAATATCATATACTACTCCTTCACATGCACAATGTTCAATCGTCCGAAGAGTCGTAACTGAAGCTGGAAAGTTTTCGGTAATACTACTTAGAAGGATGAACACCGCCAACCATTGTGGTTTCTCACTCTAGGCACATGCAGCGGTGAGTTAAAGTGGCTTCAAGGATACGAAAAACTAAATTCTTTCTTTGACGGTTTAAGGTGAAATCCACAAGGATATGGAATACACGAATTTTATAAAACTGTTTGTTTTGCGTTGATGGGAGAAACATTAGTGAAATTAAAGTTTTTTCATGGAAACTTCGATCGAATAAAATTTAATAAGAAAAGTTTGACTGCGAAGTAAATATTGAGTTTATAAAAAACATTAGGGCGGTTGCAATCCTGTCTGGAAAATTTTTGTAGAGATCATGTTAGCGATGGAACTATTAATTCCGAATGAATATCCAAGTTGAACGTAGCCTCAAAAAGTTTGCAATGATTTTATTATTTAGCTGCCAGCCTGTAATCTGTTGTCAGCATTTCATTTAAATCTTTGAGACTGTTATAAATTTTCCAGAAAATGTTTCGAGGAAATGTTCAGTTATTAAAATCTTATGCTATGGTGTGGTGGTTACAAAAACAAGTCCCAAACTAAGAAAATAAATAATGTCTAGTGAATTTTTTTTATTGTCATGAGAGTAACATTCTAGCTCAAAGTAATTTTTGTCATTCAAGCCGTTAGAATTGAAAAGATGTTAAAGTATGCACACTCAAGTTTTCATTAATACTAGGTAACCAAGGCGATCTTTTAGTGAAAGACAACCATGAAAAATGCACCAGACCAATTTGAACTTGGGTCTCCCGAACGCACTGCCTACAGGTGCTTTAATCGAACTATTTCCAATTTACAAATTTTGACTCCCATTTTATATCCACGCCTACTGGGTCCTCCCATTGTAAGCGTAATTTGCCTGGTTTGTGGCTATAAGTGATTGAACATTTCATGGTTTGTTTGGGCAGCCCCACCATCATCTTCGCCTAATTAAGTCTGCGTAGATTTGCTAGGATCAATGCTGCTAGTTCATCAAAGAGTATGCACAACTCATAGTTGTTGCTTGTTTTCCAACCTAGTTGATCTTACTTAGGCCCCAGGATGCAATTTAGAATGCCTACAATATCCTTTTTTCGAAACTTTTGTAACCACATGTTGATTGGATGATAAATCTTTCGCTGATGCGTAACTTGTTCTTTTTCGCATACTGCATGTTACGCGCGAAATCAACCCTGAAGTCACTATTGGCACTGGAGTGATGATTTTGCCCGGTGCTATCCCGCCAAGAGAGGTGGGACGATAGTTTTTGGCCGAATCCGAATGTGTGCGCTGGGATCACTGATCACTAAAGCTGACAGTTAAGGGTTTCGAGGAAAAACCTGCAAAAGGGACATCTTACCGCAGAATGACCAAATAAAAAAGTAAAGCGCAAAACCACTACACTTGGCCTTAGAAATTGTAATCTTTTATTGGATATGTTACTATAGAAAGATTTATTCTACTCGTACGTACAAAATCTTCTCTGGCTATCTTCTTGTTCCGTTTTTGGCATAGCCCCGAGATAATCGCCACCAAAGACACGATTCCTAGTTATTCTAAACCACCTGGATTCAGCTGCTTGCGTTTTTTCTTCATTTTTTTCTCTTAATGCACTTTAAAACGAAATGCACGGTCTTGATGTTGAAACGGAGCAAACGATTCCCGTACGATTTTCTAGGTAAATAGAAACACATTATTTCGTTTGATGAATGGTTGCTGACGAAGCACTCAGTCGCAAGGATTCACCTTCAATCAAATTGAAAGGGATGAAGATGGCTCGACACGGTTTTTGTTCCCACGTGGACTCGCTGTACTAGGGACAAATATAATTGTCACTAAACCTCGAAATCTCTTTAGCCTAGACTTCTATCTAGACAACTATCCACACGATATTCCCAGGGTGGACTCTACAAAACAATGTGACGGTGCATTTGATCGGCATCACTGTTCGTTCGGCACCACATAGTTTTTTTTCAACGTTGAGAGGTGGAAATCTTCAAAAGATACCGATCAGCTCCTGTCTCTCGGCATGCCGGATTTCTACCGACAAAAACCAGTTTCCTTCAATCTCTCCATCAAAATTAGTAATTCTCCGTATTTAAAATTTCAGTGCTTAGTATTTCCCAGACGATAAGAATCAGTATAAAGGATAGTACCAAATTTATAAGTTTTAGTGTCCTTTTAGTTTGATTAATAGTTCAGACTATATGTTTATGAATTATTTCCTGTTGATTACATGTTTGGCTTTGACTTTAGTTGAGCTGATTGTACTTGCAGTTTACTTCAAATGTTGATCCTGAAGGAGGTATTTTTAACTTCCCAGTTCCCTATGGGAAGTTATTGTAATGGGGTCGATTTTGCGAATCCCAAATTTTAACATATCTCCACGTTTTAAGGTCTCTAGAATCCAAATCCATCGTTTTTAGAGAGATGTCTGTGAGTGTGTATGTACGTATGTGTGTATGTGCGGATGTGCGTATGTGCGGATGTGCGTATGTGCGTTCGGAATAATTTTTCGTCTCGATTATCTCGAGAACCAAAGATCGGATTGACGTGAGACTGGTTTCATTTGACGCGTAATCACGTAACTTAAAACTCAGCAAAATCGGTTGGGCTACTTTTTATTTAGGATGAAAAAACTGAAAAAACGACTAAAAATTGCTTATTTTTAAACTTTACTACACTACACTATTATTTCGTGCAGATACCAAATACCTTCATAGTAATGTTGTTAATATTGTGCGTTTTAGCAAAATTTGTGATCAAATTTTTAAAAAATGATTTTTGAAAAAAAAAATAAAGATTAATTTATGAAATTCCAAACTTATATTATCAGGTTTGGGTGAATGGCAGTAAAGACGCTAATGCAGTTAATAATTGGATATTGTTATAAATAATTTAATATTGTTAATAACAATCAAATAGTATTAGTTATAATTTGATATTGTATATATAAAGTCAATTATAATTATTCAGTAACGATCAAACATTCTTAATAACGAATGATTATTGTAAATAATAATTAAATACCCTCAATAATAGTTGTGGATTCCGAGGTCGAGATGGAGAACGAGATTGAAGACGAAGTGGATGACAAGAAGGATGAAGAGGACGAAGAGGACGCGGTTGCCGAGGCTTTGATAGAGGATGACGTGCAGACGTCTTCCTCTACCAAAGCTTTTATGGTTAGATAAAAAATTGATAAAAATAAAAAAAGTAATTATATTAATTTAGAATAATAATGTTTAAGATTAGTAATTATTAATAGTAGTAATTAATAATAAAAGCAAATTATAGCATTTTATTCACTCCACTGGGAAGTTAGTCGTGTGGGCCTCAAGGGTCGCACTTAAACCACATTTTTTAGTGTAGTTTTAATGGAAGTTGGGTTCGCTATGTTTTTAATTCTGTCCGGTAGTGTATTGTAGAAATTAGCTGCTTTGTTGAAGGGATCTTCTTTAGCCGACCGGTTCTGGCAAATGCGAAAGCTATATTATTCATTTTTCTCATTTTGTAAGTGTTTTTGCCCTCAATTCTATCTAATTTCACAGTGGTGGACTTATTACGGTGTAAATTCTTATGGATGAATTTAGCTCTTTCCATGGAAATCATGCCTTGCAAATTCAATTCTTGGGCTGTTTTGAAAACTTCGCTCGTTGGAGTTGGCATAGGGAGATTGTAAATGATCTTATACGCCTTGGTTACTGATCTGGAGGTGGTCATGAGGTTACCTTTGGGAGTTTGGCTCCAATTCAAGATGCCGTAGGAAACTTTGGAAAGGAGATGCGCATACATAATTAATAATAGTTAAGTCCAAAATATCAATGATTCCTTCCAGTTTAACGATACACCTGCTTGGTTTGAGCCCCCACTGTAATGTGGTAAGCCGTTTGATTGAGACATGAATCAAACTTCTTCATCGTGTTTCTTGGATTTCTTGGCCTTTTGATGGTTGCTTTGGGTATTAGCGCTACCATCCAACATTATATTTGCTGCTAACTTAACTAATAACAATTTACATAATTTTTTTACATACTAGAATTTATTCAAATCTATAGTATTCATTTAAAATTCAACAATATCCATTATCAAATTCAAATCTTTACTTTACTCTACGAGCCTAAGTGAGTGGTTTAGTGACAATAGCACCACTGTTGCGTTTCTTAGGTTCCTTGAGATAATTTGTCTGAGTTTTGAAAGATTTTAACTTTTAGCGAAAGTCAGTCAGGACTTGATTCATTTTTAATTGCTAAGCTGCAACGAATTGTGGCGGTAATCACATATTTTAATGCAATATTGCCTACTTAATTAAATTTTCATAATATTTGACCAATAAATCACTAAACTTCTCAACTCGCCCCGCCAGGTTTATTCTGTACTCTGGGCAATACTGCATGTGGGTACTAACAACCACCTGCTTTACCTGAAATTCCGATGCCTATATCTCTAGCACTTACGTTTTCCATAGATGTTTCCAGCGATTTACTTTGCCGTTAAAAACATTGCGTTTGTGAAAAGCTCATTTTGGCATGGAAAAGAAAGGAAATTTTGTGCGATGAGGTCATGGATTGCTTATCTAACTACCGAATAAGGTGGACGGGGTGTGCGCCTGAAGTGTGCAGTACGTGTTGAACTGTTATCTAAGATTAGAGTTGGTGAAGTTACAAAAAATATCAAATTATTCATAGCTTTCCATTTCGTCAATGATAAGCCCCATCAAATGCTCTTACCCCAGGAACCGTCAACAGTAAACACCTACTACTACTTCTTGCTTTAAAAAAATAAAAAAAATCATTCTGAACTCTCACATTAAAAACAAAAACCAAACACACGTTAATTTACACATTCATAAATCAGTGTGTTTACATTGGCATCCGCAAATTTGTCACTCAATAATCCTTCAAGTAAACACCATTTGTCTTGAACTTGATCCCAAAAAAAATTCGCGTGAGCCCACCTACTACTCAAAATTCAGGATATTCAACTGAAAGACACCATCCCTATTAAAATTATCCAAATTTATTCTTTTAAAAAAAAAGTGACGGTTCAAATTCGGGTCAAATTTTTATTACTGGCTTTTTCCATTCAAGTGAAATGTGTAAGCTGATAATGTGTGAAAAATATTCAACCCCAATATCCTTTTTCCTGCAATCATAAACAAGCTTCACAACTTGCCCCAGTTTGGATTTGCATTAGAATAAAAAAGGTTGGGATTTTATCACACATTCCTGATCCGAGGCTTCCTTCCTTTAGGGTTTTCGTCCAACCAAAAATAAGACAAATGTCGAAATCAAGTTCAATAACATGGTGAATTCTTTTCAATGTTTTGCTAAGAAATCATCGAGAAAAATGACATCAATGATGTGAACTTTCAGTTGGGTTAGTTTACGTGTTCTTCATGTATGTCCTTACTTTTCATGTTAAAAAAAATATTTCATCTACTGCCAATGCCAGACGATGGTTCACAGTTGCAGGAGCATTAAAGGTCGAGTCGGGTGTCCTAGTTAATGAAATATCCATTTGTTTGCTACCGGATTTTTAAAAAAAGGATGAACCTTGTCATAGAATCAAGGATACGTTACGTGTGCAAATTGTGTGCTCTCGTCACATGTTCTGGGATAAGTGAGTGTATCCGAGAGATGCGAGCCATGACGAACGTGATATGTTTGAGAAAATCAAATGTGATCTATTTAGTGTTGAAAGGACAGACAAAGCTTAGATAGCATAGTAATAAATGTTGGTTTATGTGGCTTTCAGCGCTACTTTCAATAACAAGACATACACTAGACGACACAATTCATCGTACAGTAAAATTTTTGAATATATAAAATTAACATATTATCAAATTACTCGTATTTTAATTTTCATCATCGATATTTTATTTTATTACAGCTGCTACGAATATGTTTGGTTAGATTTTCAGTCTGACATTCTTTTTCCGTAATAGCAAAAAAATACAAATATGCAGTATATCTTAAGCCCAGTTGGTTTCACCGTTACGCATTCGCATCATTTGGAGTGTCTTGCATTGGAATTCGATCAGTCTACACGCAGGGATCGTGAACAAACATTGACTAAAATTAATTAGGAACCAGCATATAATCTGGAACAAATAAGAACCTCCATTAATGTGCATTAAATAGTGTTAGCAGAGTTGCGAACCAAAATTGCACACTAGAAGACAATTCTGTAATGTAGGCATATATACGAACCCATTGACGGTCGTTATAATTCGCAGATGTAAATTATAAAATAGTTGCAATATAACGAGCTTAATCCATCAACAAGCCAGCCGTGGTCGTGCTGTCTAGTGACGGATGGCAAATGACAGCACCTGAAGAGGATGCCATCCGACACGCCGAAACCACACTTCCTACTAAAATTAATTAGAAACCAGCCTATAATCTGAAAAAAAACCTTCATTAATGTGCAATAAATAGTGTTAGCAGAGTTTCGAACCAAAATTGCACACTAGAAGACAATGTTGTTGACTAGAGTAGGAGGTTCTAACACATGTTATATATTGACAAGGAGCTCTGATGTGCAATGTTGCCAACAAAGATTATAAGAAAAGAAACACCAACCAATTTGAGACAGATAGTGATTTATTTGTAGGCATGCAAAAAGAAAACATTGTCTAAAATAACGAAAACTCTCAAAAAAGGAAGTCAAGAATTCCACACGTCGTTGAAAGCTATAGAAAATTGGTAACAGTAGAATATAAGAAGAGACAAGATCGTCCTGGCAAGCTATCTGAAACAAACGTAACAATAATATTAAGTGAAATGCGTGAAAATCCAGCAACCAAGTGATGTAAAACTAAGAAGAGATTCATTCGACAAATGTTATTTAGAGGAGAGTTCTAGAATAGTGCAAACAACTTTAAATAAATACGGGTATTATTCTAGGATAGCATGTAAAAACCTTTTAACAGAAAAACTAGCAAACGTGTAAAAAAAATTTTGTCTTTCACAACAAAACGATAACATAGCATTCTGGAAAAAAGTTAAAAGCTACAGTTGAAAATAAGGACAACATATTTAATGAAGATGGCACAGCAAAAGTTTGGCAGAAAAACGGTACTACATTAAATACTAAGAACTTACGGAGCATCTTGAAACATGTTAGTTACTCAGGGATCGAAAATCTAATAATTATTAATGGACAAATGGACCAAATAATTTATAGAACCTGCCAATGAAATGAAATTGGGTCCAAATTATATTTTTCAACAGAAAAACTACCCTTAACATACTGATTGTATGGTACGTGAATGGCTACTATATAATACTCGCAAGCAACTTCATTCTCTAAGGCAGCGTCTAGAGGTAAACCCAATCAAGCATTTGTGAGACTACATTGGCTAACAAATACACAAACATCACATTTTTTGAAGTTTTCTCCAAAAAAGGGTCTGCAAGATGAATAGAATAGTATTTTTCGAAACAGACAAACCTGCATTTTTGGATTAATTGTTAAACGGATGTATATTTCAAAATTTTATTGTTACTATCGTAATCTACATTCGAAAAAACGTCGTTAAGAACATTCATGCTCACACGGCCTGTGTGGCTTGTGGTACCATCTTGCTGGAATAAGGTTTCATAGTTCATTCCACGTTGAAGAAGCTGAGGAATGAAGAACGACCGCAACATTTTCGAATAGCGTTCTGCATTCACAGTAAAAGTTTGCCCCCTGTCATTTCAAAAACAATGGTGTTATTCCCGATGAGGACATTGTGCCCCAAACTATTATTGAATGGTTGAATGGCGTGGTTTCTGATGGAATTGTTGAGGGTTTTGATCACTCCAACATCGGAAGTTTTGCTTTTTAACATATACGGCGACATGGACATGCCTCGTTGCTCATTCATGTGAACAAGGTTGTGAGGTTGTGAATAAGGTCCTCGTTTTCATCACACATTTCCAACAACGTTTCACAAAAACACCGATGGGCTGCAAAATCGTTTTCATTCATAGCCTGAACAATCTGAATTTTGTGTGGGTGATAGTGTACATCCAACCTCAAGATCCTTTGGACGGTCCTGGTTGAAATGCCAGGCACAAGACTCTGTCGACGCGCCGATCTCCGAGAGCTTCTTCCCACAGGAACTATCATGCATTCAATATTCGCGGGAGTTCGCACTGATCTCGCACTGCCACCTCTTTTGCTTCTCGTTTCACCAATGTTTGCAAAGTTTTCCACCCACAATTTGATTGGATTAACAGACGGCACTGGCCTATTCCGATTAATTTGAAATTGTGTCCGGAAACGACGCTGAGCGACTGCCTTGCTACCAGTTTGGTAATAAGCTTTCACAACGAACGAACGTTGCTATTTAGACCACTGTTCCATGATGACTAAAATGCTTTGTACTGAAGGACAGAACGGAAACCTTAGCCACTGGCTCCATCCACTTTCACAGCTCTCTCCCTCTTTTCAAAAATGCAGGTTTGGCTGCCCCACCTTGTATTAAGCACCGCCTTGTGTCATATATGCGACCACGGATGCAAGTAGTCCTGGTATCCAAAAGAGGTCGAAACAAGTACTGATGTTTTACTGGCAACAAATATCCTGTAATGAACATAATCGTACTCTCCGCATGGAATTCTAATTATTTTAAATTTCTAACATAATCAACAAACTAATAATCATTTGTCGAGAGCGATCTTCACTAACAATAACGTTGATTTAGTCTTCAGATTTGAATAAGAAAGGACCAATCATGCCAGTGGCATTCAAACCGCACCATTTAATGACTTTTTCGGGATGTGATGGGAATTCCAAAGTCTCTAGAGGATTACCTTCACACCAAAAACGGCAATTTTGCTTATTTACTGACCTGGATCTCGTTTCCTGTTCATTTACCTATGTTTCCAATTACTGCACTAGTTGCATCTTATAGATCCTAAGTGAAGGTTCAAGATCTATTCTCGAAATTGTCCATGTAGAGGCCAAATTGTTGGAAACGGCGTCGAATCGATAAATTTGGATCCTCAATCACCCTACCTTCTACAGCAGTAATAGCTGCCTGGGTACGCACTGGACGAGCTCGTGCTGGATGAATATTGCCATATAGAGAATCCTGTTCCATTAAATTGCTTATGAGCTGCTTAGATGAACAATTATAAGCAAAATAAATCGGCCAAAGTGCTCCATAAGTTTGGAGGACGAAAAGCAAATTTCGGAAATAAATTTTCATCATTTTGTGACGTTGTTTAAATGTAGGTTTTTTCATGGCAGTTT